>CAUDMG010001775.1:7507500-7547500 GCA_958450375.1 Homarus gammarus
ATGGACTCAGCTTCATTGGGTGTTCTGAATACTCTTGGATTAAGTTCCCAGGTGTCTTATTACGACTCTTCAATGTACAGGATCTTCAGGTTGGTTTCGAATAAGTTCGGATCATCTGTCTCATTTTGATATTCTATTCTTTTGATATTTTATATTTCTATATTTGCTTCTGGTATAAAAAACAAAACAAAAAACAAGAGTTAGTGTATGATCTGAATATGTTTCGATTAAGGTTCGAAACATCATATTAACTCTCTTAGTGGGGTTCCAATAGGTTCTTCAAGAGCTTCGAATATGATGCTTTGTGCTTATCTCCTCGTATATATGGTTTATATCTTTATATTTCCTCGTGATGCAAACAGGTTCCGTTAAATGTTCCGAAAATGCTTCGATTAAGGTTCGAAGCATCTCATTGTGTCTCTTTACGTGAGGGTTTATTCAAAGTGCTTCGAGCAGGTTACAAGATTTTTTCCCCCTGTTGTTCTTCTTATATTATGTATATTCTTAATCATACTGTTATTGGGTTCGTTTATATCCCTCGATGAAAACAGCTCTCGGTGATGTTCGAAGCATGGTTCGGTTATGGCTTAAAGCATCTCATTCTTTATGTGTGGAATTTTGCAAGTACATTTAACGAGGAATTGAGACCTTCCAGTGTACTATTTTATTAAATTTATATACAAGGTGGTCGAGAAGGAATACTGTACCAGATTGTAATGGTTAGGTTAGTTAAGAATACCACAGAGTTTTTAAAGGGTTAGGATAGGGTAGGTTAGGTTTGACTAGGTTAGGTTAGGTTAAGAATTCCCCTATTTTAACTTTTAGGTTAAGATAGGGTAAGTTAGTTTAGTAACTGTAATTGAATCTCTCTCTCTCTCTCTCTCTCTCTCTCTCTCTCTCTCTCTCTCTCTCTCTCTCTCTTCTCCAAACGATTTTGAGCATTTTCCAGTATTCCTGGCAGTCACCAACCTAGTTGATAGTCACCACTTAAAACAATGATCAAATATCAACCTAAAACCACCAGTCACCATCTCACATTCACCAGTCGACAGTCACCACCCAGAAACTTAAAAAAGGGCACGCTCAAGTGATAACGACGTGACCCTTGAGCGCTCGGCAGCTGGATAGGAGAGAGTCGAACCCGTGTTTAGACAGAGCCCGAGATGGCCAGATAAGACGATAATCACAGACATTAGCCAGCAGCTGAAGAAATCGACCCTTAGTGTTCCACGACCGCTAATAACGAGGATGCTCTCTCTCTCTCTCTCTCTCTCTCTCTCTCTCTCTCTCTCTCTCTCTCTCTCTCTCTCTCTCTCTCTCTCTCTCTCTCTCTCTCTCTCTCATTCACTTTTTCTCACATTATGTTTGTCTTTCTCCTTTACCATTTCTCTTTCCCTTTATCTTTAATACTTTTGTTTTCTCTCTCGTACCTCTTTCTCTCTCTTTCTCCTCTTTTTTGTACTATACTTCCTCCTCTATTATTACTCCTTTTCACTCTATTTCTCTCTTTGTTTTCCATTTTCCTCTCTCCCCTTTCTCTCTCCCCTTTCTCTCTCCCCTTTCTCTCGCTCTCTAACTCTTTATCATCACATGTAACTTTCTGTATATTTTTTCACCATTATCTCTGCTCTCTAAAAATTTCTTCGAATCACCAACATCCTTTACTCTTCAACTAAATGTGTGTTAAGGTATCGAATCACTTCAAGGCTTTCGAATCACCTGGGGTCTGAGATGTTTAATCACCGGATTCCTCTGTTGACGAATCACCTGTATTGGTGATTTCGAATCAATTGGTTCATAAGATCTCCAATCACCTTCGTAAGATCCCGAATCAACTGGTTCATAAATTCCGAATCACCTGTTTTGTAAGATTATGAATCATCTGGTTCAAAAGATCTCGAATCACCTGCTTCAATAGATCTCGAATCAACCGCATTTCAAGTTTATTCAATGAGCTTTTAATCGACCTTTCCTCCAAATATTCGACTCACCATCATGATAACTTGAACTCTTTCGAAGCTCTTATGTAATCTTCATCCTTGGGAATCGAATCAGGTATGGCTTACAACCTCTGAATCAAACCTCCTTCATGAATAGCGAATCATCTTGAAATCCATGAATGGCGTTTATCGTGTTTCATTAGTATTTCTTTATCGCTTCTTCTTCTTCTTCTTCTTCTTCTTCTTTATTCTCTTCGATTCTTCTTTTTCCTGCGACACTTATCCACCTGCCCCTTGCACTATAATTATCATTAATCTACACCTCCTCTACATCGTCACCATCAATCACCTTTCTCCTCTCTCTCTCTCTCTCTCTCTCTCTCTCTCTCTCTCTCTCTCTCTCTCTCTCTCTCTCTCTCTCTCATCAATTTCTCACCCTTCTTTCATCACCATCCTTCATCTCTTCCTCTACATTCAGAGGGACAGAGGGGAAGAGAAAAGAAAAGAAGAATAAGAACGAGAATAAGTGTAAAAAAAGAAGTAGAGAAGAAGAAGAAGAATAAGAAGAGGAAGAAGAAGAAGACAAGAAGAAGAAGAAGACGAAGAAGAAGAAGAAGAAGAAGAAGAAGAAGACACGAAGAAGAAGACACGAAGAAGAAGAAAACAAGAAAAGGAAGAGGAAACAACAACAAGAAAAAGGAGAAAATGAACAACAACAACAACAGAAAGAAGAAGCACAGAGGGCGATAATCATTCCCAGTAGAGAGGGAAGAAGAATTATGGCAAAGAACATAACACAAAGCGCTTATTACTCTCCTTTATGTCGCATATTCCGACCCACAGTTATCACCACCTTCCCCTACCTCTCATCCTTCTTCTTCCTCCTCCCTCTCCTTGAAGAAAGGGTGAGAGAGAGAGAGAGAGAGAGAGAGCTAGCTCTATCGGCCCCTGAGGACCTATCTCAGGAGCTGGTCGTCTCATAAACACTAGTGGAGACCAGACCAAAGCGGTGACATATACCATCACGTGCTGCCATATTACTGCACTGAGGAGCGGATCTTCCCTCTCCCCACACACCCTTCCTCTCCCTCACACACCCCCCCCCTCTCTTACACACCTTTCCTCCCGACACACCTCCCCACACAGTCTTCCTCCCCTTACATACACACTCTTCCCTCCCCCTTCTTCCCCAACACACCCTCCTTTCTCCCCTCCCCTTCCCTCTCTACACACCCACTTCCCTCCTCTTCCACCCTTCCTTCCCCCACACAACCTCCCCCCCTCACAAACACTCCCCCTCCTCACAAACACTCCCCCCCTCACAAACACTCCCCCTCACACACCCTCCCCCTCACACACCCTCCCCCTCACACACCCTCCCCCTCACACACCCTCCCCCCCACACACCCTCCCCCCCACACACCCTCCCCCCACACACCCTCCCCCCACACACCCTCCCCCCTCACACCCCCCTCCTCACAAACACTCCCCTTCACTCACCCCCTCACACACCCTCCCCCTCACACACCCTCCCCCCCACACACCCTCCCCCCACACACCCTCCCCCTCACACACCCTCCCCCCCACACACCCTCCCCCCACACACCCTCCCCCCACACACCCTCCCCCCCTACACACCTCCCCCATCCCCCCCTACTAGGATATGAAAAGATATTACGCCCTGTGTGGGAGTTGGGGTGTCGGGCTCCTCCTCCTTCTCTCTTGCCTTGTCTTGCCTTTCCACCCCAGCGACGTTCACTGGTTAAGATGAGGAGGAAAGGGGGTGAGATGGAAGGGGATGAGATGGAAGGGGAGGAGATGGAAGGGGAGGAGATGGAAGGGGAGGAGATGGAAAGGGAAGAGATGGAAGAGGAAGAGATGGAAGGGGAGGAGATCGAAGGGGAGGAGATGGGAGAGGAAGAAATGGAAGGGGAAGAGATGGAAGGGGTAGAGATGAAAGGGTAAGAGATGGAAGGGGAAGAAGGGGTGGGGTGAGAGTGATGGGTCGTTATGGTGATCGTTGGCGTCTTTGTTTATATGTAATTGTGATCATTAACAAGGCAATTAGAGAAGCATAAAATAAAATATGAATGTTTGATATCTCTCTCTCTCTCTCTCTCTCTCTCTCTCTCTCTCTCCTGTGTAAATAGTCTCCAGTGCAACACTTCTGGAATTCAATAATTATAAGACACTTAAAAGAAAACAAGAGAGAGAGAGAGAGAGAGAGAGAGAGAGAGAGAGAGAGAGAGAGAGAGAGAGAGAGAGAGACCACACACTCATTTTCCAGACCAAAATTTGTTAGCAGAGTGGGGCTTTAAATAACGAAATAACTATCTAAAATGCAGAGTTATAGTGGTCTTAGGCAGGTCTTATAGCGTGGTCTTAGGCTGGTCTTATAGTGTGGTCTTAGGCAGGTCTTATAGTGTGGTCTTAGTCAGGTCTTATAGTGTGGTCTTAGTCAGGTCTTATAGTGTGATCTTAGGACACCTGATCAACCTTCATAGTACACCGCCGAGTCCCCTCCACCGCCTCACACACACACACACACACACACACACACACACACACACACACACACACACACACACACACACACACACACACACACACACACCATCTCCTATACCGACACTAGATTAGAGGTGCGGAACGTGATCCAACCTTTCATTAGTGTGAAGGCCAGGCTGGGGCTCCCTTATATACCTATGGAAACCTGGTGAACGTTTGGAGGTCGGAATGGGCTTCTACTTCTCTGGAAACTGTGAACGTGAGGATGTTTGGAGGCCTTAGTGAACGTGTGAGGTCTGGAGGCCTTAGTGAACGTGTGAGGTCTGGAGGCTTTAGTGAACGTTAGGATGTTTGGAGGCCTTAGTGAACGTGTGAGGTCTGGAGGCCTTAGTGAACGTGTGAGGTCTGGAGGCTTTAGTGAATGTGTGGGGTCTGGAGGCTTTAGTGAACGTGTGGGGTCTGGAGGCTTTAGTGAATGTGTGGGGTCTGGAGGCTTTAGTGAACGTGAGGATGTTTGGAGGCCTTAGTGAACGTGTGAGGTCTGGAGGCCTTAGTGAACGTGTGAGGTCTGGAGGCTTTAGTGAACGTTTGGGGTCTGGAGGCTTTAGTGAACGTGTGGGGTCTGGAGGCTCAGTGAACGTGTGGGGACTGGAGGCTTTAGTGAACGTGTGGGGTCTGGAGGCTTAGTGAACGTGTGGGGTCTGGAGGCTTAGTGAACGTGTGGGGTCTGGAGGCTTAGTGAACGTGTGGGGTCTGGAGGCTTAGTGAACGTGTGGGGTCTGGAGGCCTTAGTGAACGTGTGGGGTCTGGAGGCCTTAGTGAACGTGTGGGGTCTGGAGGCTTAGTGAACGTGTGGGGTCTGGAGGCCTTAGTGAACGTGTGGGGTCTGGAGGCCTTAGTGAACGTGTGGGGTCTGGAGGCTTAGTGAACGTGTGGGGTCTGGAGGCTCAGTGAACGTGTGGGGTCTGGAGGCTCAGTGAACGTGTGGGGTCTGGAGGCTTAGTGAACGTGTGGGGTCTGGGATGAGGCGAAAATTTCAGTCTTCCAGAGGCTCTGTTTCAGGGAGGGCTCAGATCAGGTCCATATACCCCGCCCACATTATACCCCGCCCACATTATACCACACCCACATTATACCCCGCCCACATTATACCACCCCCACATTATACCACGCCCACTTTATACCACCCCCACTTTATACCACGCCTACATTATACCACACCCACATTATACCACGCCTACATTATATCACGCCCACATTATACCACGCCCACATTATATCACCCCCACATCCCAACTATGTTTAAAATCTGTGAAATCCTTCTCGAGAAACCGTCTAGGATAAGTCTGCCATCACGAACACATCATCCTACCTTCCTGGAACGTATACATTGTAGGGACTGGAATACTCAGAAGACATCATATAGTCTCCATAACTTAAATAGGATTAATACTGGAACCTGAGTAAGATTATTTTTGAGATCTCTGTAAGATTACCTCTGGAACATGTCTATGATGACCTCTGGAACATGTCTAGGATGACCTCTGGAACATGTCTATGATGACCTCTGGAACATGTCTAGGATGACCTCTGGAACATGTCTAGGATGACCTCTGGAACATGTCTAGGATGACCTCTGGAACATGTCTATGATGACCTCTGGAACATGTCTAGGATGACCTCTGGAACATGTCTATGATGACCTCTGGAACATGTCTATGATGACCTCTGGAACATGTCTAGGATGACCTCTGGAACATGTCTATGATGACCTCTGGAACATGTCTATGATGACCTCTGGAACATGTCTAGGATGACCTCTGGAACATGTCTATGATGACCTCTGGAACATGTCTATGATGACCTCTGGAACATGTCTATGATGACCTCTGGAACATGTCTAGGATGACCTCTGGAACATGTCTAGGATGACCTCTGGAACATGTCTAGGATGACCTCTGGAACATGTCTATGATGACCTCTGGAACATGTCTATGATGACCTCTGGAACATGTCTATGATGACCTCTGGAACCATGTCTATGATGACCTCTGGAACATGTCTATGATGACCTCTGGAACATGTCTATGATGACCTCTGGAACATGTCTATGATGACCTCTGGAACATGTCTATGATGACCTCTGGAACATGTCTAGGATGACCTCTGGAACATGTCTATGATGACCTCTGGAACATGTCTATGATGACCTCTGGAACATGTCTAGGATGACCTCTGGAACATGTCTATGATGACCTCTGGAACATGTCTAGGATGACCTCTGGAACATGTCTAGGATGACCTCTGGAACATGTCTAGGATGACCTCTGGAACATGTCTAGGATTACTTCTAGAATAAGGAGGTTTTAACGCTCTTTTTTTTTGTTTTAAGTCAAGTCTACCCCTTTCTCATACCATTTCTCCTCTCCCTCTCTTCTCCCTCTCTTCTCCCTCTCAACTCCCTCTCTTCTCCCTCTCAACTCCCTCTCTTCTCCCTCTCTTCTTCCTCTCAACTCCCTCTCTTCTCCCTCTCAACTCCCTCTCTTCTCCCTCTCTTCTCCCTCTCAACTTCCTCTCATGTCCCTCTCTTCTCCCTCTCTTCTCCCTCTCAAAAACACAAAAAAAAAATATCACCGACACACAACATCATCTTCAACAACAGTATAAAGTGAAGCTTGAAAAAATAATAACTAAAAACCGAAAACAACAAAAATAGCAACTCGCTCTTTGAAAAGCGAATCAGAGGCAGCTGGAAGAAAGTTAACTCTCAAAGCTAGGTTTATGGAAGGTCTGGAAGCTAGAATTAGGACCTCTTTATCTGGAACAGCTTATTAGCATTCCTGAAAGAAGAAAAAGCGTAATGTGACGTCGTTCTTGTTGAAGGCATTCTGTGTAAAGGAAAAATAATGTGATTTATGACGTATGCTCAGATGCCATCAGAGAGAGGGGGGGATAGATAGATAGATAGATAGATAGATAGATAGATAGATAGACAGACAGACAGAGACATAGACCGCGTACAGTATTTTGCTCCACCAAGACTGAGATTCGGAATGTAGTGCACACAATGTTGAATTTAAATACCATCTTTGTCTGTCTGTCTGTCTGTCTGTCTGTCTGTCTGTTTGTCTGTCTGTCTGTCTGTCCGTATGTCGCTGTCTCAAGATCTCTTTCTCCATTTTATGTCTTTTCTCTTTGTCTTGTTGTTTGTCTGTCAGTCTGTTAAGCTCTGTATATTTTTTTTTATCTGTTTATCTGTTTATCCTAGACTAAGTGACAGACAGTGACAAAAAAGACAGACAGACAGAGAGATAAATAGACAAGCAGATAGACACAATGATAGAGAGAAAAAGACAGACAGAGAGAAAGAGAGAGATAGCTACCTATCTCTCACACAGAATATCTCCCTAAACAACTGACCTTTTTTATCTCCAAACTCCACCTAACCTAACCTAACTTAACCTAACCTAACTTAACCTAACCTAACCTAACCTAACCTAACCTAACCTAACCTAGACTAGACTAGACTAGACTAGATTCCATCCAGCCCCAATATATTCAGGTCTTATCTCAGCCCAACCAATGCATTTATCACAGAGTTCATCATCATCATCATCATCAAAAGCTTAAAAAATGAAACCCTCATAAACCCTACCTCTCAGCTAAACTCTACCTCTCAGCTAAAGACTCGTAAGCTAAGCCTTTCAGCTAAACCCTTTCCCTTCGCTATAAAATAAGATCAAGCGACGTAATTCTAAAAGCTAAAAAAAATTACTTTGTTTATATAGCTACAGTAGTTTGTATAGCTTGACTGTATAGCTGTCATTACAAAGCTATTTATTCACCCAGTTCTTCCTCCAAAAAGCTCGATTTCAACCCAGAGTTATCCGTCCGCCGCCGCCCCTTCCTCCTCCAACACTCCCAAATACAAAGCCTCTCTCCTCTTGCTGTTAAATCTACTTCACCAAGTTTTAGGAACGAACCAAACTTTTTTTATTCACCACCACCGCCAGCACCACCACCGCAGCCGCCACCACCACCGCCACCATCACCATCACTATCACTATCACCACCACCACCACCACCACCACCACTACTACCATCACCACCACCACCACCGCCAGCACCACCACCGCAGCCGCCACCACCACCGCCACCATCACCATCACTATCACCACCACCACCACCACTACTACCATCACCACCACCACCACCGCCAGCACCACCACCGCAGCCACCACCGCCACCACCACCATCACCACCACCATCACCACCACCACCACCACTACCACCTACCACCACCATCACCATCACCACCACCACCACCACCACCACTGCCGCTACTGTTGCTGTTACTACTGCTGTTGCAACGACCATCAGATACCTTTGTCGAAGGGTACTCCATCTCCCTTCCTCTCTCCTTCCCTCCTTCCCTCCCTCCCTCTCTCCCTCCTTCCCTCCCTCCCTCTCTCCCTCCCACCCACCCACCACCACCGCCGCTTGCTTCGGATTCACTGGATTTGTTTACATGTTTATGAGAACGCCCTCTGGTGTGCCCTCCTAGATCCACGAACTCTCTCTCTCTCTCTCTCTCTCTCTCTCTCTCTCTCTCTCTCTCTCTCTCTCTCTCTCTCTCTCCTGTATAAATTGCATTGCCAACTGTTCGCATTTATCCACGATTAAAAAAAATATACAGACAAAAATACAGAATTAATGTCTTTATCCGCGCTGTTTCTCTCTCTGTGTTTCTCATCTGTTTGTGCTTGTGAAATTTCTCTCTCTCTCTCTCTCTCTCTCTCTCTCTCTCTCTCTCTCTCTCTCTCTCTCTCTCGCGTGTTAGGGTAAATATATTTTGTTCTGGTAGTGAGGGAGAGGAACGACTCGACCCCTTTCATGTTTATTATTATTTAGTTAAGTTGTTTATGCTTTTGTGATTCTTATTATACATTTATTTCTTTATTCTGTTATTGTTATTTTTAATCGTGTTATTTATCGTCTTTGTGTCTGTCTTTATCTTATTATATTTTGTCTCTTCCGCTTTCTTTCTTTTTCTTTCATTGCTCTTTCTATTTTCTTTGTTTCATTGTTGATTTCTTCCTTTCTCTTAGTTTCCATTTATCTCATTCTTTTCTCTTGATTAATCTGTTTGTCTCTCTTCTTCTACCTACCTACCTACCTACCTACCTACCTACCTACCTACCGTACCTACCTACCTATCCACCCACCTATCCACCTATCTATCTATCTATCTATCTGCCAGGATGTTGAGGGCCTGTCTTTACATGTCTCTGTCTTACTCAGGCAGTGACTTCCCCATTGCATGTCGTGTGTTGCAATATTGATCACTTGTGGCCTTGGTGACTGTGTTGTTGAACGACATGCATTCCTTCTCCCTTCCGGTGCCTAGATCCTCCAGGTGAGAGAGAGAGAGGGGGTGAGAGAGGGAGGGAGTGTGAGAGAGAGAGACGAGGAGAGAGAAGTAGATAATAGAGAGAATGTGAAAGAGAGAAAGGTGATAATAGGAGACAAAGAGAGAGAAACAGACAGACAGATTCAAGAATAGGTAATGTGAGTAAAATAGGAACTAGAATGAGTTAGTTAGATAATTAAGTGAGTCATCTTCAAGCACGATGAGTCAGTGAGAGTTGAATGAGTCATGAGTGAGTCAGTTACAAGCAAGACTCAACACCTTAACACACCCAGTCACTCATGAGTAAGAATTCATAAGGTGAGGAAATGAGTAATGGCCAAGATACTCCTGGGAAAAAAGAACAAGGTATTATTATTCAAGGTGTGAGAACGTGTGGTTAAGAATGACTCAATTAGAACGAAGGGTGAACGAGGTGGAATAGTAATAAAGGGAGGAAAATGAGGCAATGAATGGGTAATGGAAGAGGAATGGAAGAAGAGAGAGAATAAAGAATGAGAGACAGTATTAAAGAGGGGACGTAGAATAACTCAATAAAGAAGAGACAGAGATAGAATAAATAAAGAACTTACGTATATCTGTTAACGGTCTCTGCAACAGTTTACGCCTCCATAGGGTAGCACCTCGTCTCGTGATTTACGCAACTCTCGACGGAGGAGGGAGGAGGGGTGGCGTACGCGTCATAATTTACGCCAACCTAAGCTTCTTAATCCGGGAATCCACCATTTGTGTACAGCTCCCCAGAGGCTATGTTAACACCTGGGTCTTTGGGGCAAGATAATGTCCCTACGAGCATCAACAATAAAGATGAGAATCATGTAACTTTTCCATACGTAGATCGACCTTAAAGTGGGAGCTAGAGAGAGTGTTAAGGGCGACCACGTGGTATCCTTTCAACTTTTTTAAGGGGATCAGAGTATTAAGTACCTTTAAGGACTTGTTAAACCCCATAAATCTATACGAATCCCGACTTTATGTCCTCCAGGTAGTATCATCTCCTCCCCCCCACCCCCTCCTTTTTGTAGTATGTCATCCTCTTGCCCCCTCCTCTCTCTCTCTCTCTCTCTCTCTCTCTCTCTCTCTCTCTCTCTCTCTCTCTCTCTCTCTCTCTCTCTCTCTCTCCACCTCTCTCCCTTCCTTTCCCTTTCTCCCTCCACTAATTCCCTCCCTTCCCGTTTTCCCTATCTCCCTCCCACCTTTCCCCCCTCACCTTTCCTACACCCTCACCCTCTCCCTCACCCTCCCTCTCTCCCTCTCACCCTCCCTCTCACCCTCCCTCTCACCCTCCCTCTCTCCCTCTCACCCCCCTCTCACCCTCCCTCTCACCCTCCCTCTCACCCTCCCTCTCACCCTCCCTCTCACCCTCCCTCTCTCCCTCTCACCCTCCCTCTCTCCCTCTCACCTTCCCTCTCACCCTCCCTCGTGTCCTTATACCCATTTCATTTAAATAGTCACAATGACCTTACAATAGGCTCCACCTGTGGTAGAGTCACCTGTTGATTACTCTCAGGGCTCAGGTAGATGGGGAGGGGATATACAGGTAGTCGAGTTGCTTTGTTTTGTCTTGTGTGGTTTGTCGTGTTTGTTTTTTTCGTGTTTGTTTTTTTCGTGTTTGTTTTGTCGTGTTTGTTTTGTCGTGTTTGTTTTGTCTTGTTTGTTTTGTCGTGTTTGTTTTGTCGTGTTTGTTTTGTCGTGTTTGTTTTGTCGTGTTTGTTTTGTCGTGTTTGTTTTGTCGTGTTTGTTTTGTCTTGTTTGTTTTGTCGTGTTTGTTTTCGTGTTTTAATTATTTTTTAATGGTGCAGAATGTTTGTTTTGTCGTATATTTTATGTTTGTTTTGTGTTTTATTCAGTATTTTGTTTAATGGCGCCAAAATGGTTGTTTGTATAGTGCTTTTTTGTTAAAGGCGTTCTGGTTTTGTTAATGGTGCCTTAATGTGTTGTTTTAAATTGTTCTGTGTCTTCAGGTGATAGGTGCTTCAAGTTATAGGTGCTTCAAGTTATAGGTGCTTCAAGTTATAGGAGTTACAAGTTATAGGTGCTTCAAGTTATAGGTGCTTCAAGTTATAGGTGCTTCAAGTTATAGGTGCTTCAAGTTATAGGTGCTTCAAGTTATAGGAGTTACAAGTTATAGGTGCTTCAAGTTATAGGTGCTTCAAGTTATAGGTGCTTCAAGTTATAGGTATTTGATCTCATGTGTTGTTAAAGGTGTACAATGGTTCTACTTCTTTGTGTTTAGTGTATTAAGGAGCAAAGCAGCTGTATATGTTACCCACTGTGTGTTTGTATAATGGTGCGAGATAAAGACGGGGTTTAATTTAATGGTTTAAAGGCTTTAGGAATTGTTCTGTGTGTGTGTGTGTGTGTGTGTGTGTGTGTGTGTGTGTGTGTGTGTACCTAACGTTGACAAAAACTCACCGTTACCAACCACACATCACAGACACTAAACCAGCGTTACCAACTACACCTCCACACCCTACAGACAGACAGACAGACAGACAGACATGTTCAACACCCCCCCCCCCCTTCACTCGATCCTCCATAGAGTATTGGATCCCATTAACCTTTCACCCATTGTACAGGTATCCAGGTAAGGGGGATTATCGCTACCTGGCACGACTTTTATATCTAGTAATGGGCGCTGACGATAGCTTAATCACCCTCCACGCCCTCCCACGCCCTCCCACGCCCTCTAGAGTAAGTGTGGGCGTGGTTATTAGCCTTGGTGTCAAAGATGTATGTCTGTTTATCTGTTTTTATCCTGGAGGGACTTGCTGTATTCTGTCTCCCTGTCTGTCTGTCTGTCTGTCTGTTTGTTTTGGTGTTGTGTGTGTGTGTGTGTGTGTTTGTATAAATGTTTGTCTGTTTGTTTGGGTGTTTTTTTTGTGTGTGTGTTTATATATATGTTTGTTGTTTGTGTATTTCTTTGTCTTTTTTTTTGCCTGTCTGTCTGTCTGTCTGTCTGTCTGTCTGTCTGTCTCTGTCCCTCGTAAATCTTCGACAGACAGACAAACAGACCTAGAGAGAGAGAGAGAGAGAGAGAGAGAGAGAGAGAGAGAGAGAGAGAGAGGGGGTAATCTTACTGTTACAGGATATCACGCAGACGCTCGGAATCACCGCCGAAAATTACACAGGTAAAGTTTGGCGCCTTAATGACAGTGTACCCATGCCCGGGTCTTAAGTGGGTTCTCCTCCCTTACCTGGTCTACCCTTATTGGATGAGACTTGACACCTGTTCACCTTGTCACTTAGATAGATAGATAGCTAGATAGATAGATAGATAGATAGATAGATAGATAGATAGATAGATAGATAGACGAAAGGACAGATGGACAGACAGACAGAGAACAGCTAGACAGGTGGACTACAGGTGAACATACAGGTACAGATATGAACACAGGTAAGGTTGATGATACAAATACAGGTACAGTTTAGTTACAGGTACATAATGAAGGTTACAGGTAAGATACAGACCAGAGAAGTGTACCTCTAGGGGTTTTGTCTCAGCTATTAGTAACGTTATCTGGTGAGACATAAATTGTCTGTGTTTGTCTCCACTGTAATGCTCTGACAGATGCGTTTATATTAGTGATGATGATTGATGGTGGTGGGGGTGGTGGTGGTGGTGGTGGTGGTGGTGGTGGGGATGATGGTGGTGGTGGTGGTGGTGGTGGTGGTGGTGGTGGTGGTGGTGGCGGTGGTGGTGGTGGTGGTGGTGGTGGCGGTGGTGGGGGGGGGGGGTGGTGGTGGGGGTGGTGGTGGTGGTGGTGGTGGTGGTGGTGGTGGTGGCGGTGGTGGTGGTGGTGGTGGCGGTGGTGGTGGTGGTGGTGGCGGTGGTGGGGGGGATGGTGGTGGTGGTGGGGATGATGGTGGTGGGGGGGATGATGGTAGTGGTGGTGGTGGTGGGGATGATGGTGGTGGTGGTGGTGGTGGTGGTGGTGGTGGTGGTGGTGGTGGTGGTGGTGGGGGGATGATGGTGGTGGTGGTGGTGGTGGTGGTGGTGGTGGTGGTGGTGGGGATGATGGGGGGATGATGGTGGTGGTGGTGGTGGTGGGGGTGGTGGGGGGTGGTGGTGGTGGTGGGGATGATGGGGGGGGGATGATGGTGGTGGTGGTGGTGGGGATGATGGTGGTGGTGGTGGGGGTGGGGGTGGTGGGGGTGGTGGTGGTGGTGGGGATGATGGTGGTGGTGGTGGTGGTGGGGGTGGTGGGGGGGGATGATGGTGGTGGTGGTGGTGGGGATGATGGTGGTGGTGGTGGTGGTGGGGGTGGTGGGGGTGGTGGTGGTGGTGGGGATGATGGTGGTGGTGGTGGTGGTGGGGGTGGTGGGGGGGGATGATGGTGGGGATGATGGGGGGGGATGATGGTGGTGGTGGTGGTGGGGATGATGGTGGTGGTGGTGGTGGTGGGGGTGGTGGGGGTGGTGGTGGTGGTGGGGATGATGGTGGTGGTGGTGGTGGTGGGGGTGGTGGGGGGATGATGGTGGTGGTGGTGGTGGGGATGATGGTGGTGGTGGGGGTGGTGGGGGTGGTGGTGGTGGTGGTGGTGGTGGGGATGATGGTGGTGTTGGTGGTGGTGGTGGTGGTGGTGGTGGTGGTGGTGGTGGTGGTGGGGGGGATGATGGTGGTGGTGGTGGTGGGGATGATGGTGGTGGTGGTGGTGGTGGGGGTGGTGGGGGTGGTGGTGGTGGTGGTGGGGATGATGGTGGTGGTGGTGGTGGTGGTGGTGGTGGTGGGGGGGATGATGGTGGTGGTGGTGGTGGTGGTGGTGGGGGTGGGGATGGCGGTGGCGGTGGTGGTGGTGGTGGTGGTGGCGGTGGTGGTGGTGGTGGTGGTGGGGGGGGATGATGGTGGTGGTGGTGGTGGTGGGGATGGTGGTGGTGGTGGTGGTGGTGGTGGTGGTGGGGATGATGGTGGTGGTGGTGGTGATAGGAAGAGGGAGGAAGATGAAGATGCAGGGAAGGAGGAGAAGAAGAAGAAAGATTAAAGTGTGAGAAGGAAAAGAGCACGAAAGAAGGTGAGGGTGGTGAGTGAAAGAAGAGTGACAGAAGAAGAAAAATGAGAGACTGGGGAAACATGAGGGAAAGGGGGAGAGAGAGAGAGAGAGAGAGGAGAGAGGAGGGGGGGTAAAGGTATAAACAGTAAGGGAGGCAATCAGGCAGGTAGCAGATAGGTTGGCAGGTAGATAGACAAGCAGATAGACAGGTAGGAAGGCAGGCAGACAGGTAAGCAGGTAGGTAGGTAGACAGGCAGGCAGACAGGTAGGTAGGCAGGCAGAGAGGTAAGCAGAGCAGTTAAACAGAGAGACATATTGGCAGGTAGGTAGGTAGACAGGCAGGCAGACAGACACACAGACAAACAGACAGGGAGGCAGGCAGACAGGGTACTAGTAGTAGTAGTAGTAGTAGTAGTAGTAGTAGTAGTCACCAATAGAGGAGAGCCCCATAATTACCCCCTTGATGTACTCCTCCCGCCAGCCTCTCGCCGATGCCTTCATGGTGTTTATTACCGTTGCATAAACTTTTACCCAAGCGAAATTAGATCAATTATCGAAGGAGGAGATTATAGTACAAAAAGGTTTTATAGGCAACGAAAATACAGAGTCAGAATGGAAGGGGGGAAGGGGGGGGGTGGAGTGGAACGGGAGGAGAAGGAAGGGGGGAAGGAGGGAGGAGGACGAAGGAGAGAGGTGGAGGAAGGTAGGAAGGTAGGAAGGCAGGTAGGAGAGAAGGTAGTATCACCCTCACCTGTCTATTTACCTTCTTGGGTTACAAAAAACAACAACAGTTAGACTATAAGAGATAATAATTCCATGTCGTGTGTCTGATCATTGTGTCGTTGATATGCAAATGACCTTCTCGCAGTTACAGTTCCAATAGTGAGCATTTGTGCTCAAACAGGTGCTCTGCAACTTGCAATCATGCAGGAGGCAGAGCAAACGTACAGCAAGCAATAAAAATAAAGGTGGGGGAGGGAGAGAGAGGGGGAGAGGGGAGGGAGAGAGAGGGGGAGAGGGGAGGGAGAGAGAGGGGGAGAGGGGGGAGGAGAGATAAAATTGGTTACATATTGGAGGTGTAGAAAAGACAGGTAGATATTACTAAGAAAAAGGATGTGCTGGGAGGAACTTGGCACATACTTGTGTACCTGAACACTGTAATTGCCTCAGCACTCCCAACCGACCGTAATGGCTACCTGTGTGTTCATTCATCCTCTTTAATATTCACTAGTAGGTACGAATTGCTCGCTAGATCCTCCGCAGATAGAGAAATGTTGAATGTTAAAATCCAGAAGCTTTGTTTAAGTGTGTGTGTGTGTGTGTGTGTGTGTGTGTGTGTGTGTGTGTGTGTGTGTGTGTGTGTGTGTGTGTGTGTGTGTGTGTGTGTGTGTGTGTGTGTGTGTGTGTGTGTGTGTGTTGGTCCACTTCTTTACCAGGACGTCCACTAACACAAACACCCTCACACACACACACACTCTAACACAAACACAACCCAACACCCCCCTTCCACCTCCACCCACACACCCCTCCCCTCCACCCACACACCCCTCCCCTCCACCCACACACCCCTCCCCTCCACCCACACACCCCTCCCTCCCCCCACACACCCCTCCCCTCCCCCACACACCCCTCCCTCCCCCCCACACACCCCTCCCTCCCCCCCACACACCCCTCCCTCCCCCCCACACACCCCTCCCCTCCATCCACACACCCCTCCCTCCCCCCCACTCACCCCTCCCTCCCCCCACACACCTCTCCCTCCCTCCCCCACACCCCTCCCTCCCCCCACACACCCCATCCCTCCCCCCACACACCTCTCCCTCCCCCCCACACACCTCTCCCTCCCCCCCACACACCCCTCACACACCTCTCCCTCCCCCCACACACCCCTCACACACCCTCCCTCCCCCCACACCCCTCCCTCCCCCCACACACCACTCCCTCCCCCCACACACCACTCCCTCCCCCCCACACACCCCTCACACACCTCTCCCTCCCCCCACACACCCCTCCCTCCCCCACCCCCCCCCCACACACACATACATGAACTACCATTCACGTCTCACTAGCTACGGGCAGCACAAACAATCCTCAGTCATTGAAGGTCAGAAGGTTCTCAGAGCTCATCAATTTTGTGTCAATGATCGAGTGTTTATTTTCGATTAAAACCCAATTAAGTGTTGACAGGAGCCCAGAATTTGATTATCCGGGTTGAGTAGGAGAGGAGGTAACCTAACTCCGGGTTATGTACTTGTGCAGGTATTGATATCCACCTCGTGAAGATTTAGCCACCCTTGGTTATTTCACCTGATGATTTAATACTTTAATGTAAATCTAAACTCACCTAACCTAGCCTAAGTTGAAGTAGCCTAACCTAACATAGCCTAAGTTAAAGTAGTCTAAGCTAACCTAACCCCTACCTAACCTAACTTAACACTAACCTAACCTCCCCCAAGTAGTGTTAGAGTGTTTAATCATCAGGTGATATAAGCTGGGGTGGGTAATCTTCATGTGATCCGCTAATTTATTCTTCCTAATTAAAAGATTATATTCAGCTTAATCTCTCTCCCTAAATCATAAAAAAGCTTAATATCTCCCCAAAAGCATAAACAAGCTTGATCTCTCTCCCAAAAGCATAAAAAAGCTTAATATCTCCCTCAGCTTAAAATGTTTACCCTCCCTCTCAAATACAGCTTCATGGTGTATGGCTAACGACCTGTGGCAGCCATTACCGAGGCAGGAAATAGGCTCCCTAGGCCTACCTGACCCACGGCCTACAACATCAAGACGTAATTGGTCGGCGTGTACTAAATTAATTGTTACTGGAGTAATTGGATGGTTTGGTACAGTGGTCCGGGGTGTGTGGTAGGGGGGTAGGGGGTAGGAGGTCAGGGAGGGAGGGAAAGAGGAGGTAAGGGAGAGGAGGAGGTAAGGGAGAGGGGGGAAAGTTAGGGAGTGATGGGGGGAAGGTAGAGGCGGAAGAGAAGGGAAGGAGAAGGAGGAGGTCAGGGAGGAAGGAGGTGGTAGGAGGTAAGGGAGAGGGGGAGGTCAGGGAGGAGAGAAGCAGGAGGTCAGGGAGGGAGAAAGATAAGGGAGAGAGATGGGGGGGGGGTTGTAGAGTAGAAATGGTATTCTTTTTTCCGGACCCCAGAAATAATCACAAAACACACACACCTCTCTCTCTCTCTCTCTCTCTCTCTCTCATGAAAACAGAAGTACACCTGAGTAAAAACCAACAAGCCATTATTTTAAAGACTCTACTATGACAACCCGTCCTCTCCCTCCTTACCTGAACCAATCATCACATTTTTCACCTGTGAGTACTCATTGACACGGGTGTTAATCCCTACTTAACAGAGCCCACAGGTAGGAACAGGTAACCTCATCCTAATTTGCATAATCAGTAACCAAGGATTTTTAACCTCCTGATATATAACACAAAGACTATACTTCTTTTTTTTTTAAGTCTTAGAAACGAACCAAAGAGAATTAAGACTTAGAATTAGGAGCTAAATTCTCAAAAGTGACGTATCTAATTGGTTCACTTAAGATGCCACACAAAGATGGATTCTTAATGGTTCTTATTCTTTACTGGATATAATAATAATAATAATAATAATAATAATAATAATAATAATAATAATAATAATAATAATAATAATAATAATAATAATAATAATAATAATAATAATAATAATAATAATAATAATAATAATAATAAATAATGATAATAATAATAATAATAATAATAATAATAATAATAATAATAATAATAATAATAATAATAATAATAATAATAATAAATTCTTAAACGTTCCTACATAAATATTCTTCCCAAGATTCATTCACGTTTCCTCTTCTTCCTCTCTTTATTCTACGTTCCCGTCACCTCCAGCGTTTATCACCGTGTCTCACATCTTCTTTCGTCCATGAGCCGTTCCTCCCATTCTCATCCACATAATTCCCTATTTTCCTTCTTCTGCTGTTATTTCATATTTTAATTCTTCTTTCTTTCATTCCCTATCTCCCTTCTTCTGCTATTCATTTACTATCTTCAATCTTCTTTCTTTCTCTTCCTTTCTTCATTCTTCTTCCTTTCACTTCCTACCTCCATTCCTCTTTCTTTCACTTCCTATCTTCATTCTTCCTCTTTTCACTTCCTATCTTCATTCTACTATTCATTTCCAAACTTTCTTTCATCTTCTATCTTCGTTCTTTATTCACCCGTCTTCATTCTTTCATTTTCTCTCTACGTTCCACCTTTATCATCATCCACCGCCGCTCATTGGTCGTTCGTCTTACTGGCAGAGTTTAATTGCATCTATTTATCAGTCACTCTCCCTCACCTGTCCATCCACACCTGGTTTACATAACACTAATCAACATCTTTCATCTTTACCCTCTCATGCATACACCTGTGACTCTCTCTCTCTCTCTCTCTCTCTCTCTCTCTCTCTCTCTCTCTCTCTCTCTCTCTCTGTAGGGGGGGGGGGGGGCGTTACGCGATGATGTCACTCGTGGGTGGAGCTACTGTAAGCCTCAGTGAAGTCAATGTGGGCGGAACTTAACATCGGTAACGTCAATATGGGCGGAGCTTAGTATTGATGATGTCATTGTGGGCGGAACTTACCTTAATGTTGTCAGTGTGGGAGGATGATGTTAATGTGGCTAGAGCTTGGACTAGATGACGTCACCGGACCAGTGGGCGGGGCAAACCATAGATGACGTCATCGGACCAGTGGGCGGGGCTTACCATAGATGACGTCCAGTGAGGGTGGAGAGTGGATGATGTCACCAGTAGGCGGGGCTTGGCGTGGGTGACGTCAGAGAATGATGGCCGCCCCTGGGTGGCTGACAGCACCGCTCACTCACAGGGGCGTGCCACCCACCCCCAATAACAAGATGATAACCGCTGATAACCCAGGGAGAGAGAGAGAGAGAGAGAGAGAGAGAGAGAGAGAGAGAGAGAGAGATTGTTGTGTGTGGGAAGTTGGAAGAAGAATGAAAGGCTGTCGATATAAAGGTGGAAAAAAGGAAAATAAAGGAGAAAGAGAAAGATAGGAGAAGAGAGAGAGGATAAAGATAGGAGGGAAGAGAGAGAAGAGAAGTAGGTGTACCCATCAGGGCGTCGCCACAGTAAAACAATCAGAAGATAATAACCGCTGATAATGGAGGGAAGAGAGAGAGAGAGAGAGAGAGAGAGAGAGAGACTCTCTATCTTTCTTTTCTCTCTCTCTACTCTTTATTTTGAATTCGCTTCATCTTCTTTTTCTTCTTATTATTTTTATTATTATTATTATTATTATTATTATTATTATTATTAGTAGTAGTAGTATTAGTAGTAGTAGTAGTAGTAGAAGTAGTAGCAACTGTTGCTGCAAGTACCAGAGAATTTGAAAATAAAAAAGTAGCTATAGCGCAGGAGGTGGGCGCCTCGAACTGGTTAACTATTTTACCGATAAGGGCAAATGGTTTCAGTTTCAATAAACAAGAATTTACAGATGCCAATGCCTTAAGGTACGGTCGGCCAGTAGAAGGTTTGCCCTCCCAATGCGTGTGTGGCTCTTCCTATGACGTCGATCACGCCACGGTGTGCAAGAAAGGGGGCTTCATATGCTTGAGGCATGACGAAGTAAGGGATCTCACAGCAAATATATTGAAAGAAATCTGCCGTGATGTCATGGTAGAACCGACCCTCCTTCCTTTGGACGGTGAGAATTTCCAATATAGGACTTCAAACGCATCCAACGAACCCGTGTTGATGTCAGTGCTCGAGGATTCTGGACGCAGGGACAGCTAGCCTTCTTCAACATCAGGATTTTTTATCCCATGGCCGCATGTCACCATAACTTAGCTCTCGATGCTGCACACAGGAGGAACGAGAACGACAAGAGAAGGGCATATGGGGAGAGAATTCAGAACGTTGATCAAGGCAGCTTCACTCCTCTAGTGTTCACAACCTCTGGTGGGATGGGCCCAAGTGCAAGGTGCTTCTACGCCAGACTCGCGGAGGTGATCTCCGAACAGAAGCAGCAGCCCAGAAGTTATGTTGCAGCCTGGATGAGATGTCGACTGTCCTTCTCTCTCCTTAGCTCGGCTTTGCTTTGCCTCAGGGGAACGAGAGCATCAGCCCCCAAAGCCAACAACAGTTGCAGATATTGACTATGAGGCAACAGTCACTGAATGCCGCATAGATCTGCGGCTCAACTAACTCAACACAGCTAGGATAGCTACTTCTGTATTAGGATATTTAATTTTAAGGTAATAAAATGGCGGCGAAGGTGTGGCTATTGGGGGAGGCTGGAGGCCACGTAGTAGTAGTAGTTGTAGCATTAGTAGTAAAAAAAATAATAGTAGTAGTAGTAGTTTATTATAATCTCATTCTTATTTTTCCTTTTAATAAATCAAATGTACTGTACCATATATTTCATTAATCTCTATATTGATATCAGTTTGTAAACATTTAACACCCGCCAGTCATCGTGTTCGGTGGCACCGTAGTTAATTGGGCAACATTCCGAAACCGAGGACACAGGTTCGACTCTGGTTGATGTGACAGGTTTCTCAAAGTACTCATTGGTTACGGTATGGGCCGAGGATGGCCATGATCATCCTGGGAATAAAACATCCTACGACTATCCCTACAGTCACGTGTTTGTCCTGGGGGAAAAAAAATCATTTGTTTATTCAGACGATTTCACGCTCGTCCTGGGAATAATAAATCAAATTGTTCCGTGTTGTATCTCAATTCACCATGGGAATAAAAATCAACTGGTTCTTTCTAATAATTTTTTTTTTCACTTGTTCCTCCTGGGATTAAAAAATATCAGACATCTCTCAAGATCGTCGTGGGAATATGACAATTGATTTTCTTTGCCTCGTCAGTCACTCGTTCGTCCTGGGATTAATATGAGGCGATTCTAACTGTCCAGCTGTAGGAGAGAGAGAGAGAGAGAGAGAGAGGCATGGCTCACCCTAATATCAAGCGCCCGTCCATCATGGCGTATCATTTTATCCCTGACTTTAATGGTGAGAGGGAGAGACAAAATAGAGATAAGAGAGAGAACGAGAGACAGCTGACTGACAGATATAAAGAAATCAGACAAACAGACACAGATATTAGAGAGAGAAAAAGAGAGAGAGAGAAAGAGAGATAGAGATAGCAGACATGTAGGCAGACAAACAGAGAGAGAGAGAGAGAGAGGCGTAAACCTAAGTGACTGCAATATATCCTCAATAATAATCTGGCCCTTTATTTTGCTATATAATTATCCTCATATTCTTGTAAATTACCGATGATGTTGACAAGCGTAATCTTACCATAAATTAGTGTGTAGGCGTCGTGGGGTAGATATGTTAATGTACTCGTGTTTGACCTAAGGTGGGATCGAACCTTCGTCTCCTGTGTCGATGGTGAATCTTTTATCCACTATACAATCTTAATTCGCGGATATTATTGTTGTTGTTGTTGTTGTTATTGTTGTTGTTGTTGTTATTGTTGTTGTTGTTTTTGTTGTTGTTGTTTTTGTTGTTATTTAATCACCAAATATGTGTTCCAATAATTGTGTATTTGGGAATTATATTATTAATTTATTTACGTTTATAGTTATCAAGGATTGTATCACCTTTCATTATTTTATCCATTATTTCCCTCTTCCCTGCATTATCACTTTTATGTATTGCGCAGTATTTATGTTATTCAGATCAACATCTCGATATATCTTTTTAAACTCCAAAATAATCCTTTATAATTCCTTCAATGTCTCTTACATCATACGGTCAACGCGGCTCTGGTGTAGTCATGTTTATGTAAGCTTTATTATTATACTCTTACGGTGTTCCTCCTGTAAAAAAAAAAATGGCTTCTGTTAATACGATTGTCGAGGTCATAAAAAAAATGAATTAATTCCATGTTTTTAAGAGTTCAAATTTACCCCAGGGGAATATTTATACATCTCCTCGTCCCAACATTTTGTGCAGTCGTGTTTATTTACTCTTTAAAAGATGTATTCGTGTCATGGCTTTTTATTTTTTGTTTTCGTATAAATGTTGACATGTTATCGTTAGGCTTGCAACATGTTACAACAAATATAAGAACTAATTGGGGAATATTTGAGGAAGAGTTAAATGCAACGCAAAAATAGTAATGTTTACGAAATCCACAGAATCTAGTTTACGTCTGAGTTTTTTTTTCTTAAAGAGTTAAATTTCGACTGGTAATAAACTTCTCTTGGTTCCAATAGTCTGTAACATTTTTTTTTCTTTATATTTAAATGTTGTCAAATTATATACATGAATTCTGAACAACGAAAACAACAGACAAAATGGCGATAAGAAGAAACACAAAATGAACAAAAGGTAATAAAACAAATGTTGCGTCTCTTGATACAAAAGCTGAAACTCAATTGTGTTTTTCAAGAGTCAAATCCACAGAAATATTAATCTATTTTTATTCTATTCTAATTCTAAAATTACTACGACATTTTAAACCAAAGCCGGATTTTGCAATTAAAAAACACACTGAATTCTTCTTATTTTACATGAGTTTAATTCACAGGAAAAAAAGATTCGATGTATTTTTATAAAGACTTTCTGGAAGTATATAAAAAAGAGAGAATTGTGTTTTCTGAAGAGTTAGATCTCGGCGGGGGTAATCCACACCTCGTCTTCCAACATTTTGTGCCGGTCCGCCCGACGTAGATGTCCGTCTAACATGGCGCTAATCTCTCACTAGACTGCCTCTCTGGCTCGTAAACTCTTCTCAAGTAGATACTTGACTGTGAAAAATCTCTACTTACATCTACATATCCTCAAATACTCCTATCTATACGCTTAGCCAGATCCTTATATAAGACTGTAGTAATATATCACCTACGTAATTACATACGCTGTTTAGAAATAATGTCCATTTACATACGAGGCGAGCATAATAGAGATGTCTAGCGCGTATTTTGAATATGCTTGATGAATGAATATTGGAACGGTCGGCGACGCTGAGAGGGCATCAGTTATCCTGGCAACGCGGGCTCATTAAACCTCCCCAGTCCTATTGTTCGGGTATCCTAGACTCTCTCAGTCATCCCTCCCTCCTGGTCGTTACTCTCCTCAGCACAAGGCACAATTAAGCCTTATAAATCTTGCCCGTAATGCAGTGTAATAAAATTGTTATTCAATGTTGATCCTCTCGCCATAACCCGTTTAATCGTGCAGCTAGCAGAGATGCTCGGAAAACTTATCGTCTTGCTGCAGTTTGGGCCATTGTTTACACACATGACGGGGAGGAAAGTTAGTGCTGTTATTAATATGAAATAAGAACGTACCGAAAATTTTAATGATGCTGGGAGGATCTTATGTTCACTAGATGGCGTTCCACGATCTTATAAGAACTTCAATACTCATAGGCTCTCAAGCTACTTAATTCTCTTACTAGGTTTGGAAACTCCTGTATGCCAAGGACAGTTGACATGATAAAGATTTGGTTCAGTCTCTTGTTCTCTCTCCCTCAAACCCTACCTCCTTCCTTCCCTCTCTTCCTCCAACACTCCCTCCTCCCTTCCCTTACCCTTTCTCCTTCCCTCCTCCCCTCCCTTCCTCACCCTTCCCTTCATAGTTTATTTTGTTTTCATATTATAACAGACTCGATATCATTCGGTGTTATCCTCTTTAATAAGGGAGAAAATCCTTCATGTAAAATCTAAGTCCTTCTAGGATTTGATAGGATTCGATTCCTCATCATAGGCTTCGACTCTTAACTTGTGGAAACGGATCCTAATAAGAGAATCCTTAAAAATAAGATCATAGGATTTGTTGAATTTCGATCTAATTGAGTGGATTTGGACTCTTTAAACGCTACGTAGGATCCTCTCTCATACAGACAAAGGACTTATTAAAACAGTAACCTTTGTTTGCTATGGAATCTAGTGATGTTAACGGAGGCGTCTTATCATGATAGAGTATTGGATACTCTATAATTCATCCCGATTCTCTCTATTATTTGATTAGAGTCTCTCTCTCTCTCTCTCTCTCTGTTGATACAATCAGAGAAGTTGCATGAAAGGATCCGATACTTCATAATATTAAGACTGCACTCGTACATAATGGGTTCTAATTCTCCACAGGTAAAGACCAGTTGACGAAATGAGATCAGAACCCTTGGCGGACCAGCAGGGAGCAGGAGCAGGAGGAGAGGAGAGAGAAAAAAAAGATGACGATTATTAAGGAGTATTAAACACGATGTATGAAGTATTGAAAGGAGTCTAATGACATACTTCCTGGGGTGGTATTGAGATCCGATGGCAATATAAGTACATTAATACCATGGATAATCAATGGTGTTTCGTATGATATTGTGTGTTGAGTAACTTTGAGGTGAATGTATTGTTAAAAAAAAGAAGTAAGGGAGACTTTTGTAGGTTACTAAAAAGACAATTCGGTTTCAAGATCATGATTAGAATCTATGAGATGGAATCAGATCTAAAGTTTGTGGATGTAGATCTTAAGATGGTTGTGAATCTCTTGCGTTTATACATTTATTATCATTACTTATTTTATCTTTATTTTTTCTTCATTTATCTTTTTTGTTTTTGGCTTGGTTGATTTTATTAAACAAGGAAGATGCAAGCTTCTTTATTATTATTATTATTATAGCGTTAGGTTAGGTTAGGTTACGTTAGGTTTGGTTAGGTTAGGATTTTAAGGGTAATATTACCAGTGTTTTATATACGTACCATATGTGTATATTGGGGGCCTGTGTGTGTGTGAGTGTGTGTGTGTGTGTGTGTGTATAAACAAAAACTCGAATGTGTCATTGTTTTATTTTATTCAAGATCAATAAACACAATTATTTATTAACCTCTTCTTTCATTTCTCTCTTTTATTTCATTCCACTAAACCAACTCACAATGCAGCCATCTTAAAGGTTCACATCCCTCAGTGGCCCGAACATGACTGCCACGCCCACTAACATCTTTAACATGGGGCTGTGTAAACGCTCCAGTGACACACACACACACACACACACACACACACACACACACACACACACACACACTTCTCTATTTTCACACTTTTGGCTTTGGATGCTTTAGGTAAGAGAGAGAGAGAGAGAGAGAGAGAGAGAGAGAGAGAGAGAGAGAGAGAGAGAGAGACTATTTTCATCCTGTTTATATAGGTAAATACGGACCGTACGTACATCCGTGGGGTGTCCGTGATGGTGAAACTCATAAATACGTCGGTAGTGGAGAGTTTTCTTGACGTGGCCTACCCTTAGTGCTGTCCGTGGCCGTAACAAAATAAGTAATAGACAGAAGAAGAAGAAGAACACCCTTGTACCTTGAAGATCTGTCTCTGAAGGGCGGCCGACCATGGAGAGTCCGTGGGGTGTCCATTGAAGAACCCATCCATGACGGGGACGTCCGTAGGAGGGAACTAATAAAAGAGCGTCCTTAGAAAGGGCGTCCGTAGAAGAGGTCACCCATAGAGCGTCCTAAGGATGGGGTATCCGTCCGTGTGTGATGGGGGTAACCTAGGAGGGAGATTGGTGGTGATGATGGAGAGTGATGGGGAAGGGGTGGTAATGGTGGAGAGGTGTTGGAGGGATGGTGATAGTGATGGAGAGAGAGAGATGTTGGTGGTGGATGATGATGATGATGATGATGATGGAGGAGATTAGTGGTGTTGAGAAGCGTGTTGGAGGAGTGGGGGAGAGGAGTGGTTGAGAGGAGTGTTGGAGGAGTGAGGGAGAGGAGTGTTGGAGGTTAGGGAGGAGGGAGAGAGATACACCAGCAATCTCTCAGTATTTATTTCTCCTGGTAATGATTTAGGGAGCGAGTGAATAAAGAGGAGTTCATTGTGGCCTCAGACACTCCCTAGTATATTACTGTCTGGTGCAGCACAATAGTTCTCCTGCAGGCGGTGATGTAGGGGCGGGAGAGAGAGAGAGAGAGAGAGAGAGAGAGAGAGAGAGAGAGAGAGAGAGAGAGAGAGAGAGAGAGAGAGAGAGAGAGAGAGAGAGAGAGAGAGAGATGGACCCAAGTAAACGAGTTAATTTTATGAAACACACGCACACACACACTCCTCTCTTTAACCCACATGCATACTTCCTCCCTCCTTCCCACACCCCCTCCCCCTCCCTCCCTCACCCTACCCCCCTCCCTCCCTCATCCCCCTACAAAACAAGCAGCAGACGGACAGCTCTCCCTCCTCCCAACAGGACGAGACAGGCAGCGAGATAGAGACCGAGATAAGGCCAAGTCTCGAGACGCACACACGCTAATGATATCTCTTGTCATCTCAACCTTGCCAGCCAACACACGACCCACACTGAGAGACAGACCTGCTGGACCCTGGCTGTCTCTCTGTGGTCTCTCTCTCTCATCTCTCTGTGTCTCTTTTTGTGGTGTGTGTGTGTGTGTGTGTATGTGTGTGTGTGTGTGTGTGTGTGTGTGTGTGTGTGTGTGTGTGTGTGTGTGTGTGTGTGTGTGTGTGTGAAGACAGTAGCATGTAGCTGATGGTGTGTCGCGTCCATGTGCTTGCCTGCTCTCTTCCCTATCTACCTGCCTGCCATTCTGCCTGCCATTCTGCCTGCCTGCCTTCTTGTTTTCCTCTTTCCCTGCCTGTCTGTCATCTTACCTACCTGCCACCCCCCCCTGCCTGCCACTCTCCCTGCCTGCCTGCCTGCCATCCTCCCTGCCTACCTGCCACTCTCCCTGCCTACCTGCCACTCTCCCTGCCTGTCTGCCAACCTCCCTGCCTGCCATCCTCCCTGCCTACCTGTCACTCTCCCTGCCTGCCTGCCACTCTCCCTGCCTGCCTGTCAACCTTGCTGCCATCCTCCCTACCTACCACTCTCCTTGCCTGCCTGCCACCCTCCCTGCCTGCCTCCCTGCCTGCCATCCTCCCTGCCTGTCTGCCACCCTGCAACCTGGCTATTCAAGTCTACAATAGGGAAGTCCTGTGAGTCAGCCAAGATGGACCACTTGAGCGTCGTGTAGGAGAGGGAGTAAAGTACACCACATAACGCCTAACCTAGCCACATAAATCCTAACCTATCCTAACCTATCCTAACCTAACCTAATCTAACCTATCCTAACCTAACCTAACCTATCCTAACCTAACCTAACCTAACCTAACCTAATCTAACCTATCCTAAGCCTAACCTATCCTAACCTATCCTAACCTAACCTAAAATATCCTACACTTAAGATTAAAAATTTACGTAACTTCATACACAATTAGATATTCGCGTAGATGTAAGTTAGAAAATTCTCGATGTACAGATAGATAGATAGATACATACATACATACATAGATAGATAGATAGATAGATAGATAGATAGATAGATAGACTCGACAAACACATAAACACACCCACCCTCTCAGCACCAGCTCACCTCTCACACAAATACCTCCTGTGTGTGCACGTAATTGCATCTTAATCGCCACTTACACGCAATGCCAAGATCCCACTGTGTTATTACCCCATTTTGAGCCTTACGTGTGATTGTGGGTTGTGTCTATCTGAGCCCCGCCTCCCTACTGGTATACTGTAGTCAGTGCTCATCACCGGTGTTTTAGAAAGAAAGAAAGAAATAGTGACCTTTAAATACCTAATCCTGATGGTAGAACTTCACATATGATAGTGATAGTGATGATGATGATGGTGATGGTGATGGTGATGATGGTGATGATGATGATGATGATGGTGATGGTGATGATGATGATGGTGATGGTGATGATGATGATGGTGATGGTGATGGTGATGGTGATGGTGATGATGATGATAATGATGATGATGATGGTGATGATGATGGTGATGGTGATGTTGTTGATGATGATGATGATGGTTGATGATGATGATGATGATTATAATAATAAAAATAGTAATAATAATAATAATAATAATAATAATAATAATAATAATAATCGGGACAATAAACCCGAATTAGAAGCTTAAAGAATAAAATAAAATAAAATATAATACCCAAAACAGCGTCAGAAAATCTACTTAATATAAAACTAACATATTATCTTCCTCCTCCTTCTCCTACTCCTCTTCTCTCGCTATTGGTGTTTGCATCTTCTTCCACAATCTCTTCATCAGCCTCTTCGCCTCCTCTCCTTTACTCCCTTATCTTATCTCAATCATCATCTTGTCTCGACCCGCCACATTCATCCCCTTGCGTATTAAACACCTCCCAAACATCTTTCCTTGCTTTACTTACCTTAATTATTCTTTTTATCTGCCATGCACGTATTTACTCCCTTTAAATTTTATCTCACTCGTTTTTTGGCCAATATTTTAAGTTAGTGTGTGTGTGTGTGTGTGTGTGTGTGTGTGTGTGTGTGTGTGTGTGTGTACGTCTCGGTGCTACAGTATGTTACTATATAACTCTGTGTATTATATAAGTTTTATTTTATATTATAGAGGTTTTAGCTTTTTTTTTTAGTAATGTAGATAAAAGATAGTGTTAAGCTCTATGTTGTTCTTAGCTTTTGTTTATCGAGGTTAGCTCTTTTTACACCAGGTAGCTGAGATGGATTATATATGTATTTGTTTTTAGCTTTTTTTTTTTGCTTGAGGTTCATGTTATTGAGAAGTGGAGGTCAAGCTATTGTAGAGGTCTTGTGTGAGTTGGAGGTCAAGCTAAGGTAGAGGTTACGTGAGAGTGGGAGGTCCAGCTAGAGTTGAGGTCACGTGAAAGTAGAGAGAGAGAGAGAGAGAGAGAGAGAGAGAGAGAGAGAGAGAGAGAGAGAGAGAGAGAGAGAGAGAGAGAGAGAGACATATTACCCAAAAACATTCCATGAAAACATTTCTTCCACACACACCATCACTCACTAAACATCACATATAATAACTATCAATAAACATCTATATCAAAATAATAACTTACAAAATATAAATATAAATAAAATACGCACCTTATGAGTCAATAATTACCAGAATAAAGTTAGTATTTTATTATATATTAAGGTATGAAAACGGTACTCTGATTGAGGGAGTGGAGAGAGAGAGAGACAGGAGAGTTTAAGAGATTTCAACAGGACAGTCAGTAGTAATGTTGATAAGGCTCGCCGGGTGGGGGAAAGTATTATGACAATAGTACCTTTATTATACTACTTTTATCGACTAATAATTAAACTTTTTTTTTTACTTTTATTACTTGTGTTTTTTAGGGGAATTTTTTTTTTTTATTGTATATACGGAGAATTTTTGTATACTTTTGTGTAATAGATAAGTATATAATGTATATTCTGTATATATATAAACATTTTATGGTATGTATTTGTGTGTATAAGTAAACCATATTGCGAGTCCTAAACAAAGACGAAAAAAATATAAATAAAAACAACTAAAAAATAAATAAAAAAAAAACACAAACAAAAACAAACGAAGCAAACAAACACAAACAAAAACAAACGAAGCAAACAGCGTCTTACAAATACCAGCAGTGACCCCTCGCACCTCTCACACCTGTAGTGGAAAGTAAGCAGAAATGAGTTAATTTTCCGCTTGGTGTGTGAGAATGGTGATCTGAAGGCGAGATGTGATTGGTGATTGTTACTGGTGGGTGTATGTGGCGTGTTTGTGTGTCTGTATGTGTGGCTTTTATTTATAAGTTTGTTTGTATTTTGGGTTTTCGAAGGATATTGGCTTGTTTGTTTTGCTTCATTTGTGTGTGTTTGTTTTGTTTGGTATTTTGACTGAATAGGAATGTGTTTGTTTGGTTTCGATTTTATTTGTTTTAATGTTTTTTTGTTTCTGTTAGAGCGTGTAAGATTGAGGTTAATGACTCACTCACTCACTCACTCACTCACCTAACACACTCACTCACACACTCACTCACTCACTCACTCACTCACTCACCTCAACATACTTTATCTCTTCTGTATCGAAATTCAGCACCAGCCGCTAGTTCCGGGTCTTGGTGCAGCTGTTACTACACGGTGGGGGGGGGGGGGGTTATGGAGGAGGGAGCGAAGGAAGGGGAGAGGGAGGGAAGTATGTATGGTGAAGAGAGGGAGGGAGAGAGGGTGGGAGGTGGGGTTAGGGAGAGAAGGAGGGAGGTATGGAGGGTGAAGGGAGGGGGGGGGGGGGAGACAGACAGAGAGAGAGGAAGGGAGGGAGTGTGTGGAGGTAGAGGTTCACTCACGCGAGGTCATGCTCGGGGTACCTGACCACTGACCCAGCCAGTCCCATAGGTCAGAGAGAGAGCTGAAGTGATATCTCTCTCTCTCTCTCTCTCTCTCTCTCTCTCTCTCTCTCTCTCTCTCTCTCTCTCTCTCTCTCTCTCTATGCATGAACTATCCCCACGTAATTAATATACCAAATAATCACATTTTTCAACGATCATTAAGAAAAAAATATGAAAGCAATTTATGAAGGTAAAATATTAAATGAAATAATTTGCAATCATCCTTGGTACTTAATTGGGCAGTTGTCATTCCTAATTGGCCTTTGTCGGGGTTGATTAGTAAGTATTGATTCTACTTGTGGGAATACTAATGTCTGGCTATATTACCTGACCATCTTCACCTGAGCTCATTAGCATACCTGGTGTATATTATTATAGACGGTGTATGTAAATAAGGGAGAGAGGGAGGGGTTGTATGCGTATGATTGGTGGTGTATTAAGCGTGTAATGATGGTGGGGTATGATAGATAGATAGATAGATAGATAGATAGATATATATTAGCATTTCGTGGCCATAGTTCAAGATAAGATAATATTGTACACGTCTAATTATACCTGTGTACCGTGGTTTAGTGGATACGGCAGCCGGCTCGTGTTCTGAAGGCCGCTGGTTCGATTCCAGGACAAAGCCGAATTAAAGGCAGGTCGAGTGCACAGAAGTAACGTGGACTTAACCTAATCTAACCCGACCTAACCTAACCCAACCTAACCTTGTTCATTGTTATCCAGGTCGTAGACAAGTGAAATAATAGAGAGAGAGAGAGAAAGAAAGAGAGAGAAAGATAGAGAGAGAAAGAGAAAGAGTTAACGAAGGAAGAATGAAAAAAAAATAACTAATGAGGAAATAAATAATTAGGAATAAACAAAAACAAAAATATATACAATTAAAAAGTTATTACACATCAGGTAATTAATTATCACCTGGAAATTATCAAGTAATTTCTTAGATAATTGTCTTGGCTTTTCTCATTGTCAATTATATTACAGAAGCGCCGCGCTAATGACCGTGACGAGTTAACTGCCTTGTTACACCCACTGGTTTGTTAGGGCTTAGTAGCTTAGAGGTCGTTAGTAATGTTAGGCTTATTTCTTTCTTTCTTTATTTTTTCTTTCTTTTCTTTCCTTTTCTTTTCTTTCTTTCTTTCTTTCTCATTGTTTATCCTTCCATCTCTCTCTCTATCTTTCTCTCTCATACATGTTCTCTTCCCCATTCTCCCCACCCCATTCTTCCCCATCTTCTCCCCATTCCCACTTCCCCCCCACCTCCCCATCTTCTTCCCATTCCCACTTCCCCCCCCCACCTCCCCATCCTCTCCCCATTCCCATTGTTATTCCACCCATTGTAACCCCCATTTACAATTTAAAGCTCCCATTAACTCGTATACCTATGACCATTATTCTCTCTCTCTCTCTCTCTCTCTCTCTCTCTCTCTCTCTCTCGTTCTCTCTCTCTCTCTCTCTACCATATTAAGTGGTAATAGCTCAATTATCTCTCTATAAATCAGTATTAGGACCGTTTCTTTAATCCTTTTATTAACCCAACTGTTTAATAAATCACTGTAAAGGTCAAACTCATATCCGGAGATGAAGGATTTTTCACCGAATCTGCGTTGATTTGGTTAGGTTATGGGAGGAGAGGAGAGGGAGGGAAGGGGGAGGAGGGAAGGGAAGGGGGAGGAGGGGAGGCGAGGAGGGAAGGGAGGGAAGGGGGAGGGGATGGAGGGGATGGAGGGGAGGAGATATGTCTTGATGTCTTGCTAGGTTAGGTTAAGTTAGGTTAGGTTAGGTTAGGTTAGGTTAGGTTAGGTTAGGTTAGGTTAGGTACTAAGGCTATATATGGTTAAGTATCATGTTTAAATTAACACCATCTTTATTCATACATTTCTTCACACCTGTTTTATTAATCATTTTCTATTCACCTTTCCTTAACATTTTCTCATTAATCTTTATTTTTCATTCTCTCTATCATAAATTATTACTCTTCTTCAGTCTAGTTTTTATCTTGAGATATAAATCATTCTTAATTACAATATTATTTTTTTATTTATTATTAACTATTTTGTTCCTTCATATTGTAAGTTATTGTTGTCGTTGTTATTATCGTTGTTTTTGTTGTTATTGTTTTTATCGTTTTATGTTTTTGTTTTTGCTCTTGTAGTTCTTGCTCTTGTTGTTATTATTATTATTATTATTATTATTATTATTATTATTATTATTATTATTATTATTACCATACCGTATCACTATCATTATCATCACCACCACCATCAATCAGTCACTATCATACCTAAACAACACAGATTAATTACCATACCCCCCCCCCCTCCCTCGAAATTACATCTAAATATACTTCAACTACCAATAATTCCTTACGTGTTATAACTTATCGCTATTTCTCACTATTTCTCATTATTCCTCATTATTTCTCACTATTTCCTCATTATTTATCATTAGTTCTCACTATTTCACATCATTTCTCATTATTTCTCACTATTTCTCACTATTTCCTCATTATTTCTCACTATTTCTCATCATTTCTCATACAGTGGACACCTTTTTAGTGCCTAGATCAATTACCCAAATATATCCAAAACTAATTTCATGCCTATTTAGTTATGTTCACTTCTTGCCTGTCAAATATATAGCGCCTGATGTTATATGATACAGGAATAATTGGGGGTCATATATTATGCATCAAAGACTGTGATGAGAAACAGTGTCTGGCGCGTGATGCTATTATGTGAGAGTGAGAGAGAGAGAGAGAGAGAGAGAGAGAGAGAGAGAGAGAGACCATTAATGCTCCATTGTCACCTCCCCTTTACTTAAGGTCACTATCCCCCTTTATCACCCCCCCTGGCACTCTATTTAAGGGACATCCCCCCCCCCCCCTCTATACGTAGCACCCTCTTGCCCCGAGCTGAGGGGTGAGATGAATTAAGACATAAATAAGGTATGGGAGGGAGGGGGGTGGGGGGGTGAGATGAGGGGAGTAGGAGGGGAGGTGGAGGGAGGGAAGAGAGAGGGGGTAAGGAAGGGGAAGAGGAAGAGGGAGGAGGAACCAGTACTAGACATTGCCCAAGGAGATGCGATGGAATGTGTCGCTAATTATTTATGGTTGTGACCTCTCTCTCTCTCTCTCTCTCTCTCTCTCTCTCTCTCTCTCTCTCTCTCTCTCTCTCTCTCTCTCTCTCTCTCTCTGCATAAGGTGATGGTTTTAATTCATCCGTCTTGATGTGTTTACGACGATGTAAATATCCGTGTGTGTGTGTGTGTGTGTGTGTGTGTGTGTGTGTGTGTGTGTGTGTGTGTGTGTGTGTGTGTGTGTGTGTGTGATTTATGATGCAAGTTTCATTTAGTGTTCCAAGTTCTCTTAATATTCGTACACAGGTGAAGGACTTTACCTGTGTGTGGCCAATTGATTATTTATATCGCCCTTTCCTTCTATTTATTAATTTTCTACGGTAATTCCTCTTCTTTAACCCTTTAGTGTCTTCTTATACTTTTCTTCTTTCCTTCTTCTCCTTATTCTTTCTTTCTTTCTTTCTTTCTTTCTTTCTCTTATTCCTCCATTTTTCTACCCTCATCTCTCCTTCTCCTTCTTCTTCCCTTCGTTACCGCATTCCCCTAATTTATCAGCTAATCTAACCGTCTATCTTTTTGCCAACAGGTGAGATGGAAGTTGCCTCGCTGAGTTGGCTACACTGTGAGTACCTACCTGAAGGTGTCCTATCATCCTGACTTGGCAACACTGTCAGTAACGACCCCGAAGGAGCATAAATGATATCCCAGTAGATTAGAATAGGTGAAATAGGTGGGTTTGGTTAATTGGAGGTATTTAAATTGGGCAGGTGAGGTGTAATGGGTAATGCTTAAGGGGTTCAAAAGTTATTATTATTATTATTATTATTATTATTATTATTATTATTATTATTATTATTATTATTATTATTATTATTATTATTATTATTATTATTATTATTATTATTATCGCAAGCAACATTAATAAATAATTTATTCTCTCTCTCTCTCTCTCTCTCTCTCTCTCTCTCTCTCTCTCTCTCTCTCTCTCTCTCTCTCTCTTCACCCCACCTCCATCACCATTACCCCACCCCATCACCATTACCCCACCCCCCATCACCATTACCCCACCCCCATTACCATTACCCCACCCCCATCACCATTACTCCACCCCCCATCACCATTACCACACCCCCCATCACCATTACCCCAACCCCCATCACCATTACCCCACCCCCCATCACCATTACCCCACCCCCCATCACCATTACCCCACCCCATCACCATTACCCCACCCCCATCACCATTACCCCACCCCCTCACCATTACCCCACCCCCCATCACCATTACCCCACCCCCCATCACCATTACCCCAACCCCCATCACCATTACCACACCCACATCACCATTACCCCAACCCCCATCACCATTACCCCACCCCCCATCACCATTACCCCACCCCCCATCACCATTACCCCACCCCCCATCACCATTACCCCACCCCCATCATCATTACCCCACCCCCCATCACCATTACCCCACCCCCATCACCATTACCCCACCTCCATCACCATTACCCCACCCCCCATCACCATTACCCCACCCCCCCTCACCATTTATTTTATTAACATCCTGTGAAAAGGACAGGTGAGAGGGTCTGCAATTTAGCCCAGGTGTGACCAGGAAGAGACAGCAAGATGGCGGTCGATGGAAGTGACTCATTTTAGATTTCGTAGCTAGGGTAGGAGGGAGCAGACACGTGAAGAGGGAAAGGGCGGGTAGTGGAAGGGAGGTGTATGGGAGAGAGGAAGGGGAAGGGGGGGGGAGAATTAACTCTAATGGTGACACAGTAATTTCACACATGCCCCTTCCTGTACACACCACCTGCCCTCCCTCCCTTCCTCCCTCCCTTCTTCCTCTCCCTTCTTCCTCTCCCTTCTTCCTCTTCCCTTCAAACCCCTCTCCTTCTTTCTTTTCTGTTTCTTCTTTTTCCTCTTGTATTTTCTTCGTATATTCTCTCGTACTCTCTGTCTCCTTATTTCCTTCGTTCTATAGTTCCTCCATACTTCCTTCTCCACCATAGCTCTTTCCCCACTACCATAATCCACCATACCTCACTGGTGGTGTTGTAATCTGTTGTTGTTGTTGTTTGTTGTTGTTGTTGTTTGTTTTGTTGTTGTTTGTGTTGTTGTTGTTTGTTTTGTTATTGTAATTGTTGTTGTTGCTGTTGTTGTGTCTTTTCGTTTGTTGTCCCACCTCTACCCAACCTTCTCTCCCCTCTCTCTCTCCCTCTTCCCCCCTCCTTCCTTCTCTTCCCCTTCCGTCCATCTTCTACCCAGCCCCCCTCTCCTCCCACTTTCCTCTCTTCCCCCTCTCTCCAGCTTCTGCTTCCCTCCCCCCTCTCTCCATTCTCTACCTAAACCCCCTCCCCTGCTCCCCCTTCCCATCCCCTCTTCACCCCCCCTTCCCCCCACCCTTCTCACACATCCCCCTAAAATAATAGTCATCCTGGATAATGTCTTAATGAAAGTAAGGGTGATGGCGGTCTTCCCCCACCCCTTCCCTTCCCCCTACCCCTTCACCCCCTCCTCTCTCCCCCCACAAAAAGGGACAAACGAGCGTCCACTATAATATATAGATGTCCCAGAGAGGTCCCATAGGTGTCCCAGAGGTGACTAATTCTATCATTACCTGTCCCTTTCACTCTCCTACCTTTTCTTTTCTCTTTTCTCTTCCACTTTCACTTTCTCAATTTGGCTTCTTGGCGAAGAAAGAAAGAAAGAAAGAAAGAAAGATGGTGGTAAATGTAAGTGGTTAGTAGTGATGGTGGTAGAAGATGATGGTGGTGGTTATGGGAATATTTATGGCGGATGGTGGTAGCGATGATGGTTGGTGTGGTAGTTAGTAGGTAATTATGGAAAGGAATAATGGTAGTGTTCAAAGAGAGTGATGGTGATGATGGTAATGCTGGTAATGGTGGTAGTAGTGATAGTAATGATAGTGGTTGTGGTGATAGTGATAGAGGGGCATAATAAGAATGCTAGTAGTAGTAGTAGTAGTAGTAGTAGTAGTAGTAGTTCCCCTCCTCCCCCCACTCCCCCTCCTCTCTACCTCCCCCCCCCTACTCCCCCCAGGTACCACTTGGGGTAAGCGACAGGTAGACTAATTGCCTCTACCTGGTCATTCTCACCTGGATAATTAATCGCCACGGCCCCCTAATCCCTACACGACAGCGGATTAGTTTTTTGTCTACAGAATTAGGACAGTGAATGAATTTATGAGAGTTTGTATATATATTTAGTTGGTATATAATAGTATAATCGGGATATATAGAAGGTATATATGTGTGGTATATACTGTATAGTTAGAATATATACAGTTGGTGGTATATATGTGATAAATACTATATATATATATTGGTGACATAGTTCGGATACAGAGTAATTTATTGGTGGATCATATATGCGGTATATATGTTGGTATACTGGTATATTTAGATGTTATATATAGAGGTTTATATATGCTGGTATGGCTGAGGCTTAAATATCATAAAATTAGACACATTTCGAGGTTCATTTTTTTTTTCAAAATTTTTATTCAGTTTAACCTTAATAATTCGGTATCAAAGGTGTGTGTGTGTGTGTGTGTGTGTGTGTGTGTGTGTGTGTGTGTAAAACAAAGTACACAGGCAATAAAAACAAACAAACACACAAATAGCTCAAAAAACACCATAAAACACTACTACTTGATTAAAACTCAGTCATAACAGCAATGTTTTTTTTACCAGCGTCAGAGTTAAAGTTTTTATTTGTGTGTGAACGAAAAAAAAATATGGGGCAACGATAAAAAAAGACTTTTATTACTTTTATTTAGTATTGAAGGAAAGTCTGGTTGAACAAAAGTTACTGCCGGTCTGTGGGAGTTGAAATACCTTGTTCTTTTATGTGAAGGAGGGAGAGGGAAGGGAAGGAGGGAGGGAGAGAGGGAGGGATGGAGGGTGGAGGGAGGGAGGGAGAGGAAAGGAAGGGAAGGAGGGAGGGAAGGCAAGAGAGGTAGGGAAGGAGGTGCGAGGTGGGGAAAAAGGGAAAGAGAGGGAGGCAGGGAAGGGAAGGAGGGGAAATGATAGCTTTTTACATAAGTATGTATGTATGTATGTATCTGTAGGAAAAGTTACCAGGTCAGAAAACAAGGTCAAGGGTTAAAGGAGAGAGAGAGAGAGAGAGAGAGTTTGGATGGGTAAAGAGAGAGGGGAGAGTGTACCAGGGAGAGAGGAGATAATGGTCTTGTAGCCTCCAGGTGCGGGAGAGCGGAAGCCTACTAAGAACTGGGCCAACATTTAGCACTTGTGTGGGGCAGCGTGACGAGAGAGAGAGAGAGAGAGAGAGAGAGAGAGAGAGAGAGAGAGAGAGAGAGAGAGAGAGAGAGAGAGAGAGAGAGAGATCTACGTCATCATCCCCAGGTGGAGGCGGCCATCTTCTCTCCTGACGTAAAGCTGATCCGTGATACGCCGACTGCACTTAATCCTCATTATTTCATTCCGAACCGACACCGACGGACGCGTGGACGATCGAATCTTCATTAGGAGACGATGCTCGTTTGTCTCTGTTACCCTCGATGTCGGCCAACGGGGGTAGAGAGAGAGAGAGAGAGAGAGAGAGAGAGAGAGAGAGAGAGAGAGAGAGGTCTTATCACATATAATCGTTGTTGATATTCTGGCGTTTATACTCCTCAGCCGAAAACAAATGCCTGTGTGCTGTGTTTACTTAATACTCTGGGAGGCTCGTAGATAATAGGACTTGAAGGTTAGGATTACTTCACAGGCGCCAATTGGGAGTCTGGTACGGCGGCTTTTTACCGGCTGAGAGAGACACAAACACACAGAAGGCCGTCGGGGCTTCACCTGCACCAGTCTGGAAGATCCACTTCTCATTAGGTCTCAGAGTCCATCCATCTTCAAGACGGCACCTGTCTCTTAACCGAGCCACCAGACCCACCCAGGCCCTCCCTCCCTCTTGTTCTGCCTGTCTGTCTGTCTGTCTGTCTGTTTCTCTTTCTGTTTCTCTTTCTCTCTCTCGGTCTGTTTAACTTCTGTTCCATGCTCCTTTACTCTGCAGACTCTGGGTATATTACCATTGTCTGCTGTTTTGTCTGCTTGATCACTTTTGCAATATTTCTGGTGCTTTTTTCTTCTTCGACTACTCTCTCTCTCTCTCTCTCTCTCTCTCTCTCTCTCTCTCTCTCTCTCTCTCTCTCTCTCTCTCTCTCTCTCTCTCTCTCTGCCGCCACTAGCTAAGTCTTAACAATGTTATAGTTGTCTGCTGGCTTTAAAACTCGCTGTAGTTGTTTAATATTCAACAGGTTGGCTTAAGCAATCGTGCTGTCGTCAGTTTTCCTGTCTGCTGACCCCGACATTATCACTACTTGCGTCTGCTGCCTTGTCTGCTTGCTCTAACTTTACTGTTTATTGGTCAGTCTGCTGACTCCCCTGCTCGGACTATTGATATCTCTCTGCCTCGCCCTGCTGAGCTTATTATGTCTGCAGGTCTGAAAACAACCATGAAAAGGATTTTTTTTTCATTGTTTCATTTGTTTAGAAACTCTATGACAACGACAGAACAGAAACGAAAACAACGGTTGGATTGACATCTCTCTCTCTCTCTCTCTCTCTCTCTCTCTCTCTCTCTCTCTCTCTCTCTCTCTCTCTCTCTCTCCATCACGAAGAAACAGCAGCTGGTTGTGGGCAACATCCAGGAGGTGAGAACCATTTACGGGTATGGGTTCGGTCTCCTGTGTTGACAAAACAAGTTTACCGCCGCCGCCGCCGCCGCCTCGTTCATACCTGATGAAAATTATCTCCATTGTGGCTACGGGGGAGCAGTAACGTGTGTTCTCCTTGTAGGTCGAGATAAAATTAACAGCGGC
>CAUDMG010001775.1:7550000-7552500 GCA_958450375.1 Homarus gammarus
TTGGAAAATGATGAAAAAGTTTAAGACACACGGAAGAGAACAGCATCACTAGATTAGATTCTGCTCTCAGCTGGCCAATTTACCCTGAGTGCTGGAACAGGAGGAGGAGAAGAGAAGGTAGGAGGGAGAGGAGGAGGAGAAGGTAGGAAGGGGAGGAGGAGAAGAGAAGGAGTATAATATTGTGTCACTTGAGGGGAGGAGGAGGAGGAAGGTAGGAGGAGGAGGAGGAGGAGGAGGAGGAGGAGGTAGGAAGAAAGGGAGGAGGACGTCGAGGAGGAGGTAGGAATAGGAAGAATTCGAGAAGGAGGATGAGAAGAAGAAGATAGAGGAGCTAGAAAGGAGTAGTAGTAGTACTTCCCAATAGAGCCCTTAAGAACCTCCTCCTCCTCCTCCTCCTCCTCCTCCTCACAACAATGCCCCCAACATGAAAACTGATGATAATAATAATGACAATAATAATGATGATAATGATATAGAAGCCGTGACAAGGTAACAAAGGGTGGACGAGGATGATAATGATGGATAAAACAATGTAATAATGATGATAATGGTGGAAGAAGGAGAGGAAGGTTGGCTGAAGGGATGCACCACCCGATTATTGTACCCGAGATCAAGGGGTCGAAGCTGAGGTGTGGTTAAGATAATATTAACCACTGAGGAAATATCTACCTACGAATAAAAATAAATGGAGATAATTTTATTAGTGTTTTATTATGTTTGGAATTTTTATTTGTATTTTATGAATATTTTTAATGTGTTTGTTTTTATCTTTCTTTCTTTCTTTCTTTTTTTCTCTCTCTCTACATACATACATACAGAAAGCACACAGAAACACACACACAAACACACACACAGAAACACACACACACACACACACACACACACACACACACACACACACACACACACATCATCTTCCTCACCTTCTTACCTCTCTCTCTCTCTCCCTCTTCTCTCACACGCCTTCTCCCTTGCCCTTCTTCTCCACCTGCCTCTCCTTCTCTCTCTTCTCCAATACTCTCTCCCTCCCCCCTCCCCCCTCCCCCCTCTCCCCCACACCCCTCACCTTGCGTGCTACAGGTAAATCGTTCACTCATGTTGTTAATAAACTTCTAACACACACTAGTATATAACTCTCTATAATTACCTCTCCCTGCCATCTATATAACTCAGCTACCTCCATCTATGTCTTGTGAATAGCTCAATCAGTCTTTTGTGGCCCATCTATATAATTTAACCAACCTCTTATTTTCCATCAATATAGTTCAACCAGCAAAGTTAGGTTAGGTCAGGTCAGGTTAGGTTATTTTGGTCAGGTCAGGTCAGGTCAGGTCAGGTTAGGTTATTTTAGGTCAGGTCAGGTCAGGTTAGGTTATTTTAGGTCAGGTTAGGTTATTTTAGGTCAGGTCAGGTCAGGTCAGGTTAGGTCAGGTCAGGTCAGGTTAGGTTCGGTTAGGTTTAATATACACAGGAGTTTTACTGCAGTAGTTGCCCTAGACAGCCTCCCACTGGCCACTCAGATGAACTCTTATGAATTTCCCTCACCTGGGCGTCTGTCTCTCACGATTAATTCATGTGGATGTGGAGGGAAGGTGGGAGGGAGAAGGGAGAGAGGGAGGGAGGGAGAAGGGGGGGGAGAGAGGGAGGGAGAAGGGAGAGAGGGAGGGAGGGAGAGAGGGAGGGAGAAGGGAGAGAGGGAGGGAGGGAGAAGGGGGGAGAGAGGGAGGGAGAAGGGGGGGAGAGAGGGAGGGAGGGAGAGCTGGTTGGTGGAGGGAAGGATGTAGGTTGTGTGGATGGGAGGGAGAGATAAAAGACAGACAGACAGTCAGACAGACAGACAGACAGACAGATAGATAGATAGATAGATGGATAGATAGATAGATACTTAAAACAACAATTCGCCTAAATCACTTCAGGGCATCTACGCCAGACTCAAGTTCGCCTGTCTTCTGCCAGTAGTGACGTTACTTACTAATACTAATACTAGTCAGCTGTCAGGTTCCTCTATTAACAATGAAATCAACTTGTAGGGTCATTGAGGAGTGGTTGTGGTGAGCAATAGCCAATCAGAGGCGAGGAGAGTACTGCTAGGTGATTGGCTGTGTCATTAAGGTCTATTTATATGCTGACTATTAATTGATTTTGGCCCCTAGGTGGTAGCAAGACACGGCTCTATATCTCTCTATGTCTTAATCAGTGGTGGTGGTTGTGGTTGTTGGTGGTTGGTAGTAGTGGTTGTGATGGCTGATGGTGCTGGTAATGGTGGTGGTTCGTAGTGGATGGTGGTGGTTATTGCTAGTGGTTGTTGTTGTTGGTGGTGATGATGGTATGAGATATTTAGATAATCTCTCTCTCTCTCTCTCTCTCTCTCTCTCATCAACAAGCGACCTCGGGTGTTGTGGCATTAAGGTTCGTTTACCATCGTTAATATTATATTGTCTTCCTCTGGTTAACCTTAATCTGTTGTTGACCTCAGGTGAGTGTGTGTTAGTCCTGTCTC
>CAUDMG010001775.1:7555000-7620000 GCA_958450375.1 Homarus gammarus
CTTTTCCGCTTGTCTATCTGCCTGTGCGACCCCGAGCTGCCCTTTCTTTTGAATCCTCTTAACAGGATCCAACACCACCCCGCCCCCCCTCTGTATAGGGTTGGAAGCCCTTTTCAAATGGACTTGCGGGAGGCAGCCTGATGCTCCATTGATAGGCAGGGTAGAGTCCAGTTCTTTGTGGCTCTCACCCCCCCCCTCCTCCTCCTTCCTCCCTCCACTCCCTCATTGCTACTCTCTCTCTCTCTCTCTCTCTCTCCTTCTCCTCCTCCTCCTCCTCCTTGGTACACTCCCTTCTTCCCTGATGCGCTCTCTTCTTCCTTCCCTACCTCCCTTTCCCTCCTACCTCTCCTCCATTCTTCTCCTCCCTCCTTTCCTCCCTCCCTATTTGACACAACAACAGATACATACATACATACATACATACATGTATAGATAGATATATAGTGAGAGAGAGAGAGAGAGAGAGAGAGAGAGAGAGAGAGAGAGAGAGAGAGAGAGAGAGAGAGAGAGAGAGAGAGAGAGAGAGAGAGAGAGACCTCCTTACAGTAATGACATATCCCACCTGTGAGGACTCACCTGAGTGCCCTCCTCACTGGGGGGGTCACCTGGGAAATCTTGTTAATGCAGGTGTTGAGGCCAAGACGTTTAGGTTATAGATGCCGGTTAATAGTGAGAGGAAAACACAATGTTCTTTTAGGGAAGAGGAGGTGGATAGGAGGGAAGATAGGGGGGTGGATAGGAGGGAAGATAGGGGGGTGGATAGGAGGAAAGATAAGGAGGTGGATAGGAGGGAAGATAGGGGGTGGATAGGAGGGAAGATAGGGGGGTGGATAGGAGGGAAGATAGGGGGGTGGATAGGAGGGAAGATAGGGGGGTGGATAGGAGGGAAATGAGAGGAGGATGGAAAGGGGGGAATGGGAGGAAGGTGTATATAAGAGAAGATAGGGGGAGGGTGTATAGGAGGAGAGTGGATAAGAGGAAGGAGGAGGGAGGACAGAAGGATGGGTGGATAATAGGAAGGGGAGGATAGGAGAAGGGGGATAAGAGGGGAGATGATAGTAGGAGGAAGGATAGGAGTAGGATCCTCCCTCGTACGTGTTGCCTCTCACCCCCCCTAAGTCCTGGCATCTGGTGTTGGGGAGGGAGGGGAGGGTGGGGGAGAGGACAAAGGGAGTGATGAGGCAGGTGTCAGAAGCGGAGATTAACAAGACCTTGGCCATTACTACCACTACTGCAACTACTACCACCACTACTACAACTACTACCACCACTATCTAAATCATTACCACTACTACCATCTCTCGTAACAACTACCATCTCTACCACCCTTACCAACACCACCACTACCACCACTACTACCACCACTACTACCACCACAATGGATTATGACACAGACAAACGCTCAATAGACAACTACCACAATTAATTCCTCTTAAGGTTTTGTTTTATGAGCGGCTCAACTTGCTGGATGGTGGTAGTTGTGGTTGTGTTGGTACTGGTGATGGTAGTTGTAGAGAAAAGTGCTTTAGGTAGCAATTGTGGTTATTTGGAAGTTGTGGTAATGATTGTGGTATTGGTGATAGGGGTGGTAGTGTAATAAATGTTGTGAATGTTTTTCCATCTGTCTGTTTAGTTCTTTATCTTTCTTCTGTCTATATATCTGTTTGTCTGTCTGTCTGTGTGTAGGTGGGTAGCTTGTGTATCAGCCCGCCTCTGTCTCTACACACACACACACACACACACACACACACACACACACACACACACACACACCTTGTTTACCCTTAACTTTGGCCTCACGTCTAATGTCCGATCAGATCCTAATTGTCCCACTCAAAGGATTTAAAGCCATTACACTCAAGGGGAACGGCTGTGTAAACGACTCGAATCCTATTTTATCATCTTCCATTCTACCCATCCTACCCTGCCGTGCCCTCCCTCCCTCCTGCTCCCCACTGCCTTCCCTCCTGCTTCCCCCTTCTCCTTCCTGCCCTCCCTCCTGCCCCCCTCCCTCCCTCCTGCCTGCCCTCCCTCCTGCTCCATCATGCCCTCTCCCCTGCTCCCCATGCCCTACCTCCTGCCCCCCCCCCCTGCCTCCTTCTTGCTCTCTGCCCGCCTCCCTCCCCCTGCCCCCCCTGCCCTCCCTCTTGCTCCCTGCCCGCCTCCCTCCCCCTGCCCCCCCTCCTGCCCCCTGCCCCCCTCCTGCCCCCTGCCCTCCCTTCTACCCTCTATGAGCACTCGTAAAATACCTGCCGTCGATTGATACCTGGTACAGATAAGAGGTGGATTCCAAGAGCCTTAGAAAGATCTTAAAGTAACTAATCCGTTTAATCCGAGTAATCCGTTTTTGATTAGGTCAGGTTAGGGTAGGTTAGGTTAGGTTATATAAGGTTAGGTTATACTCGGTTTCATTGTGTTACATTAGGTTAGGTTAGTTTAGGTCAGACTCCGCCAGGTGATGCTGTGGTATTTTACTCCTCGGCTGATTCAATCCCCAGACAGGAACGACCTTGTCATTCCTTGGTTGATTAGTATGTGAGGGGCAGGAGAGGCTCACAGCGGTGGTGGTAATCCGCTCTCTGTATCCTGACGACCCGGGCCATGATCAGCACCTCGGGGCAAGCGGGGCATTTACTGTAGGGCACTTCTACCACCATCACCACTGCTACTAACACCACCACTATCACCACCAACACCACCACCACCACCATCACTACTATTACCACCACCACCATCACAACCACTATCATCACCACCACTACTATTACTACTACCACCACCACCACTACTACCACCACCACCACTACTACCACCATCACTACCACCACCACTACCACCACCACTACCACCACATTGCAGAAAAGGCCAAGAGGAACGTGAATTTTACTATATTTTTTATTGAATTTCAACGTCATAACATAAGTTTAAATGATCATTAACCTCCTAGAGAGTATAACTATCTGTACCTTTTATATCCAGAGGGGTCAAAATATCAAGAGGTTTATTTTAATTATTGGTAAATCTGAAAATAAAATCATAGCTCAGGTGTTCTTGATGGCTGTACCTGGCGTGTGTGTGTGTGTGTGTGTGTGTGTGTGTGTGTGTGTGTGTGAAAGAGAGAGGTAAAGATGGCGGGCTTGAGGTGTGAGGTGGGGAGGTGTGAGGTAAAGGTGTGTGGTATACGCCTTTCCCCCGCCTGAACGCTGGACGGAACATAGCAATGGCCCTAATATGCGCATTATCTGCCTGGGTGTGTCGCTATAAAGGGTCCTAGGCAGCTTCTCCTCGCTCGCGCTTCACTGATTCTTTTCACTAGTGTCCGTGGCCGACCCGAGAGAGCGGTGGGAAGCCTCTCATGCCCACCCTTGTTATACACTCCCGGTACAGTACGTATGGTGAGGACTACTACTGCTACCTCACACGACCACCACCACTACTACTACTACTACAATCACACGACCACCACTACTACGTGGCCTCCAGCCTCCCCCAATAGCCACACCATCGCTACCATTTTATTTCCTTAATAGTAAATATCCTAATACATAAGTAGCTATCCTGGCTGTGTTGAGTTAGTTGAGCCGCAGATCTATGCGGCATTCAGTGACTGTAGCCTCATAGTCAATATCTGCAGTTGTTGTCGGCTTTGGGGACGAATTTCTCGTTCCCCTGAGGCAGAGCAAAGCCGACCGAAGGAGAGAGAAAGACAGTCGACATCTCATCCAGGCTGTAACATAATTTCTGGGCTGCTGCTTCTGTTCGGAGATCACCTCCGCGAGTCTGGCGTAGAAACATCTTGCACTTGGTCCCATCCCACCAGAGGTTGTGAACACTAGAGGAGTGAAGCTGCCTTGATCAACGTTCTGAATTCTCTACCCATATGCCCTTATCTTGTCGTTCTCGTTCCTCCTGTGTGCAGCATCGAGAGCTAGGTTACAGTGACATGCGGCCATGGGATAAAAAATCCTGATGTCGAAGAAGGCTCGCTGTCCCCGCTTCCAGAATCCTCGAGCACTGACGTCAACACGGGCTTCATTGGATGTGTTTGAAGTCCTATGTTGGAAATTCTATCTACTACTACTACTACTACTACTACTACTATATGTCACTACTACTACTACCTGTCACTTCTACTACTACTACTATATTCTGACGATTTTCACCTTTGGCGTAACTCTATGAATCTCTTCTCTTGCTGTTATGTGAGAACCAGGTGTGTGTCAGATGTGTCTCAGGTGTATCTCAGGTGTGTTGTGAGAATGTTACGCACCCCAGCTTATTTCACCTGATGATTAAACACAGTAACCTTGCCGTACACGCAGCTCAACCCAATGTCATGAGTCGAAATTAAGCAAAAAATTAAATAAATTCTATTATGCGTCTGAGATCATAAATCGCAATGTATTTTTGTTACCTTTTTTTTGTGAGGGAGATTCTGCCATTACTGGACGCATAACGACACGTACACACACACACACACACACACACACACACACACACACACACACACACACACACACACACACACATACACACACACCAGCAGCAGTCGGTCAACTTCTCCCACGCTGTTGTAACATTTCAAAATATTCTATTCTCGAGCAGCACCAATTTCAACATTCACAAACTATGAGAGACAGAGAAAGAGACAGGTGAAGCGGCGGACAGGAAGACACACAGGCAGGAAGGCAGACAGGCAGACACACAGGCAGGAAGGCAGACAGGCAAGCAGATCGGACTGTAGACAGACGTATAGACAGACAGCAGGAGAATAACACAAAACTGTTGTAAACTAAAAAATAACGAGATTATATTATAGAAGTTTACTTTTGTTCCATCGCTTGAGTCAGGGGTGGGTACTTGCACCTGGGGGTACCTGCACCTGGGGGTACTTGCACCTGGGGGTACTTGCACCTGGGGGTACCTGCACCTGGGGGTACCTGCACCTGGGGGTACTTGCACCTGGGGGTACTTGCACCTGGGGGTACCTGCACCTGGGGGTACCTGCACCTGGGGGTACTTGCACCTGGGGTACCTACACCTGGGGGTATCTGCACTCCCGACTCACCTCACGCACCTGGACGAAAATAGAGAATAGACACGTAAATAAAAGAAAGGTCACTATTCTTACAAGAGTTGAAACAATGGACAAACAGATCTGAGCAAAAGAGTCACAACTCCTGACGAAGGTGCTGAAGGCTCTCTGGGGTACTGTAAGGCCGAGTCAGCCATGTCCTTTGAAAACAGGACTTGGACAACCTACCTCCCCCTCCCCCCAGCCACTCACGACTCTACCACCGCCCTCAAAAGCTCTTCTCGGCTCCAATTACCACCCCCCCCCTCGTTCACCTGGTGGAGTAACTGGTATGAGGGTCTTAAACCACTAGGAACCTTAAATCCAAAAGCTCCCAACATTAGGGATAGGATTTTAGACCTTGTTGATAGTCTGTGGGTTAGCACTGACTTACCCCCGACCCCCCACAAACTCGAAGGTAAATTCTTGAAGGTTTGGTACAGATTGGAGAGATGTTTGGACCGATGTACAGGTGTGTTAATGATCTGTTGAGAGGTCTTGGTGCTCTCTCTCTCTCTCTCTCTCTCTCTCTCTCTCTCTCTCTCTCTCTCTCTCTCTCTCTCTCTCTCTCTCTCTCTCTCTCTCTCATAGCCCACTAGACCACCATCCTTCCAGCACTCTGCCTTATAAAAATGGACACACACACACACACACACACACACACACACACACACACACACACACACACACACACACACACACACACACACACACACACACACACGTCTCCCATAAAGTCGATATTCAGACGAAAATCACCATTAAATAACATACCACTACGACCTTATCATCCCTCTCATTCCCTAATGGGTTAAGAAAGGGTTTAAAAGGGACTATTAAACCCTTTCATTTTCACCTTAAGATGCCTGGTAATGCCCCTCTCATTCCCTATTGGGTTAAGAAAGGGTTTAAAAGGGACTATTAAACCCTTTCATTTTCACCTTAAACTGCCCCCTCTCATTTTCTATTGGGTTTTAAAAAGGGATTAACTTATGATGCTTCAACCCTTTCATTATCACCTTCAGCTCTATACCTGGACTGGAGTTTAATATATAATATCTTATCTCCAGCCACGCGAAGCGGACATGATCGTATCTCGGGTGAAAATTCTCGTTCCGGATTTTCAAAAGAAATTCTTAGGTTCATTTTTTTTGTTGTTGTTCTGAGCCTGATGTGGAGAACCGTGAGATCGTGTCAAACTCGTTCACTTAAGGGGTAAGAGATAAGGGTAAGGGGTAATGGGTACAGGTAAGGATACGGAAAAGGGGTAAGGGGTAAGGATAATTGGGACAGGCAAAGCGTAAGGGGTAAGGATAATTGGGACAGGTAAAGCGTAAGGGGTAAGGATAATGGATATAGATAAAACCTAAGGGAGATAAGTAATGGATTAATGGGATAAGGATAAGCCAAATTCACTTACTAACCATCTTACTGAAAGGACTTATTTCCCTAACAGAGCTGTCGGCACTAACGCAGCTTATCATCAAAACACCATCACTATTAACACGTGTTTCTCGTCGCCTCTAATTCTTGCGACTCTCTGTTATTTACTTCTCACTTTCTTTTACTTTCTCTGTTTACACTTTCATCACCACATTTTAATTTACTATTTTCCTGTAAAAAAAAATATGGCAACTTTCCCACGACAGAAAGTTTTGGATGGGAAAAAAAAGAAAGTGTTTTTCCCTGTTACCTTTCACCCAGTTCCCAGGGATGGTCGAGAGGGAGTCTGCTTTTCTTTCTTCTTTTCTCTATTTTCTCTCTTTTTCTCTCTTCCGCTTCCCGCTCTCTCTGTCTCTCTCTTTGTACACTCTCTCTCTCTCTCTCACCTTACCTCTCTTCACCTAACCTAACCTAACCTCACTTGCCACTACACGCCTCACCTCACTCACCTCACTCACCTCACCTCACCTCACCTCACCTCACTCACCTCACCTCATCTCACCTCACCTCACTCACCTCACTCACCTCATCTCACCTCACCTCACCTCACCTGCACACCTCACCTCACCTCACCTCACTCACCTCACCTCACCTCACCTCACCTCACTCACCTCACTCACCTCACCTCACCTCCCACTACACACCCCACAGATTCTGCCAATTGACCTGACCTACGATGCTCTCCAGAATATTATCAGAATATTAAGGACCGGGGCAAGACAATAGTACAATGGCCCACCACTTGCTATTGTGTGTCTTAATTCTCTATGTGGAGAGAGAGAGAGAGAGAGAGAGAGAGAGAGAGAGAGAGAGAGAGAGAGAGAGAGAGAGAGAGAGAGAGAGAGTGTGTCATAATACTTGCCCTTTAAGCATCACAGGTGAGAATTGTACCTGTTTGATAAATATTAATTACTATCATTAAGGTCCACTAAAAGATAATTAGTTACCTTTCACCTTTACACAACACAACACAACACAACACAACACAACACAACACAACACAACACAACACAACACAACCCAACGCCACACAACACAACACAACACAACACAACACAACACAACACAACACAACACAACACAACACAACACAACGCCACACAACACAACACAACACAACACAACCCAACACAACACAACACAACACAACACAACACAACACAACACAACACAACACATAGTCATTATTTCATTCTTTATTATATATCAAATAATTTTTTACTTCAATTTCATTCGCGTCATAAATTTCATCCCGGTTACCTGTGGGCATATTAACCCCGCCCCTTTTATGATGACGTAGTGATAACACGGCCTTGTGATTGGCAGTTGGTGTCTGCCCCCCCCCATCACCTGTGCTAGGAGCGACCCTATAAATACACCCGCACCCCTCATCACCCGTCACTCCTTCATTAGCCTTGATGCTGATCTATGGCCGGTAATTTGTAAAATATTGTGACTGTTGGCAGAGCTTCTATAGCCTTCAACTACCCATTAATGGTAATATATTCTCCGTAAATTGTACTTGAGGTTTTGAACTCCGTCTGAGCTGGCCTACAGGTGTGGCTCAGTGAGGGAGTGTTTAGTTTTTTTTAATGTTATTATTATTATTTTTTTACGAGGTGTTACGGTTCAGTGATGTATAAAGGCGATTATGGCGCCCCGTGAGCCAGCAATGTGTGCTTCATCAGTCATAGGGGTGATGTGTGTGTGTGTGTGTGTCCCTCTACATACTCCTCCCTCCCTCTTTCCATCCTTCTCTTTCTGACACATTTTACTCCCTCCCACACACAGTTTTAAACCTTCTCTCTTTTTTCCCCACGCATCGTTTTATCTCTCCCTACCTCCCTCCTTTCCCAGTCTATCCCTCCCATCGTCCCTCTCCTTCCTTTTCATCCTTCCCTTCCCCCTCACAACATTCTCTCTCTCCCACACATAGTTCATCTCTCCCTCCCTCTCTCCCTCACTCTCCCTTCCTCCCGAGTTATGAATCGCCTTTTTATGGCCGGAAAATTGGAAACGTCGGGAGGAGGAAGCTTACATCAGTCTTGTCAAAAATCGTAGCTTCTACAACTCTCCCTCACTCTCTCTCACTCTCCCTCCCTCCCCCTCACTCTCTCTTACTCTCCCTCCCTCCCCCTCACTCTCCCACTCTCCCTCTCCTACCCTCCCTCTCACTTTCTCACTTCCCTCCATTACTCTCTCTCTATAACTCTAAAACAAAGAGATAGAGACATCTAACGTACCCCAGAGAGAGAGAGAGACATCTAACGTACCCCAGAGAGAGAGAGAGAGAGACATCTAACTTACCCCAGAGAGAGAGAGAGATATCTAACGTACCCTAGAGAGAGAGAGAGAGACATCTAACTTACCCCAGAGAGAGAGAGAGATATCTAACGTACCCCAGAGAGAGAGAGAGAGACATCTAACGTACCCCAGAGAGAGAGAGAGAGATATCTAACGTACCCCAGAGAGAGAGAGAGAGAGACATCTAACGTACCCCAGAGAGAGAGAGAGAGAGAGAGAGAGATATCTAACGTACCCCAGAGAGAGAGAGACATCTAACGTACCCTAGAGAGACTCCGAGAGACTATCGTGGGGAGATAATGGGTAATTTTGTGAGATTTCAAGGAGTCGAGTAAGGACCCTGACAGCCCTGAACGTCTCCTGAGAAAGGCGTGAATAATAGGTGCTTCCGCGAGGGGGGTATCTCAGGGTGTTGACTAGGGTCGTGATGGTGTGGGAGAGAGGGTTGGGAGAGGGAACTGAAGGGAGGGAGAGGGATGTAAGAGGGAACTGAAGGGAGGGAGAGGAATGGGTAATAGAAGGAGGAGGGATGGAAAGGGAAATTAGGGAGATTGGGGAGGGAAGGAGGGAGGGCTTGATTGATTCAGATTGGAGAAGGGAGGGAAGGATGGCGATGGGAGAAGGAAGTAGAGGGAGACAGATTGGAGATGAAAGGAAGGAAGAAGGAACAGAGTGGAAGAGAGAGAGAGAGAGAGAGCGAAAGAAGTAAAGGAAGGAAATGAGAAAGAAAGGAGAGAGAAAAAGAAAGAGGAACAGTGATTAATAATATTAACCCCAGACACATAAGACCCACAAACACACACCTCCCAGCTAGGAACATAGACCATCTTGCTACTCCCCGTGAGGGTAGGAGGAAGAAAGTGCTATATGTGTGTAGTGGATGAGTACGGGTGTAGGTTTTGTGGTCCAGAAACACAGCGTTTTATTGTGAGTTGTGATGAAGCGTCCGACATAAGACTTCTTCTTCTGTGCTGGCGCTGAGGTTGTTGTTCAGTAAGCCCAGCGCCCGCCTCTATCGTCTTGACTGATGGTGTACTTTATGATTGAGGGGTGTTGTTTTTTTTCACCTGATGATTAGACACCGTAACTTATTTCATCTGATGATTAAAGCACACTAACCTAACCTAACCTAACCTAACATAACATAACATAACCTAACCTAACCTAACCTAACCTAACCTAACCTAACCTAACCTAACCTAACCTAACCTAACATAACATAACATACCTAACCTAACCTAACCTATCCTAACCTAACCTAACCTAACCTAACCTAACCTAACCTAACCTAACATAACATAACCTTACCCTCTACTCTCGCATCTCTTCCACCTCCTCTCTTCCGCTTTTCTCTCCTCTCCCCATTTCTGCCTCCCTCCCACCATAAACAGAACCTACATCATCATCAACATTCTCTCTCTCTCTCTCTCTCTCTCTCTCTCTCTCTCTCTCTCTCTCTCTCTCTCTCTCTCTCTCTCTCTCTCTCTCCCATGCTCAATTCCTCCCAACATTCCCCTTCCCTTCTCCTCCTCCCCTTTAACACCCCCTCTCTCTATATCTCTCTCACTTCTTTCACCCCCTTCTCTTCCTCTCTCTCCCTCCCTCACCTCCCCTCCCACTCCTCTCACCACTCCCCCCCCCCCCCCAGTGCGGATAACTTGCCCCCGGAGTGAAGAGGAGAGAAAAGTGCTCGAGTATTTTACGAGCAGAACTTCATGGCTCTGCTGAATGTTGCTGTCCGTACTGTGTATAGTGAGAGAGAGAGAGAGAGAGAGAGAGAGAGAGAGAGAGAGAGATAATGGGGGTCCTCCACAAGGCTGGGCACAGTACTAGGTCATTTAAATGTTAGAGTTGTAAATTTATTGTTGGGTTTTACGATCAGCATCCTGCCTCTCTTGTGGGAGGGAGGAAAGGTGGGAGGGAGGGAAGGTGGGGGGGAGGGAGAGAAGAAAGGGAGGGGAGGGGTTGAATTTGGTAAATTTGTGACTTTAATATGATAATAAATTGTCTCTCTCTCTCTCTCTCTCTCTCTCTCTCTCTCTCTCTCTCTCTCTCTCTCTCTCTCTAGTTTTCTTTGTTTATATCTCTATCTCTCCATTTGTTTACATTTCTCTCTTTTTTTTCTTTTCCCGTATATACAGTGGGTTAGGTTAGGTTAGGTTAGGTTGGGTTAGGTTAGGTTAGGTTAGTGTGGCTTAATCATCAGATGAGTTTTATTATTTGGTTCATGTAAATCTTACTATAACATACATCTCCCCATAACAAACTACGTTATTCTAAACGACCACAACAACATAGTTAAAGGTCACACACACACACCACTGTACCTGTGTTAGTCGTGGAGTTCCTTCTAAGAGCCGGACGATGCCAGGTTTGTTTATATCGCCTCAGCTGTTGTCTTCTCACCTGAGTCACGGTGTTCTGCAGGGGATTGTGCCTCTCTCTCTCTCTCTCTCTCTCTCTCTCTCATATTTATTCTCCCCAATTCCAATAAATCTGTCTGTCTGTCTGTCTGTCATTGGCTCCATTAACCCACACATGAACAAAATAATAAAACTCCCTCATACTAAGAAAGGAAACACCTCCATCAGATAAGTCAGTGCAGGTAAACACTAAACTAATTTAACGTACCTAAAAAAAAATTAAAAATTCTCTCAGAAGTCATAGAAATTTTAAATATTCATTTTTTTGGTTTTTGTTTTTATTCTTGACGATTTCATGCAAAGGAATTACCCTTAAAAGAACCGTAAAGTTAATTGAAAAGAACGAAATATTGTGGAAAATTGGTCCATTATGCTCATGGCGGGGCCCAGCCTGTGTTATGAAAGAAAGAAGAAGAAGAACCAAACAAGAAAGAAAGAAAGAAAGAAAGAAGGAAGAACCAAACAAGAAAGAAAGAAAGAAAGAAAGAAAGAAGAACCACAACAAGAAAGAAAAAGAAAGAAAGAAAGAAAGAAGAAGAACCACAACAAGAAAGAAAAAGAAAGAAAGAAAGAAAGAAGAAGAACCACAACAAGAAAGAAAAAGAAAGAAAGAAAGAAGAACCAAACAAGAAAGAAAGAAAGAAAGAAAGAAAGAAGGAAGGAAAAAAGAAGAACCACAACAAGACAAAGAAAGAAAGAAAGAACAACAACAACAAAGAAAGAAGAAGAACCACAACAAGAAAGAAACAAGACGAGAATAAAGACGAAATAATAAAACGAGTTAACAATTAGTATTCGAGGCTCGACCAATGAGAATGCTCCGTGTGTCAATTGGTTCTGGTCGTCAGGTAGTTAGTATGCTAATGAGCTCAGGACGCACCATTGAGAGGTGTCCAGATTAGCATCGATAATACCCTTTACTCTCTGCTATATCCTACGGTCATTTACTGGGTGTCCGTGGGCGTCCGTGGGCGTCCGTGGGTGTACGTGAGTGTATGTGGGTGTCGAGAGGTGTCCGTGGGCATTTGTGGGTGTACGTGAGTGTAGCTGTGGGGTGTCCGTGGGTGCCAGGAGGTGTCCGTGGGGTGTCCGTGGTTGTCGAGAGGTGTCCGTGGTGTTAAATTTTTGGATAATCTCTCTCTCTCTCTCTCTCTCTCTCTCTCTCTCTCTCTCTCTCTCTCTCTCTCTCTCCAATCCCCGTCCCCTCTCACCCTCCCATCATCACCCTCACCCCATCACGCCACATCATCCCATCACCCCTCTATCACCCCCTCCATCACCCTTCCATCACCCCTCCATCACCACCCTATCACCTCCCTCACCCCCTATCCCCCACCATCCCCTATCACCTCCATTACCCCACATCATCCCCATCACCACCTCATCACCCCATCACCCATCACCCCATCACCTATCACCCTCCTCCCCCCCCCTCATGAACCACGACAATACACACTACCAGAAAAACCTATAATTTATATTCCCCCAAACTCATACAAATCTACCTTGACCAAATTTATATAACAGGAAACCAATTTCAGTATATCGACGTGAAGTTTATATAGTTAACTAAAATGTCGATTTATATCTTTGTATATTAGCATAACGTTCATCCGTAGGTCAGATGGTTATATAAATTTTATGATTTTTTTTTTGTAATACAAATTCGTTTTTCTTCTCTTGCCCATAATGTTTATAGATGTGGGACACGACGGTAAAAAATTTCTGGTCAGGTTTTGTTTATATTGTAATGTATATATGACTGTTTTTATTGCTTCTAATTTATATATACAGTTTGTTTAAAAAATTAACTGTGGAATTTATATATGTAAAAATTGAGAACCTGTGTGTGTGTGTGTGTGTGTGTGTGTGTGTGTGTGTGTGTGTGTGTGTGTGTGTGTGTGTGTGTGTCCCAGCTTCTATATAATAAGCCTATAGTTCATAATATATAAGTTATCCTATCATAATGTCTCCCAATATTGACATTAACCCAATCTTGTCAGCCAATTAACCTGCAGGTCTCACCAGGTAAACAGAACAGGTAATCTCCCTCTTTTACTGTTTCTTATCACAGAATTTTTTCCTTTTAAGTAAGAAAGTTAATATTTATCTGATTCGCTTTAATACGACTCAAAGACGGTGGACCAGGTACTTATCCCCTTGAGTTCAGTTACTTAACACCTTGAGTACTTACTTAAGCTATTGAGTACAGTTACTTAATACCTTGAGTACAGTTACTTAAACGCTAAATACTTAACTAATTGAGTACGATGACATGACCCTCAGAGTACAGTGTCTACGGAATAGGTTTAGTTAGGTTAGGTTAAGCTGAGGGAGGATAGGACGATATGTTAAGTTCTCCTACCCCCTCCTCCTCAACCCATACCCTCACCTTCCCCTCTCCCATCCCTCCACTCCTTTCCCATCTCTCCCTCCCCACACCCTCACCTGTCTTACCTCCCCTCCTCTCCCCCTCTTCCTCTTCTGTCTTCCCCCCTCTCCTCTCCCCTCCCGTCTTTCCTCCCCTTCTCCCTTACCTTCACCTGTCTTCCCCCTTCACTCTTACTTATCTTCCTCCCCTCCCTTCCCCCTCACTTATCTTCCTCCCCTCCCTTCCCCCTCCCCTCTCCCACCCCCCTCCCTTTCCCCCCTCCCGCTAACCAACTTCCCTTAACGGGGTGAGTTACCATGTCATCAATTTAAGGGGACAATGTGCCTTGGCTTTTAGAGAATCAATGACGATAAATGGTCGATTCAACCTGGCCTCTTGGAGAGTAGAGTCAAGCTGAGAGATAAAGTCAAGCTGAGAGTTAGAGAGTCAAGCTGAGAGATGGAGAGTCAAGCTGAGAGATAGAGAGTCAAGCTGAGAGATAAAGAGTCAAGCTGAGAGATAAAGAGTCAAGCTGAGAGATAGAGCGTCAAGCTGAGAGATAGAGAGTCAAGCTGAGCGATATAAAGTTAAGTTGGGAGACAAAGAGTCAAACTGAGAGATAAAGAGTCAAGCTGAGAAATATAAAGTTAAGCTGAGAGATAAAGAGTCAAGCTGAGAGGCATAGAGGCAAGCTGAGAGATATAGTCAAGCTGAGAGAGAAAGTCAAACTGAGAGAGATAGAGCCAAGCTGAGAGACAGAGATTTAAGCTGGGAGATAGAGAGTCAAGCTGAGAGATAGAGAGCCAAGCTGAAATATAGTTCAAGCTGAGAGATAGAGTCAAGCTGAGAGATGGAGAGTCAAGCTGAGAGATAGAAACTAAGCTGAAACATAGCCAAGCTAAAAGATAGAGAGTCAAACTGAGAGATAAATAGTCAAGCTGAGAGATAGAGGGTCAAGCTGAGAGATAGAGGGTCAAGCTGAGAAATAAAGAGTCAAGCTGGGAGATAAAGTCAAGCTGAGAGGCATAGAGACAAGCTAAGAAATATAGTCAAGCTGAGAGAGAACGTCAAGCTGAGAGACAGAGCCAAGCTGAGAAATATAGAGTAAAGCTGAGAGATAGTTAAGCTGAGAGAGATAGAGTCAAGCTGAGAGATAGAATAAAGCTGAGAGTTAAACATTAAAGCCATACACAAAAAGTCTTAGCCATATACCTCAAATTCTTTATGGATGTTGACAAAAATTCTCGATAAACGCTTCCAAACAAACGGCGGTGGTCGAGCGGATACAGCACTCGCCTCCTGTTCCGTGGGGTCGATGGTTCGATCCCCGGACAGTTCCAGTTCACCCAGCTGTAAATGGGTACCTAAGTTGGAGGGGGGGGGGGGTGAAGGCGGTAGAGTTCAGTACCGGCCATGTTGTCTCCTTGTGTACCGAAGGCTTAGTGCACTGTGTGCTTATGGTACCAACTCTTACGAGATGATACTAGAAAATTAAATAAAGGGGATTACTTCTTTTTAGTGATATATTGATGTGTTGAAATGCCTATTATTATTATTATTATTATTATTATTATTATTATTATTATTATTATTATTATTATTATTATTATATTATTATTATTATTATATTATTATTATTATTATTATTATTATATTATTATTATTATTATTATTATTATTATTATTATTATTATTATTATTATTATTGTTATTATTATTATTGTTATTATTATTATTGTTGTTGTTGTTATTATTATTATTATTATTATTATTATTATTATTGTTATTATTATTATTAAACACCTGTACCTGTGGCTGTACCTTTACACCTGTACCTGTGGCTGTACCTTTACACCTGTACCTGTGGCTGTACCTTTACACCTGTACCTGTGTAGTTATATCTGAAATGATAATAAAACGAAATTTCAACAGAGAGAAAACGGTAAGTGTAAATAACCTTTTTTGTAGTCTGGTGGGCGTGGCGGATAACCTTTGTGAAGAGGGGGGAAGTGGGCGTGGGAGGGTGGAGGGGGGGGGCGTGAGAAGGGGGATGAAATGGGGACGGAAGAAAAGGAGGAAGGAAGGAGGGAGGGAGAAGAAAGGGGGAGGAAAGAGTGGGACAAGAAATGAAGGGAGGGAGAAGAGACGGGAAAAATGACAGAGAGGGAAGAAAGAAAGGGAGGGAGAAGAAAGGAAGGGAGAGAGAGAGAGAGAGAGGGGGAGAGGGGGTGAGAAAGAAAGGTGAGGTGTGAGACAACTCTGGGTAAATTCCTCTCCGCTTGAAAGATTCTTAAAAGGTCACATTAATCGCTGACTGTTTCTCTTATCTGTTATCACTATTTTCTTTCTTTATTTCTCTCTCGCTCTCTCTCTCTTTCTCTGTCTCTTTGTGTTCTTATCTCCTTATCTCTCTTTTTTCTCTATTTCTGTTTCAATCTTTGCTTCTATCTTTCTCTTTGTTTCCTTTTATGTGTATTTACGTCTGTCTGCCTCTCTCTCTCTCTCTCTCTCTCTCTCTCTCTCTCTCTCTCTCTCTCTCTCTCGCTTTCACCACTCTATATCCTCGTTAGCGGCCTTCCTACACACTATATTTATTATCCTCTCCTCCTCCTCCTCGTTACACTCACAAACAAACACACAAAACGACTCCATAACCATTAAACATTGTTAGCGAGGTCATGGTGCTCCTGGTGTCTTCCTAACTCGAGGTGGTGAGAGAGAGAGAGAGAGAGAGAGAGAGTAATCACAGAAGCTATTTAAAAAAGTTACTGCGACTTATGAATGTATTTAAAAGGCCGAGTAGGAATTAATGAATGGCAGCGATGACGTAATGATGGTGATGCATGGAGTAAGTTCTGAGCGGCGATTATGAATGAAGTCACAGCTGTTTGTAATGAGTCTTTCTTCTTCTTCTTCTTCTTCTTCTTCTTCCATTTCCCTGTCTTTCTCATTCTCCTACCTCTCCTCCCCCTCCTCTTACCTCCTCCTCCCTCTCCTAACTCTCCTCCTACCTCTCCTCCTCCTCCCCCTCCTCTTCACTTCCCCTGTCTTCCTCTTCCTCTTCCTCCTCCTTCAGGTACACCATTACCGGCCTCTTCCTGCGGCAGTAACGACGACGCTGCCTCCTGACGGTGCGATAGCTTGGCTCCATTATCTCTCTAGAATAATCCCTGCCAGGTGTTGTGACTCAGGAGGGGCGGCGGGGAGCAGTACGGGGAGGTGGGGAGTACTACGGGGAAGTGGGTTGGCGGGAGATCGGTACGGGGAGGTGGGGTGGCGGGGAGCAGTACGCGGAGGTGGGGTGGTGGGGAGCAGTATGGGAAGGTGGTGTGGCGGGGAGCAGTACGGGGAGGTGTTGATGTTGATATGGTGTGGAGAGAGGTGAGAGTGAGGGAAAAGGAGAGTAAGAAGGAGAGAGAGAGAGAGAGAGAGAGAGAGAGAGAGACATACATACATACATACATACATACATACATACATACATACATACATACATACATACATACATACATACATACATACACCAACCTCTAAATGAAAAAAAAAAAACTTTCCCAATTTAGAAACTCAAATTACCATCACAATCACTTAAAGAAGCTTCCCATAAGAGGCCGTTGTCATTACTGATAAAATATATAGAGAGGAACAGCCATACTTGTGGTCATCCTGAAGGAATTATTGGTGAAACCTTCAAAGTTGACTTGTTTATGGTCGTTGGCAACTGTGAACCTGGAGTAGAGAGTTGGTGGATGAGGATGGATAGATGGATGGATTGACAGATGAGTGGGTTGTTAGGTAAGATGGATCTCTCTCTCTCTCTCTCTCTCACCACAATATATATATACAGGTGTCCGAAAGTTGTAATTAATTTTGTGTGATGTTGTGACCTTTGTCGAACAAGTTGGATTGCTAATTAATGGAAGTTGATGGTGGACAAAGGCTCAACTCTGATCAAGTTATGGAAGGAGGGGAGAAACGAGGGGGAGGAGAGGTCGAAGGAGGAAGAGAGAGAGGGGATTGGGGAGAGAAAGGGAGAGGAGGAAGAGAGGGGGGGGGGGGAAGAGAGAGAGAGAGAGAGAGATGGGGTTGGGAAGAGAGAGACGGAGGTTGGGGAGAGAAAGAGGGGGATAGGGAGAGAGCGGGAGAGATGGGGTCGGAGAGAAAGGGGGATGAAGGAGAAGAGGGGCTAAGGAGAGAGAGAGGGGAGGAAGAGAGGTTACGTTTAACGGTTAACACACTTATTGACAAAGCTTGGAGTACAGTTTTCCTATTCTGAGTAATTCAGTCAGGTCTTGACACTGAGGGTGGTATCACTTCTCACTGCCACGCAGGACAGAGGTTCATACACAAAGAAATACATCATATTCATTAGCAGTATATATAGGTCAGAGTCATGTGGGCAATGTTACTGTTCACTGCCACGCAGGACAGTGGCTCATATACATTGGACGTCATATTCTAATTGAGGACTAATCAGTGTGGGCCAGCAGCAAATTTTGGATAAACAGCAAGAATGTCCTCAAGCACCCCTGATTCAATGTAGTAATTACAAAGTTTATGATGCAATAAGTCAGGTGGCCTGAAGTCTTTGACAGTGTCACATTCAATAATATAGTGTTCAAGTGTATGCTTTAAAGGTTTATCACAAAGTTTACATGCTGAGTGTTCCGGTATGGGTACAGCGTTACTAACTTGCCAGATGTGTCTGTATCCTAGCCTACGTCTGACCACGACTACATCACATTGTCTGGTTCTGTCCTTATGCTGGCCATACCGGGAGGAGATGATTAAGGAAAATCTCACTACGCCCTCCTTCTCCCCACACACCTTGATTCCCCTCTCTTCCTTCTCCTTTTCTTCCTCCTCCACTTCTTTCTCCCCATCTTCCTCCTCTTTTTGCCCCTCTCTCCCCACATGCCTTGACGCCTCAGTCTTCTCCCTTTTCCTCCTCCTCTTCCTCCCCCTTCGTCTACCCCTCCACCCCTCCTCTTCCCACGAGAAGTTGAAGGGGAGGAAAACAGAGGAAAGAAACAGCACCTTGTTAAGCTCTCCTACTCAACCCCTAACCCTCACACCCCCCTCCCCTCACACCCCTTCCCCTCACACCCCCCTCCCCTCACACCCCCTCCCCTCACACCCCCCCTCCCCTCACGGTGTAGAAGGCACGCTCGAGTGATCAGGAGTGAGATAGTCGTCCTCACAGCGACCAACACGCGACCTGGAAGGAAAATACTGAAGTCGGTTATTGGTACAGTATTATCTCAGGGTCGTTGATGTAAATAAACACTTCACTATAGCGATTCTCTAAGCTTCCCTCGTTAATCTTTTTTTTTTACGTGTTACTTAAGATAATTTTAAAACGTTTTTAACTTCCTCACTTTTAAAGTACTTCTGATTACCTGAAGATTAGGCACTCTAGTTTGTTTCAGCTGATGATTTAATGACCTGACCTAACCTAACCTAACCTAACCTAACCTAACCTAACCTAAGGAGGAGGGATATTAGTGGAGGAATAGAAGTGTGGTAAAGATGGAGGAAGGTGATGGAGGTAAAGGAGGATGTTGGAGGGGGATTAGAAGGAGGGAAGAGGAGGAATAGTAGGAGGAGGAGGAGGAGCTGTATAAGGCAGACGTGTGCTTGTCAGGTGGCTGCAGCGGTAGGTGTGTGTGTGTGTGTGTGTGTGTGTGTGTGTGTGTGTGTGTGTGTGTGTGTGTGCTATCTGGCTTTACTTAATAATAACTTCCCTCCCTCCCTCCCTCCCTCCCTCCCTCCCTCCCTCCTCATTCCCGCTCTCCATCATCCCCACCTTTAACCCTTTGAGTCCAGGTGGGTGTGGTAGAGGATTAGTCTCTCTCTCTCTCTCTCTCTCTCTCTCTCTCTCTCTCTCTCTCTCTCTCTCTCTCTCTCTCTCTCTCTCTCTCTCTCTCTCTCTCTCTCTCTTATGGCAGGATTTTATGGTAAAGAAAAGGAGAGGTAACTATGTGAATGGAAAGAGAGAGAGAGAGAGAGAGATCCTAGCAGGAGGTGTGACAAAGGAGTCCTACACTACCCCTTGGAGTCCTTTAGCTCTTATGTTGTACTATCCTGTCAGTGTTTCATCAGATAGGATGTTAGTTATAAGTCCGAGCACCTTACTGAGATCCTGCCCCCTCCTCCTTCTTCTTCTTCTCTTCCTCTCCTCCATCTCTTCCCTCCCTCCCCTCCTTTTCGCCCTCTCCTCCTCCCTCCTTCTACCCCCCCGCCACCCCGCCACCCCCACCTCCCCACCCCGCCACCCCCACCCCCCCACCCCACCACCCCCACCTCTAACAACAGGATTTGTCTCTCTTGTAAACAATAGTCAAGACATGTTTGGGGGGGGTGGGGGGTTAGGTTAGGTTTATGGGGTTTTAGGGAGGCTTGAAGGAGTTAGTTTAAGGGGTAGGTCTGGTCCCCGGGGGTTGTGGGGTGTTATTCAGGGGGTAGGGTTGGTTTATGGGGGTTGTGGGGTGTTATTCAGGGGGTAGGGTTGGTTTACGGGGGTTTACGGGGTTTGAAAGGGGAAGGGGTGGAGGAGGGGGAGGGGGATAATGAAAGATAGAGAAACCGGAATGAAGAGAATGAGAATGAGAGAAAATTATTTAGAAAAGAGAGAGAAAACAAAGCAGAGAGAAAGAATCAGACACACAGACAGAAATTCGCCGACTGTATCTCTATATGGCCATCTGCTTTGTCCAAAATGGCCATGTATTCTTGTGTGGCCACATCTGATCTCTTGCGCCTGGCCACTTAGCAAAGCCAGGCCGGGATATACTGTACACACATGTTTCCTCTGTGTGTGTGTGTGTGTGTGTGTGTGTGTGTGTAAGGGTGGAAGAGGTAAAGAAGTGGTCACTGTCCCACATCAGGGCCTGGGGGGCGAAAATATAATAATAATAATAATAATAATAATAATAATAATAATAATAATAATAATAAATACAAAAATTAAAAAAAAATCAATTGTCAGAAACGACAGTATGTATGTTGTGTTGTCAATAGTAAGACAAACAATTGAACCCCTGCAATTGTGTGTAAATGAGGCAGAAAGGCAGATCAGCAAATTTTCCTGATGCCATCTGGCAGCAGGGTCTACCATTAGACAACACATTATGCTTCCAATATCTTCCTAGGTGGGAGGACCTCCCTGTTTGGGAGCTACCTACTACCTAGGATAATGATGGTAGTAGTGTTGGTAGTGGTGGTAGAGGTGGTGGTAGTGGTGGTAGAGGTGGTGGTAGTGGTGGTAGTGGTATTAGTATGTTATCAATGACTTCTTCAGAGCAAAGGTACTGTACGTGGATCTTTACTGGTATGTGGTCTCTCTCTCTCTCTCTCTCTCTCTCTCTCTCTCTCTCTCTCTCTCTCTCTCTCTCTCTCTCTCTCTCTCTTCTCTCTCCTGTACAACATGCCATGGTCTACCTGCAGCCTCTGAATATTTAAAAGACGGTCCCTGAAGTCCAGCTGCCGAGCCTCTGTGCATGCTGATGGTGTGAGACTGTGAGAAGGTTAGAGAGATAGTGTGAGATATTGTGAGACAGTGTGAGATATTGTGAGACAGTGTGAGATATTGTGAGACAGTGTGACATATTGTGAGGCAGTGGGAGATATTGTGAGGCAGTGGGAGATATTGTGAGGCAGTGGGAGATATTGTGAGGCAGTGGGAGATATTGTGAGGCAGTGTGAGATATTGTGAGGCAGTGTGAGATATTGTGAGAACGTTTGAGAGATAGTACGAGACAGTTTGAGAGATAGACTTCATTAGACTGTGTGGAGGTTTGAGAGATAGCGTGAGACAGTGTGATAATATTTGGAGATCGTGTGAGATATTATGAGAATGTTTGAGAGACAAATTATATCCCTCTATATATAATTTCCTCTATAATAATGACTATACTAATGTTATATATCTCTCCAAGTATATGTATATTAACCACTATCTCTCTCTCTCTCCCCCCCCCCCCCACCCCAACAGAGACGGGCGTGGGCGGCGGGATGATAGGGGTGTTGGTGGGCGTGGCTCTCATCTCAGCTGTTGTGGGCGCCGCGGTCATGGTCGTCCTTCTTCGATGTCGCAAGTAAGTGTCATTAAGTCATATAATTTTACCATTACTATATGTCCTATTGCCATATAATAACCACACTATATGGCGAGTTATTCATATTGTAATGTTATATGTCCGAGCCATTTTATAATTATATGCTTTATCCACATTATCGTGTGATTTAATACAATAATGTTATATCCGCACTATATTATATGAGCATATATAAATTATATACATTTACAGTACAGTTTATATGATATCCACATCACAATGGATAATTTTGTAGTTTTATATATCCTTTTTACAGTATTTGTTAATATAATAGGTATGTATCCCCACTACAAAACTATCCACAATATACTATGATTTATAATAATAATTAAGTATGATATATCCGCCTTTAATAGGATATATCCACTGGCCATAAACATGTCTCGACTTAAGAAAACTTGCAAGGAGGAAAACCATTTAGGGAGTCTGGAGAAGGAAGGAGGAAGGAGAGAGGAAGGAAGAAGGAAGGAAGTGTTTAAGAGGAGGTGAAGGGATGAGAAATGGTGAGAGGAAGGAGGGGAATAAGGAGGGGGAACAGGATGAGGAAATGGATACGTTCCATAGGATGTGTGGAGAGGAGTGGGAGGGTGGGAAAGGTGGGAAAGGTAGGTGGGAGAGGTTGAGGAGTGAGAGAGGAGGACATGAGAGTAAGAAAAGAGGTGGAGAGGAGGGAGAGAAAGTGGGGCTGGAGAAGGTTTGGTGGAAAGGGGAGAGAGAGAGAGAGAAAAAAAAACAACGAGAATAAAAAGAAAATATAGAAAAAAGAAAGAAACACAACAAAAGAAAAAAAAGAGAAAGAGAAAAAGAAAAAAAGAAAGAAAGAAAAAAATCCAGGAGAAAGCAAAATGAACCCACCATGCTTAACAAACTTTCCCTTCGTGATATTTTAAAAGAAAGTGTATTTTCTCACCTTTACTTTACCTTTCCTCTCAAAGTGTTGGAACAGCATCTTGTGGGGGGGGGGGGGGGGGTGAGGCTACCTGTGAGAGACGTCCAGGTGTATCTGCTGGTGGAGGTGGATGATTGACGTGGATGGTTGGGTGAGAGAGAGAGAGAGAGAGAGAGAGAGAGAGAGAGAGAGAGAGAGAGAGAGAGTTGATGAAGTGATGAGGGAGTGAAGTGTGTGTGTGTGTGTGTGTGTGTGTAGAGGAAGGGAGAGGGTTGTGTGTATGAGTTATGTATCAAATACACGAGTGAAGATGTATGGGTGTGTGTGTGTGTGTACAGGGGGTGTAGCGGTGTATTTATGACCTAAGGGGAGAGGATTATATCAGTGATGGAGAGTGTGTATATTCTGTGCCTGTGTATGTGTATAAATTGTGTATATCGTCTGTGTATGTGTATAAATTATGTGTATTCTGTTCTTGTGTTTATGTAGAAATTATGTATATTGTGTGCCGGTGTATATTGTATGTATTCTGTGACTGTGTATAAATTGTGTATATTCTGTCTGTATGCGTGTATTATTTTCTTAAGTTATTTCCCTTATAAACACAAACACACAAATACCAATTTTTTCTTATTATTCTCATGTTTTTTAATAATTCCCATTCCCATTCCCATTCCGGTTTAATTCTTCTTTCTCATCCTTATCAATAGTTCACATCTTTCTTATTCTTATTGTTATCAGTATTATTAGTGTTATTCCCATTCTTATCGTTATTAATGTCATATTTCTATGTTTACTTGTTTATTAAATATTTTTATTCTCTTTCTTACAGATTCAAGATCCTGCCTTCTGGCCGAGGTAAGGAAGAGAGAGAGAGAGAGAGAGAGAGAGAGAGAGAGAGAGAGAGAGAGAGAGAGAGAGCCATAATGCTTTTCATAACAGCCACATGTAACCTGTAATTGTCTGTTAAAATGTTTATTGTTGATCTTGTTGTGTCTTAGCGTCTTGGTGCCTTGGGTCTAAGGTGTTAAAGTTAATTAAGGTTAATTACTTAGGGTCAGGTGTTGTGATAGGTGAGTGTGTTGTTGTTATTGTTATTGTTATTATTGTTGGTGTTATTGTTATTATTATTATTATTATTATTATTATTATTATTATTATATTATTATTATTATTATTATTATTTGTTTTTTTATTATTATTATTATTATTATTATTATTATTATTATTATTATTATTTGTTTTTTTTGTTATTATTATTATTATTAATATAATTATATGAACTTAACATTCCATTATTAATATTTTGAAATGTGAAGAAAAACGATAATTAATGCTTTTGATATATCAGGAATGGCGATAATATTGAACATCCTCGCTCCACTCCCAACCCCCTCCTCCACCCCTCCTTCTCCCCCTCCCCCACCCCTCCATCCCCTTTCCTCCTCCCTTCCACCCCCCTCTCCCCCTCCCCCTTCCCCCACCCCAAAGAGGAAGCCACCATGACCCCTCTTGAAAAAAATACATTAATTAATATTGTGGGGCGAAAAAATATGTTAATTAATATTCCAGTCAAGGCTGATGGAGTCTCTCTGTTGGAGGGAAGGTGAGAGTCGAGGAGGGAAGGGAGGGAAGGGAGGGAAGGTGGGGGAGTGAGGGAAGGGAGGGAAGGGACGGAAGGTGAGAGTGGAGGAGGGAAGTGAGGGTATGGAATGGGAAGGAAGAGAAAGAGATTGTGAGAGAGGCGGTCAGAGGTGTGGAGGAAAGGAGGAGCATGTGGAGGAGGGGGGTGAGGAGGAGGACGAGAGGGGAGGGCATGTGGGAGCAGTAAGGAGGAGGAGCCATGTGTGTGTGTGTGTGTGTGTGTGTTTTAACATACACACATCTACACGTACACACAGTAGCCTACCTCACCCTCTCGTCCAGTGCAGAAATAGCCAAACACAACTCTGTCATCCCAGCCCAGCACATCCCCGCCCCCATCATTCAAAACACACACATGGACGTCAAAACGAGAGAAAAAAAAACACATCCTAGTATTTCCCAGCTTTACCCTGGCACTCCCGTCCTGGTTGACATGGGACCAATGTGGCACTGTGAGATTGTCCTGACCCCCAGTGCCAATCACTATTGACAAAAACAACCCATTTTTGTGTTCACATATATATATTATATATATATATATATATATATATATATATATACTATATATATATATATATATATATATATATATATATATATATATATATATATATATATATTATATTATAATTTTATCTATTTTTTTTTTTTTTTTTTTTTTTTTCTCCTCCTCAACCCTCTCCATATCCCTTAACATCATCGTCCGTTCCTTCACTTCCCCTTCCTCACCCTCCCTCACTCTCCCTCAGTACTCACACATCAGTTAGGAGAGATGAGGAGGATGAAGGATTATGGTTGGAGGATTCTTGCATCTCGGCAGCCGTCTCTCACCACCACCATCCTTACACTGAACAACATCCTCCCTCCCCCCTCACTCCTCTACACACATGAGAGAGCTAGAGGGGAAGGTGGATGAAGGAGGGAAGGATAGTGAAAGCGTGAAGAAGGAAGATAGAGAAGGGAAGGAGGATGAAGGAAGACTCTTGTGTCTAGCCAGCCGTCCCTCCCCCCTCACTCCTCTACACACATGCGAGGGCTAGGGAGGGGGGCTGATGAAGGAGGGAAGGAGGATAAAGAAGAAGGAAGCTGAATAAGGAGGATGAAGGAAGAATCGTGTGTCTAGCCAGCCGTCCCTTACCCCACCCCCATCATCATCATCCTTACACAGAACAAAAAGGACAATAAAATTTAGTGGGGGTTCCTCGGAGTACCACAAGGGTCTCTTCTCTCTCCTGGTCAGTTTTGTTTAGCTGCGACAGGTTCAATATAACGCCAGCTCCCAAGATGGCTTTGTTACCTCCCTCTAGATGCCTTTGTTAGCTCCTTCTTTAATAGCTCACGGTAAATGACTCGGCAATGGCTATTTGAATATTATGACACTCGGTTTGAATATTCCCAGTGATGATGGTGAAGGGGGCGGAGTATTCTCTTTCTCTTCCAATACTCGTCTGTATATTAATGACAATGAATAGCGTCAGTGAAAAGACATATGAGTGGGTTTTTTCCACTGGTTATTTGAAGCTCTTGATCATTACATGGATATTAAGACACAAATATATTCTATCTCTTAACATATGTGAATAAGTCATCTCTTGTCTACTAAAAAACATCTCAAGGAAAAAAGAGAAGGGAGAAGAGAAGAAAATGGAGAAGAGAAGAAAAATGGAGAAGGGAGGAGAAAAGAGAGGAGAGGGGAGAAAGGGAAGAAGAGAGGGGAGAAGGAAGAAAAAAGGAGACAAGGGAGAAAAGAGGACAAAAGGGAAAATAGAGGAGAAAGGGAGAATAGAGGATAATAGGGAAAATAGAGGAGAATAGAAGAGAATATACCAATCTATTTTATTCCACTATTCCTGTTATTTCATCCAGTTTTGTATCTCTTCTTTGTTTCGTTTCCATATTCCGTTCACTCAGTTAATAACATCTTTTATGTATTAGGGAATTTTGGGCCAGTCTTTGTTTTTCGTGTTTCTGTAAATTTTTTAAAAGGGAGGTGAAGGGAGGGTGGGGGGGGGGGGGGGCAGATAACTTAGATATTTTTTTTTCAAATATTGCAAAAAATAATAATTGTTGCAAATATTTTTATGTTGTTGCAAAAAATCATGTTGCAAAAATATTCATATGTTGTATTTTCATTTTTAATTTATTTTTTGTTAATTTGTTCATGTTGCAAAGGTTTATATGTTGCAATGATTTATATGTTGCAATTTTGTTCCTATGTTACAACTTTATTTCATGTGTTACAAGTTTTGCATATGTGGATGGGGGAGGATAGCCTGTCTCTTTTTTTTCATATCTTGCAAATGAAAAAATGGTGGTGGAGGGGAGAGGAGGAGATAGGCGGAGGGGAGAGAGGAGGAAGGGAGGTGGGGGTAGGGGGGACACGAGGAGAGGGGTGGACGGGGAAAGAGAAGAGGAAGAGTGGAGAGGAAAGAGAGGAGGTAGAGAAATATGAATAATTGTTATAAATATAGAAATAAGAAAATTATCAATAGTAACCAACATAAACTTCTGAAAAAAAATTAATAAAAATAGTAAAAAAAAAAAGACAAAAACAAAAGTACGTAAAAAATTGTATTAGTTAATTGAATAAGATAAAATAATATCAATAAATTTCTTCCAAAATAAAATGAAATTGTGAAAAATATTAAAGATAAGATTATAAAGAGGTTTAAACAATCTCCCCCTCTTAATCTCCCCTTCATAATCTCCCCACTCATACTCTCACCATTTTAATCTCCCCCACAATCTCCCCTCGTAATCTCTCCTCACAGCCTCTCCCTCACAATCTCTCACCCCACCACAATCTCCCCACCTTTAAAGGGCCACCTAACCTCCCCAACAATATCATACTCCCCGACATCTTCATTATCGTCTCCCCACAACAATTCTCACAAGAAAATCTGCAAATTCTCCAGAAATATGTGAGAATTCTCCATACAAATGGTCTCTTGTCGTGTCTCTATGACCTTTATCGAGGGAGAGATCCTTGTTTCTCCAACTCTCTAAAGACGGTGAAAGGGGAAGGGGGAGGGGGAAGAGGAGGAGGGGAGGGGGATGAGGAGGAGGGGGAGGGGGAAGAGGAGGAGGGGGAGGGAGGCATAGGGGGAGGAGGAGGAGGGAGGCATAGGGGGAGGAGGAGGAGGAGGGGAGAAGGAGAAAGTGAAGGGGAGGGAGAGAGGGGAGGGAGAGGAGGAGGTGGAAGAAAAGGAGGGAGAGGAGGAGGAGAAGGAAGAGAAGGAGGGAGAGGAGGAGGAGGAGGAAGGAGAGGTTACGTATCTTAGATCTAAATGGTAAAGTTCTTGTGTCTTGTGGTGATGGTGGTGATAGTGGTGGTGATGGTGGTGATAGTGGTGGTAATGGTGGTGATAGTGGTGGTGATGGTGGTGATAGTGGTGGTGATGGTGGTGATAGTGGTGGTGATGGTGGTGATAGTGGTGGTGATGGTGGTGATAGTGGTGGTGATGGTGGTGATAGTGGTGGTGATGGTGGTGGTAGTGGTGGTGATGGTGGTGGTAGTGGTGGTAATTGTGGTGATGGAGGTGGTACTTGTGGTGATGATGTGGTGGTGGTGGTGTTAGTGGTGGTGGTAGTGGTTGTGGTTTAGGTAGTGGTGGTGGTAGTGGTTGTGGTTTAGGTAGTGGTGGTGGTTAATGGTTGTGGTTTAGGTAGTGGTAATGGTGGTGGTTGTGGTTTAGGTAGTGGTGGTGGTAGTGGTTGTGGTTTAGGTAGTGGTGGTGGTAGTGGTTGTGGTTTAGGTAGTGGTGGTGGTAGTGGTTGTGGTTTAGGTAGTGGTGGTGGTAGTGGTGGTGGTAGTGGTTGTGGTTTAGGTAGTGGTTGTAGTGAAGGTTATAGGGGTAGTGGTAATGGGTTTTAATGGTTATGGTGGGTATGGTGGTGTTGTTGCTATATTTACTACCATACCATCACTACCATATCACCAAATCAACCATCCCCAACCACCTCACACACACACACACACACACACACACACGTATTCATAACATTACATTGATGACAGACTCTCCTTTTACACAGAAGGATCCAACACTCTTATAGGGACACACACGGCCGCCTGAATGCATTTGTAACCCTGTGGACTCCTTTTATACTGATGCTCCCGTGATTATGGCCGCCGGGGAGTGAAAGGAAATTCTTGAGCTTATCGAGGATTTTCCAACTGAGTGATATGGAACCCAAACCTGCAGTAAATGGAATGGGGGGGGGGGGGGGGGCTGAGTTGATCACGTTAGATAGATGCCTACCAAGTCTCTCTCTCTCTCTCTCTCTCTCTCTCTCTCTCTCTCTCTCTCTCTCTCTCTCTCTCTCTCTCTTTCTTCTTCTTCTTCTTCTTCTTCTTCTTCTTCTTCTTTTACTTGCTTTTGTTCTTGTACTCCTTGTTTTTCTTCTTTTTGTTGTTGTTATTGGTTTTGTTGTTGCTGTTGTTGTTGTTGTTGTTGTTGTTGATGCTGTTGTTGTTGTTGTTGTTGTTGTTGTTGTTGTTGTTGTTGTTGCTGTTGTTCTTACCGCATTCCTTCACCCACGCACCAATGGAGAGCTCACACTCCCTAATTGTCCAGCGAGGCGTCATACCCACCAGCAGCTTCCCCCAGGGTGTTATGTCTCCCCCAGGGTGTTATGTCTCCCCCAGGGTGTTATGTTTCCCCCAGGGTGTTATGTCTCCCCCAGGGTGTTATGTTTCCCCCAGGGTGTTATATCTCCCCCAGGGTGTTATGTCTCCCCCAGGGTGTTATGTTTCCCCCAGGGTGTTATGTTTCCCCCAGGGTGTTATGTCTCCCCCAGGGTGTTATGTCTCCCCCAGGGTGTTATGTCTCCCCCAGGGTTGTGTTGTGTTCGAGGGCGTGAATCTGTCCCCCTCTTTAGTTCCTTAAAAATTCCCCCCTTACCCCTTTTAATCTCTTCTAACACCCCCCCCCCCCCGACCCTTGGATTTTTTGCTGGACCCCCTTTCCTCCCTGGACCCCCTTTCCTCCCTGGACCCCCTTCCCCCCACCCCCTGGACCCCCCTTGGACTCCCGGCAATACAACACCTTCCAGCGTCCAGTCATAAAATAGTCAATGGTTTACAACACAACAAAAGACTTGATTGTCCATCCACGTTTTGGTCAGAAGGTTTAATTTTTTGTGTTAAACCCGAGACAACCTGAGCGTTTTAACAGCTATTTGGTTTATCTCGAGAGGTGGTTTATTATTGAGGGTTTTTATTTTGTATTTAATTTTATATACAGTAGTGGTGTCGTGGTTTAGTAAAGGCTTTAGTCTATAAGTTACAGGTTAGGTTGAGTTAGGTTATTTCGAGTGTTAACATGAATAGAGAGAGAGAGAGAGAGAGAGAGAGAGAGGAATACCTTGTGTGTATTACAATTTTTATTGCATTTACTGCCACAATAATCACAATGAGTACTATGTATCATCACCATCATCATCATCACCACCATCATCACCACCATCATCATCACCACCATCATCATCACCACCATCATCATCACCACCATCATCACCAACATCATCATCACCACCATCATCATCATCACTGGTACAGCCTGATGCTGATACATTTGTTGTTTCCCCACAGATACGTGTCCTATGCTCCTGAGGGGGACGTGGACGAAGGGCTCGGCCACCAGTGCCACGGGTGGGGGTACTGGCGGCACGGCGACACGGGTGAGCGCCGGCGGAGGAGCGACAAAGACCGGAGAGGAGGCTCCTGCGGCAGCGACGGGCGGTACCACCCACACGGGCTGGAGCATGAAACTCTGGCGTCGAGGTTCCTCACAAGAACGTCCTCTCCGTCCAGCGTCCTCCCAGGGCTCTGAGAACTCCTACACGGAGGAGCCCTACGTCAACGCTGACGCACAGAGCGCTGTCTACGCCGAGCTCAATTCTACGACGGCGTCGACGCCCGGGAGCGCCAGTGGAGGTGTATCCTATCGCCCCTACTCCCTCAATACGTATTCTGAGATTCCCGACCCCCTCCGGCCGTTAACACTGGCGGGAGGCCTACGGGCGTACATCAGCGAGAGCACCTACGAGAACGCGGGCTACGTGCTGTCCGAAGCGGGGCTGGAGCAGCCTGAGAGCTCTGTGGGGTCAACGTCGACACCTTCGTCGGCGTATTACTCCGACGTGTCATCCTCCGACACCCACAATAACAAGAAGAAGAAGAAGAAGAGGAAGAACGAGGAGCGCAACAACCTGAACCTCCAGCGGTCTCTGATGCCGTCAAACATCTCGTCCAGCGTCACCATGATGAACCACCACAACATAATGGCCGGCCCTGACAGACACAACAACCCCCCCGCCGCCACCCACCTGCGGGAGGCCGGCCACACCTTGGGCCAGGGACACCACCACCCGCCCCTCCACAACCACGAGTTGTTTCCCCTTGCCCTAGAGCTCCTCCCTCAACACCTCGCCCTCGACAACAGAGGCGTCGAGACTGTCCTGCCGCCTCTTCAACCCAACATGAACGTCATACACACAGCCAATCAGGTGCAGACGTTACCCAACATAAAAAACGCGAATGAGGCTCGAGCGGCCATAAATGCCACCCAAACGTTAGGGGGGACTGTGTCCTCCACCCCCAGTCCAGGGGGCGTCCCTCCCGGGGTCACCAGTGGAACTCCTGGGGTCACTACTGGGGTCATAGCTCCAACTCCAGGTGTGCCAACAGGGGTCACTAGCGGGGTGTCTGGGGTCACCAGTGGGACGCCAGGTGTACCAATTGGGGTCAGTAGTGGGGTACCCGGGGTCACCGCTTCTGGGGTCCCTATAGAAGTGATGAACAACAACCTGGAGGAGGAGGAGGAGGGGGAGGAGGATGCCTCCCACAGGCCACTGCCGCCCCTGCCCAGTCGTCAGCTTCAAGGTCCTCAGCGTCGCGGGGTGTACGTAGGCCAGAGCAACAAGCAGGACCAGCCCCTGCCACCCGTGCCCTCAGAGTACGTATAGGAGACACCATCCACGACGTCAGTAGACACCTTCGTCGGCGTCTGTACCCATGAGAGGCATCTTATTCGTTGTCTGTAGAAGGCACCTTCGTCGGTGTGTGTACGTGTAGAAGACAACTACCTTCGTCGACAGTCGGCATCACCGTCACCCACGTACTCTACACCCGCCACCCGTGAAAACATTAAACTGGAGCTAAAACGGAGACAAAAAGTATACCCTGACGACTCTGACAATGGTTTCCTAATTGTCCCACAGTGGTTGAGGCAACATCTCCCCCCCACCCCCCCGAGTGACTTGAAGTCCTCAGTGATCAAGTGGATAGAAAAACATGTGTACATTCCGAAGACACCAATAGATTTCTGACCATTTTTCTAATAAATCTCTTTTATGGCTGAAGTGAATATTTACTGACATACTTCACCAGATAGGAAAAAATATAGACGTAATATTTAGTGGCTGAGAAGCTTTTGTTTATGACAGAATACAAAAAAAAAGTTGATTCCCGATGATCAAGAAATTCTGGTCATGTTCTGTGTTAAATTTACATATCCTAGATAAATACTTGAGTTACCCTTAAAAAAAATAAAAGTCAACATTTTATAGATCGGTTATAAAAATACCTGTGTTGTCCGACCATAAAATAAACACAGAGAACCTGAATATAAAACTCTGTGCTCCTTCTATAAAAAAAAAAAATATTGAAAATAGTTTAACACTTTTAGAAGACAGTGATAAATCTCTCAGAATTTAGACACAGTGATAGCAGACATAGGCTCTCTTAACCCTTCCTTACGTGGACAGTTTAGCAGAAAGTAAATCTCCATAAAAGACAAAGATGGAATGATAAAACAGGACAGAAGAACAATAATAATGAGTCAAACTTCTCTCACCCTTGTCATCATCCGTAGTATGTGATGGAGAGAATGATGGTGAGTGAGGGAGAGCCGGTGAGTGAGGGAGACGGTAAACGAGGGAAAAAGAGACAGTAAACCAGGGAAAGAGAGACGGTGAATAAGGGAGAGAGAGAGAAGAAAAGGAGACTGTCAACAAGGCATCTCCATTTTCTGTTGTTTTTTTTAGGAGATACTGCGCGTGTATATATCCCCCCCCCCCCTGTACAATGTGTATATAGCCAGAAGCATTAAGTAAGGTGTAAGTTTAGGTCGTCAAGGATATACTACTATGATGTGGGTTCTTTTCTCTTTCTCAACTTTTATGACAAGATTATGAACAGTTGATGACTTATAGTAAAGGAGAAAGGTGAAGGAAAAGAAGAAAAGTCGTGTTTTTTTGTGTGTTTTTGTTTGTCAATTTCCTGATCCCCAAATGTCATTGCTTATCCCGCTACCATTGTTTAGTTGTTAAGTTGTGTTTTTGTTGTGTTAGTTTTGTTGTTATTGTTTTTGTTATGATTCTGTTGTGGAGAGGAAGGAAAGAAAATTTGACTTTTTTTTATGGTTTACGTCATTTGGTTAAATTATCCAAGTTTCTCTATTTCACATTTTTGGGCCATTTAAAAAAAAACTAATTTCTTTGGAGTTTCTTTTGTTTACTGTATATATATATATCACCGCGTTATATTTTCTGGCCATTCAAAAAAAAAATATTTCATATATTTGTTTTTTCTAATCTGAGATGTGAATTAATCTGGATTCGTCAGTATACTCAGATTTCATATATTAGTTGATATATATTCGCTAATTATACTATGTTGTGGTATATCCCATCATGTCGTGTATAATAGCCATATGAATATACTTCCCATGAGTAGTATGTCTTATTCATGGTTTATACATTCCAGTGTGACTTGAAATATCTTTAATTAATAGTTAATTACTACAAACAGGTGTTCATTACCTTGGTTTAAAACATTCTCTGAGAAATATTGTGTTTTAGTGATTATAATATTTCCTCTAAGACATGAAATTATAATATTATCCTGTGAGCATTATTTTATATACATATTATATATACAGTATATATATATTCGAGATTATGACTTCTGTAAAAACTGTATTTCTGTGAGGATTTTTTTTATTATTATTTTTAGATTATTATTATTTTTTTTTACAATTGTATATTCTGTGAGCCAGTCTTATATGGTTCACTTCACCGATAATTCCTTCCTGTGTTAATGAATAGAGTACTTTTGGGCCATACATCCCACCCCTGATGTGTTGTGAGCTGACGACACAACACTCATAATAATAATAACACAAACATTCCTCCTATGAGTTTATGAGAAAAAAAGAACAATTTATGTTTAACTCATTAGAATTATTTTGAACTTTTCTGTGATTCATAAGTCAGGTTGTGGGAGCCTCTGTTGACGCTGGTATGTCTTTCTGTGCCATGTCTTAAGCTCACAACACTAATAATAACTTGTGGGATAGGTCTGGTGTGTCGTGTGGTAGACTGATAACATAAACCTGTACTAAGAGTGTAAGTTGTCTACACGCTTGGGCCCCAGTCCTATTACGCCCGTCTTGATAAATTCTAATACACACCAGTTTTAATAGACTCCGGTGCTAATGGGTTCTGTATGTTAGGCTGGGGTCAATTGGAACTGGGACCTATTAGGAGTGGGAGCTATTAACACCGAGGCCTATTAGTACTGGAGCCTATTAAAACTGAGGCCCATTGAAACTAGAGTCTATTAGGACTTAGGCCTATTAGGATTGGGGCTTACTATGAGTAGGACCTATAGAAAATGGGCCCTATTATGACTGAGGCCTACTAAGACTCAGGGGCCCATTTGATTGAGTACCCCTCGGGAAAAATGAAGTGTGTATCTTGCCGTGTCGTCAGCTCACAGCACGAGGCAGCTTGAGGCCGCAGGGGGTGTGTAGAGGCCTCGGTGCTTGATAGGATTAGTCAAGCTTACTGGTGGCGATGTGCTTCTGTGTTCCCTGAGGCTGTGTCGGCGACTCTCATTGGCTGGCTACTGAACCTTCACCAATCAGAATAGAGTAAAATAGAACTAATCTTCTCCCATTGGCTAGTTTTTTCCCTCCACCAATTAGGATAAACTAAAGTGGAGCTGTTTATCTTAACCCTTACCAATCAGGATAGATTAATTTGGTGCTACCTCTTTCTCATTGGCTAACTACTGAACAACCTCCAATTAGAATAAAGTGGAGGTGCCTCTGTCTCATTGGCTAGTCCTCTTAACCTTTATATCCACCAATCAAGTGTCTCTAGGTGTAGAGAGAAACAAATAAGCTCCTCCCATTCGTTATCCCTCGATCAATAAACTCCTTCCATTCCTCATCCCTTGACTAATAAGCTCCTCCCATTCCTCATTCCTCTATCCCTAACATCCAATAAGCTCCTCCCATTCCTCATTCCTCTATCCCTAGCATCCAATAAGCTCCTCCCTTTCCTCATCCCTCGACCAATAACATTCAATAAGCTCCTCCCATTCCTCATTCCTCTACCAATAACATCCTGTAAGCCCCTCCCATTCCTCACCCCTCTGCCAATAACATCCAATAAGCTCCTCCCACATCTCATCCGTCGACCAATGAGCGTCCAGTTATTCCTGCCTCCTCTCCCCCCCCCACAAAGCCAGACTTTATAAAGAGACCAGCACACAGCCCGGGAGCCACATTTTAGTCACCCATATTACTAAGTGACGGCTGTGCCAATGATTTTTTGTCCATTTTCCCATTGTATAACTCCGCCACGCCATGCTGTTATACTCTGCTACTTTGCTCTCAGCGTTTACATTTATCCAATTCATATATTTTTTTTTATTATTATTATTTTGTATACTAATGCCATAGTGGAGAGACGATGTAATTTTCTTTAATCTCTTGTTATAAAGAAAATAGTCAATGAAAATCGAATATATTATTTTTCTTCTATATAAAATTGTAGCAAACATCAAATATAGAAATGAATAAATAAATAAATGAATATTAGTATGAAGATAATATAGATGGTAATTATATACTTAAAGTCAGCATTAATTTAATATACTGTTGTACTTAATTAGCCATGCATAATGACTAAATTAATTCAGTCTTACATACTGTAGCCAAGATAACAGGCCAGATGTTCTCTTATTTTAGGGAACTTTTAATAAATTCTTCAACCAAAATAAGAACTAATAAGATTTTTAATACGATTTTAATCATTATATTCAACTGTGTTAATGTTTATATCCCACGAGCTGACACCATTGTACTGTAGGCTGACACCATTATACTGTTGGCTGACACCATTATACTGTAGGCTGACACCATTATACTGTTGGCTGAGACCATTATATTGTAAGCTGACAACAATATACGACAAGCTGACATCAATTTACTGTAGGCTGACACCACTATACTACAAACTGACACCATTACAGGCTGACACCATTATACTGTAGGCTGACACCATTATACTGTAGGCTGACACCATTATACTGAAGGCTGACACCATTATACTGTTGGCTGAGACCATTATATTGTAAGCTGACAATAATATACGACAAGCTGACATCAATTTACTGTACGCTGACACCACTATACTACAAACTGACACCATTATACTACAGGCTGACACCAATTTACTGTAAGCTGACACCATCATAAAATCCATTGAATATTTATGTAAACTTAAGTCAATATATTTCATCTTAACTTTAAATAAGACTAAAAATTACATCTTTTCTCCGTTACACTCCATTTCTATTAGTCATACATAACATAATAATGCCATATTCTTATACCAGTTATGAGATGGGTGTGTGTATGTCTGACTGTCTGACCCCCGCCCCCCCCCCTCTCCAAAATATGTATGGCGCGTGTATAGATTTCTTGTGGTATTAATATTGATAAATACATAAAAAAGCCATTTCTGTATTTCAACAATGCTTCGTACAGTTTATGTCTGTTGATACGTGTGTTGGTGTGTTTCTAGGCCTTAGGTTAAACAATTATTTCTTTTATTTGGGTTTAATTTTCTAATTTTTTGTTTAGTTTTTTTTTTCTGAATTTATTTTTGTAATGTTTTTTTTTTGTTTATTATTCTTCAGTAAATCGTTAAGATGTTTCAAGATAAACAAAAAAAAATATGTAACTGGTCTTTCTAATTATTCTTGTTTATGTCTCCCCCCCCCCCCCCCCGTGTTTACTCGAGTGTGTGTTTATTTATCTCCATGTTTGACTAGTCATTGCTGCCTCTACGGAGACACTGCAAATAAAATGTTTTATATTGAAACTTATTTGTGTTTTATTTTTACCCTTTTCTTTTGGCAGGACATTACATACATACATACATACATATACATACATACATACATACATACATACACATACATACATACACACAGAAATATACTGATAGATAGATAGATAAAAGAAAAAAATAAAAAATAAATAAAAAATAAAATAATAAAAAATGTGATAAGTGAACAGAAACTAGGAATTAAAAAAAGCGATAACTGACGGACATAATTAAATACCTGACTTTAACACTACAGATTAATGATCAGAGGAGGGGGGATAAGGGGTAGGGGTAGGAGGGGAGAGAGGGGATATATCTCAATAGGTGTCACTCTTTTAGATAATATTTCCCATAAGATCTTCACAATAATGGTAAACTGAGACTTCAAATTCCTTCCTTCCTTCTCTCTCTCGCTCACTGCTGTACTAACGCGTTACATAAAAGGCATATCTCCTCCATGATGCTGATAAGGTATAATATTTCTTATTCTTCATGTGTATTAAGGTTTTATTTTGATCGTGGTAGAGGGCCATGGGAGGGTCACGATGCCACATCTCATGCACGCGCGTGAGGTTATCTAATTGGACGATGCTGCCAACGTTTGATGTTATTATTTACATTATTTTTCTGAATTTGGGTGGATTTTAATTTTTTGGGTCTATATTTTTTTTTTATTTTGGGGGAATATATCAAAATATATTATAGTTGATATATCGAGTTAGTTTTTGTTGTGACATATACATCAACACTCGAGCAATATACAGTTAATTTATTCTAAAATACATTCACATTATAAACATCTAAAAATTATATCCAAACACTATTAAACATAATACAAAACTTACCTTAACACACCAAAACACAGAGCCTTAATACACCTAAACAGAGACCCCCAACACACCTAAACAGAGACCCCTAACACACCTTCCCACACCTAAACAGAGACCCCAACACACCTCCCCACACCTAAACACAGACCCCAACACACCTTCCCACACCTAAAGGCAACCTCTCTCCAGTCAGCCAGGGAATGAAGTTATTGTGAGCGTGTCAGACAGCCATCCTCACTACACAGACACGACCATTACCAAGCTTACAGGAAGAAGAAGAAGAAGAAGAATATAATAATGAAAACACCAATAACAATAATAATAATATGAATAAACATAATATGATGAAGAGGAAGATAAACAAGAATAATACGAAAATAATAATAATAATAATAATAATAATAATAATAATAATAATAATAATAACAATACCACCTAAAAGTAAAAACAAAATAAAATAAAATAAAAATAGAAGATAAACAACCGTGAACCAAACCACGAATGTAGGAACAGGAAAAACAATAGAGAGAAAGAGAGAGAGACGGAGAATGAATCTTTTGAGAAATTATTATGGTTTAAGACGCGAACGTAAGAGAGAAGTAAAAGAAAATAAGATAATAAAGGGGAATAAAGTGTCGGTGTTGATTTAATGGACAATAAATAGAATTAGTGAGAAAGAAAGAAAAAGAAAAAGATAAACAGATGAAAATGGAGAAAACAGAAGGAATTTTGTCATAAGAGGAGGATGATGATGATGATGATGATGATGATGGCAAGGATGGGGAGGAAGAAGAAGAAAAGAAGATAAAGAAAAAGAATCAGACAAAATATGCGACAGACTAAAGTACACACACACACACACGCACGCACACACACACACACACACACACACACACACACACACACACACACACACAGAAAAGTCCTATCTTCTCTTCTCCTGAACCACGAACCGAGAGATTAAGACTCACGAATCCGAAGCACTTAAGGACAGAATACTGTTTCGGGTTCACGAGTATCAACACTATACTGAACCATGCTGTAGCGTCTCAGTGATTCATTCATATTAATGTTTACAATAGAGACGACCCCAAGATGTCTCCTTACACTTGACCCTCTCTACTTGCCTTCCTCTCCCTTTTCCCTACATATTTACCTCCCTTCCCCTCTTTGCTTCCCTACTTTCCCTTTCCCTCCCCCCTCCCACCTTTCCCTCCCCTCCCACCTTTCCCCCCCTCCCACCTTTCCCTCCCCCTCCCACCTTTCCCTCCCCCTCCCACCTTTCCCTCTCTCTAATATATTAACTAATGTATCATCATCCCTTGACCATCAAGCACAGGTCAAAGGTTATCCTACACCTGTTGAATGTTGCATCTCCTCCTCCTCCACCTCCTCCTCTTCTTTGTCCTCCACCTCCTCCGCCTCTTCTTCCTCCTCTCTCCCTCTCCTCTTCCTCCCCTTTTTCTTTTCCCCAACCTCCTCCTCCTCCTTTTCTTCTTCTTTGTTCTCCTCCCCATCATCCCCCTCCTGCACCACCTCACACTCCTCCTCCTCCTCCTCCTCCTTCCCCTCCTCTCCTTCTCCTCTTCCTCCTTCTTCTCAATTACTTAACCAATCAATCTTACTTAATCAAATTTCAGCAACAATATAAGTAATTCTATCAGCGGCGGAGTTTGTTTATTCTCTGAAGACAAACAACAGAGGGAGAGATGATGGGAAATAATTCTTTGTCTTTGATGAGAAATAAGTGATGGAGATGTGTGTGTGTGTGTGTGTGTGTGTGTGTGTGTGTGTGTGTGTGTGTGTGTGTGTGTGTGTGTGTGTGTGTGTGATTTATCTCTCCCCTTTCCACACTCCATCTTACCTTTCCATCCTCTTCCCCTTCCCAAACTATCATCCTTCCTTTCTCTCTCACACTATCACACTATCCTCTCCTCCTCCCTTTCCACATCAACACTCCCATTCCCCATTAGTCTTACCATCCCTCTACTTTCCCTCCTATTCCCACACACCAGTTTCCCATACCCATTACCCTATCACCCCCTCCTATCCCCTAACCCCATCACCCCTCTATTACTATCCAACCAACCACCACATCCTTCCTATCCCCACTCACAACCATACCGCTTCCTCTCCATCCATCCCCATAACCACCAACCCATACCCCTTCCCATCACCCCCACACCCCCCATCTCCCCCATCTCACCCCTCACCCCTCACCTCCACACCCCCACCCACCCCCTCACCCCTCACCCCTCACCCCTCACCTCCACACCCCCACCCACCCCCTTCACCTCCACACCCCCACCCACCCCCTCACCCCCACCCCCACCTTGTATCAGGGCAGGTCGTCATGTCGAGGGGGATATACATTTAATCATAACATCCTCAGCTGGAGAAGACTAACGACCACTGCGTGACGGACAGGTCAGTAAGTCGATCGGTAATGCTCACCTCCACTCTGCGTACCTGTCGTAATTTGAGGGGTATCCTGGGGTGGTATAGGCCAGGTGAGGATAATGCCAGAGTGAGGAGGAATATCTTAACGCAGGGAAGGATTAATTAATATGAAGGACTGAAGAAGTGATTGGTCAGAGAAGAGGAACAGGATGATGGTAAAATTTGTCTTATGTTCATAGTGTGTGTGTGTGTGTGTGTGTGTGTGTGTGTGTGTGTGTGTGTGTGTGTGTGTGTGTGTGTGTGTGTGTGTGTGTGTGTGTGTGTGTGTGTGACTACAAACTAACAACCTTTGCAAAACATAAAACATAAGTAAATGATTCAATATTTTTTTTTTTTTAGTTTAATGTTACTTGACTCTTTCACTCTCATCAAACCTTTCTCTCCCTCCCTCTGCCTCTCTCTCCCTCACTCTACCTCTCTCCCTCACCCTACCTCTCTCCCTCACCCTACCTCTGTCTCCCTCCCTCTACCTCTGTCTCCCTCCCTCTACCTCTCTCCCTCACCCTACCTCTCTCTCCCTCACCCTACCTCTCTCCCTCACCCTATCTCTCTCCCTCACCCTACCTCTCTCTCCCTCACTCTACCTCTGTCTCCCACCCTCTACCTCTCTCCCTCCCTCTACCTCTCTCTCCCTCACTCTACCTCTGTCTCCCACCCTCTACCTCTCTCCCTCCCTCTACCTCTCTCTCCCTCACTCTACCTCTGTCTCCCACCCTCTACCCCTCTCCCTCACCCTACCTCTCTCTCCCTCACTCTACCTCTGTCTCCCTCCCTCTACCTCTCTCCCTCCCTCTACCTCTCTCTCCCTCACCCTACCTCTCTCTCCCTCACCCTACCTCTCTCTCCCTCCCTCTACCTCTTCATAACCTCCCCTTGCCTCACTCTCACACTACCTCTTCTCTCCCTCCCAACATCCTCCCCTACCCTCTCCCCAGCTCCCCTCTCCCCACGCCGCCACACACACACACACACACACACACACACACACACACACACACACACACAACTCCGCCGGCAACATCAAACACTAGATGAAGAAATCAAGTTTGTGGGAAGGACAGATATTGGTGCGGAGGGGGGGGGGGTCAGGATGGGGAGGGAATGGTGGCTGGGAGGGAGGGGATCAGGGGAATGTGAAAGGCGGGGAGGATAATGATAGGTAGGGAGAGGAATGGAGGGGATGGAAGGGAGCGAGTGGAGGGAGTGGATGGTGAGGAGGAAGGGGATGATGGGGAGGGAGTGGAAGGTGGGGAAGGGGAGAGAGTGGGAAAGGAGTGAAGGATGGGGAAGGAGTAGAGAGTGGGGAGGGGGTGGAGGGTGGGAGAGAGTGGAGGGTGGGAGAGAGCGGATGGTGGGGAGGGTGGGGAGGATGGGGAGGGCAAGGCGGGCTGAGGAGGGAATGAAAAATGAGAAGAGGGGATAAAGGGGAGAAAGGAAAGTCATTAAGGAGAGAGGGAGAGACTGTATCGAAGAGATGAGAGAAGGGGAGGAGGTGAAGAGGGAAGAAGGGAGGGAGAGAGAGAGAGAGAGAGAGAGAGAGAGAGAGAGAGAGAGAGAGAGAGAGAGAGAGAGAGAGAGAGAGAGAATACTACAAAGTGTTTGAGAAAAAAGAAATAAAAATAAAAAAATAGATAAAGAGTTAAATATACATAAAGGTTGATTGCTATTGTATAAACATTGAGTTAAGATAAAACAATAATAAATATGTTTTTCTAAGAGGCCGCCATAGTGAAGCTTGACTCAGTACACACACCTTGTTATCATGACGCAGGTTTATTTTCTTAATTAAATATCTCAGGTTTACTTTGTCTGATGGCTTCTCTCAACACTTCTCCATTTCTTCATTATTTTACGAAATATTTATTCATAAAATGTTTTCGACAGTAGCCCTTCATCCCCCCCTCAACTCCCTCTTGAACCCCTTCAACCCCTCTCAACCCTCCTCCACCCCTTAAAAATTGTCTATGTTATTACAAACTCAAATTCCCTAGAAATTATTTCAAAAATTTTCCTCCACTTTTCCAACAAAATAATAATGAACAATTAATATTTAGAGAACATAGACTACGATAATATGAAGAATCATATTAATCCATCTCAAACAATAAACAAAAGAGTTAAGAAATATATTCCTCCCTAATACTGTATATTCAGATAAAACAAATTCCTAGACACTAAAAAAAGTTTGTGTAAATGAATAAATCAAAGGCTGTGGACGCAGGCACACGTAAATTACCAAATAAATCGGAAATAGAATAAACAGAGGAGCCGCCACGCTCCACTGAGCTTTAATTTTAGTCGTCACTGGTGTCAACACAAGCACGTGTCGCGTTTGTTTACATTCTCGTCAGCTGACCGTGCAACACATGGGTGGGCTGGACAACCCACTATTTACCTCTCATCCCGCGGGAATTTTAGCCTTTAAATCACCACTCCTTAAAGCTCATATAAGGCCCTTATAAAATACCTCTAAGTAATGGGTATTTTCATCACTAGATCCGCCCACCGTATGATTTAAATTGGCTTAAAATGGGAGGGTTGGAGGGAGGGAACCTTGTCAGGCGGCAGAGCTCCTGAAGAGGTCGCTGGGGGAGATCTTGCAGGCATATACCAAGCTGACCGAGACGTGTTGACTCTCCACGCCCCTGTTGAGTGACGTGGAGGGTCCTGCTTGTGGGAAGAGGGAGTGAGAGGGTGTGAGATGGACTGGGGGGAGAGAGAGAGAGAGAGAGAGAGAGAGAGAAGAGGGATGAAGGGAAGAGGCAATTGAAGAAATGGGAGAGGTGGAAGAGGGGCAAAAATGAGATGTAGAGGGCATTGGGCATACGGGAAGAGAGAGAGAGAGAGAGAGAGAGAGAGAGAGAGAGAGAGAGAGATTGTCGTAATTAGTAAGTGAAGTATTTCGTTATTATCATAGCCATTGTGATGGTTAGATATTAAAATAGTTAAATTAGATATTGACGTAGTTAGAGGCTTACGTAGTTTGAGACTGACGTAGTTGAATATTGACGAAGTTAGATATTTACGTAGTTAGATATTGGCGTAGTTAGATATTAATGTAGTAAATTATTGAGAAATATGACCCAGGATAAAGCAGCTCTGGGGTTCTCAAGATGCAGCAAGTTCTAAGCGGATGATGTAAAGTCCATTATATCCCGTGTTTATTATGAGGCCGAGTCATACCTGAGGCCCAGTCATACCTTAAACCAATTAAGGCTGATTTATGCGTGATTACCTGCTGAAGCTGATACAATAGACTTAAGACCAGGTAAAGCTACTTGAAAGAGAGAGAGAGAGAGAGAGAGAGAGAGAGGGGGGGGGAGGTAGCCTGAAGGGGGTCATTTTTAAAATCCATATGCTGCTGAAAGGATAATATGTTAAGTTTGTCTCTTAACAGGTGATGTGAGAATGTGCTAATTGGCTTACCTGAGTTACCTGAGTTACCTGAGTTATGGTAATAAAGTTAAGATTCTCACAGGTACGGTCTTGGGGTTTTTTCTCTTATGTCTAGAGGTGGATATAAATATATAGTAAATTATGATAGCGATGATGTGAAGGTTTGGTTTGGTTAGGCTAGGTTAGGTCACTCCTCACCCCTCACCCCTATCTCCTCGCTCCTCACCCCTCACCCCTCACCTCTCACCCCTCTCACTGACGCTCTGACATACAAGTTAATTCCAAAGCTCGTTTCCTCTATCTCTCTCAAATCTTAAAATAAACGTGTGTGTGTGTGTGTGTGTGTGTGTGTGTGTGTGTGTGTGTGTGTGCTTGCCTGCCTGCCACACATAATTCCCACCCAAGTACCCGGGAACAAACAGTTCACTTCCTGGGAAAAAATAATTTCTACCATTTAATTCAATATTTTTTTGGGGGGTGGTCGGTAAATTCAGTTTATTTTTCTAAAGAGTCAACAGGAGCGGTGTCAGCCATCTTTAATTACTGATCGGCTGACGTGTCAGTCTAGTCAGCTGTTAGCCAATCAAAACAAAGGCTCACAATTGCCCAGAGATCGATCAAACGGCAAATAATTATTAGCCAGTCAGAGCTCGGTTTTAATTGGCCGATCAAGACTCGCCTCTCATTAACCAATCACAGCTTAGTTATTATCAACCAATTAAATCTCGCTTGTAGGAACCAATCATAACTCTGCTTTCTGAGCCAATTAGAGCGAGGCTATTATCAACCTATCAGAGCTTAATGCCCATCGATCTATCAGGACAAGAAGAATGTTCATATATGGACGAAATGATAATAAATGAATAGATAAATAATGGAAGATTTGTGATGCTGTTTATGGACTCCAGCTTAACCTTTGAGTGGGATATGTTAGGTACTGGCCTGACCCCTCTCTCTCTCTCTCTCTCTCTCTCTCTCTCTCTCTCTCTCTCTCTGACCTAACCTATTCGAACCTAACCTAACCTAACCCTTTTTAATTTTACCTAACCTAATGTGACCTAACCTGACCTAATCTGACCGGTATTATTTAACCTAACCAAATCTAACCTAGAATAAGCCAATTTAATCTAACTTAACCTAACGTAATCCAAACAAAACCTTAACCAAACATTAACACAAAGATATCACTCCGCCACCACAACAATGAACACTAATGGTAAAAAAAGTTTTGTCTAATTTACAGCTAAAGATGAGGAGGAAGATGATGATGAGGAACCAATTATTTTCTTGTGTCAATGAGGTCCTGGTGGGGGCCCCGTTAGCCTCGATGATGGCCAGGTAAGATGGTAAAAGAGTTGATTATGTGGTATAGCTGACACCCCTCCTCCGCCTCCTGACCGCCAGCACCACGCAACATCCTCGCGCACTCCGCCACACAAACTAGTTCCTTTCTTTTGTGTTTTTTTTATCTCTTTATGTTTTTCTTTCTTTCTCTCTATCTATTTTCTTGTTTTCTACCTGGACTTTTTTTCTAGTTCTCTTTGAAATAACACCAAGACAAACAAAACACTCCTATAAACGGACCAATCAACACCAAGACAAACAAAACACTCCTATAAACGGACCAATCAACACCAAGACAAACAAAACACTCCTATAAACGGACCAATCAACACCAAGACAAACAAAACACTCCTATAAACGGACCAATCAACACCAAGATAAACATAAACACCCTCAAATATAGACCAATCAACACCCAGATAAACATAAACACCCCCATAAACGGACCAATCAGCACCCAGACAAATAAAAACACCATCAAATATAGACCAATCAACACCCAGATAAACATAAACCCCCCCAAAATGGACCAATCAACACCCAGATAAACATAAACCCCCGAAAATGGACCAATCAACACCCAGATAAACATCCAGATAAACATAAAAGGACCAATCAACACCCAGACAAATACAAACACCCCCAAATAATGGACCAATCAACAGCAAGACAAACAAAACACTCCTATAAACGGACCAATCAACACCAAGACAAATACAAACACCCCCAAATAATGGACCAATCAACAGCAAGACAAACAAAAACACTCCCCAAAAAATGCACCAATCAGCGACGTGCGTTACAGTGAACTGGATCGCACTTCATAAATTTAAGAGAGAATACTATCACTGGTCTTAAAGAATTAATCAAAGCGAATGAATGCTCTACACCCTCCTGTGTTGAGGGATTAAAATACTTGTGGTGAGCAGCCAGACCCAACTCAGCCGATACTTCAATTTGCCCTCTCAACGGGGAGTCTCTCAGTGGGGTGAGGGGAGGGGAGAGATTGGGGGTGGGGTGGGGGGAGGTGAGTATAAGGGGGGTTAGGGTAGAGATTGGGGGCGGGAAGGGTGTGGGAGGTGTTAGGGATGTGTGAGAGAGAGAGAGCAGGGGAAGGAAGAGAGGATGTGTGAGGGTGAGGAGGAGGAGGTGTGGGGGGGGGAGGGGGGAATGTAGGTGAGAGACAGGGGGGTATGTGCATGTGTATGTATGTGTATGTGTTTGTGTGTGTATCTGTGTATGTATGAATGCATAAAATAAAATTAATTCCTTAACATATTTTATTTCACTTACTCTGAGTCGTCTACATACACTAAGCAACTCCCCAAAACATACTCTGGAGGTGCCGGGGATCGAACCCGGGGCCTCTCACATGCAAAGCGAGCGCTCTACCACTGAGCTACACCCCCTGTGGAAATTGAATCATTGGTAAAATTGTATAGAAACGAAAAACATAAAAAAACGATAACAGAAACGAAGAGAGGAATAACGTAAGAATAAGAGAACAAGTTACGGAGGCTAGATTAATGTAGCAGACAGTAAGACGCACGTCAACACTGTGCCAAGGGGGAGGTGCTTGATGGTAGCCCGCGAGATAAGAAAAACATGACAGATGAAATTAAGATGTTTGGAGTCTCGCTGCGGACACGGGAGACTCAAGTCATACATACATACATACATACATACATACACGGCACCTCCAGTGTATATTTTGTTTCGTTTCGATGTTATTGACGGTCAACAAGATCACGTTTTAAGGGTTAATAGTAAGGGTAAAGGGGTACTGGAAGTAACATTAAGGGTATTAATGGTGGTAAGGGGAATGGGCTAGTGGCAGCAGTAGTAGTAGTAGTAGTAGGAGGAGGAGGGAGGTGATGAGAGAGAGAGAGAGAGAGAGAGAGAGAGAGAGAGAGAGAGAGAGAGAGGGGGGGGGGTTTCTATATGACTATAAGAGGTAGACTGAGGCGAAGGTTATTACATGAGATTACCAAGTTGGGTGACGCGTGGGTCTCTCTCTCTCTCTCTCTCTCTCTCTCGCTCTCTCTCCGTAAGCTCTATCTATACGTTGTTAAGTCCAATTATCAACAATTAAATGACTATTAACTTATTTTATTTCAGGAAAAGTTATGTCAGAAATATACACGCGCGAAATGTGTGTGTGTGTGTGTGTGTGTGTGTGTACTCCAATTTATACATTTGTTTACCTACACGTCAAGGTAACAAGGCCTCCTACAGCCAGGTAAACACCATTGAGGCCTGGCAGCGGGAAGACCTATATATTCAGTGATGTTTTGTGGGTCCATTTAAACCAAATTATGGGTTGACAGGGCGAGGTAACGGGAGGCAGGTGAGGGGGCTAATTAGTCTCGGTGGGCCGTGGCAGGTAAACAGACCTCGTACTCAGGTGGAGGTTCACTCGTGACTCACAGGAGGAATGTGTCGGTTTTGACAGGAAGGAGAGAGAGAGAGAGAGAGAGAGAGAGAGAGGATTATAATTTCCATGTACTGCAAAGGAAACGCAAGGGTCAATAATAATAATAATAATAATAATATGAGTAATAATAATAATAACAACAACAAACTCCTTTAATCAACACGATAAACAATGACAAACAACCCATTCATAAACAAAAACATTCATAACTAGAACAAAAAACATAAACAAAAAAGAGAGATGGAGAGAGAAAGAAAGAATTTATGAATGAAATTTACTACATTATCAAACGCTCGATACACAACAACAACAAACCCCGGCCTCAGAAATCACATGTTTTGATCTGAACTTGGGGATGCGCGCGCAAATAATTTTTAATGTGCGTCTGTTTTCCGATGCGTAGATAAGAGCGGCGGTAATAATATATGTATACACGTTATAAGATAAAGATGAAGCCGTTTAGTACATGAGTTGTATATAATTATTTGGTGAATTAGACACGAGATAACGGAGAAGAGAAGGTGTGGGTGCAACGAGGGGGAAGGAGGGAGGGAGGAGAAGCATGGAGGGTGTAGCTGGTGGAGGATGAATAGTGTACTAGTGTTGGAAGGAGGTGGAGAAGGAAGGGGGGGATAGGAGGAAGAGGAGGAGGAGGAGGAGGAGGCAAATAATAGGGAGAGAGAAGAAGAAGAAGAAGAAGAAGAAGAAGCCACACTTATTGGTATAAAGGTGAACCTGACTTCACCTCCAGGAGTCGCAGAGTCTTAATAGAGACGTACACCTGACTACACCTGAGGGCCTTGGCTTTCTCTTCTCTGCTCTCGTAAAAGGTGTAACCAATACCCAGTTCTAATAATCCATTATACGGCCTTATTCATAAACAATAGGACTCCTCAATAGCGGGCGTGGTCCTCCGTGGGGGGGGGGGGGGGGACTGTAGGAACAAGGGTAGGGGGTAAAAGTGTATATAGGACTAAGGTAACCTGACCCTTAATACCCTAAGTAATAAAGGTTATCTCATTAGCCTTACCTGGTCATCCACTACAGTCTTACCAGAAGCAATACCTAAATAAATGAACATCGATCCATCATCAAGGGGATGTGGCAACTGTGTAAGCGTATAGACAGCCAGCTATCAGAGTTTTACCTGTGTAGTGCCGTAATGAGGGATGCTGTCAGTACACCTGTTTAAGTAGGTTGGTCAAGAGTTTATTTTAAGTATATTTGGAGATTTATATTTTTGAGGGTATCTGTTATGTTTGGGTGGGGAAGGGAAAGGGTAAGGGGAGGGGAGGGGGAAGGTGGAAGGGAGGGGGTGGGGAAAGTGGAGGGAAGGAGGAAGGAAGGGAAGGGGAAGGGGGGATGAGTGGGGGAGGGGAGGGGAGGGGGAAGGTTGAAGGAAGGGAGGGGGTGGGGAAAGTGGAGGGAAGGAGGAAGGAAGGGAAGGGGAAGGGGGAATGGATGGGTGGAGGTGCAAGGTTGAAGGAAGTCTAATCATAAAAGTAATGTTATTTTATTAATTTGGGTGTCTGCTTAGAAGGACACAGAAAACAGCAGACAGAAAAGAAAGACAGATAAATAAACTTAAATTACCATACTACACCAACATACACCAACATACATCAACATACACCAACATACACCAACATACACCAACATACACCAACATACACCAACATACATCAACATACACCAACATACACCAACATACATCAACATACACCAACATACACCAACATACACCAACATACACCAACATACACCAACATACATCAACATACACCAACATACACCAACATACACCAACATACACCAACATACACCAACATACACCAACATACACCAACATACATCAACATACACCAACATACACCAACATACACCAACATACACCAACATACACCAACATACACCAACATACATCAACATACACCAACATACACCAACATACACCAACATACACCAACATACACCAACATACACCAACATACACCAACATACATCTCCAAACTCGTATTTACACAATATGAAATACGTAAACAACACTGAATATATCGAACATTTTACGCTATTTTACTACGTTATATTTTCCTTAGTCACGGTCTATTGCTTAAGGCGAGTATGACGTCACGGCTCTATTGCTTAAGGCGAGTATGACGTCACGGTCTATTGTTTGAGGCGAGTATGACATCACGGCTCTATATCTTAAGGCTAGCTTGACGTCACGGCTCTATATAATGCAATTGACTGTGTGTTTAGGGTTAATACACTCCACTAACTGACAGACAGACACTGAAACAAACAACTTAGATTAGGGTAAGTTAGATATTGAGAGAGAGAGAGAGAGAGAGAGAGAGAGAGAGAGAGAGAGAGAGAGAGAGAGAGAATTACCCACACAGAATGAAATAAAGAAGAAATCATTATTGGACTCTACAACAAAAATAATTACGAACGAGGGAGAGAAAGAGAGAAAAAATATTGAAAAAAAGATAAATCAAAGAACAAAAGAAAAAAGAAAAACAAAATAAGAATAAATAAAAAAGAAAAAATCACACAATCTCACAAACCCAAATCAACAAATTAAGTTATTATGAGAAGAGAAAAAAATCACTTAAAAATAATGGTTGTATATGAATCAGACACACACACACACACACACACCTTCCTCACCTGGCTCAAACCTCATTTCCATATTCTCATGCAAATCACTAATGGCTCTCCCACCCAAAAAGCCATAATTCGAGGCGTGATTGAGATGAATGAGGAACTTGATTTAAACGTTTACTGTATTATATTATATTTTTTTTACACAGCATATCAAATTTACAAGCTTCGTCCATTGTGGTGTGTCTGGTGAAGCCGGGGGGGGGGGGGGGTAGATAGATAGATAGATAGATAGATAGATAGATAGATAGATAGACAGATGGATAGATAGATAGATAGATAGATAGTTAGATAGATATATAGGTAGTGTAGAGAAACAGATATGTGCGGGTAAATAAATAGATCGGTGGATGGATGGATGGAGGGCGGGGGGAGGGAAGGATCAACCCATCTCGAGAGACAGACATTAAGACAGACAGACAGACAGTGTGTTCTTTGCACACTGTCCGTAACGGTGATTAACCAACCAGCCAACCAACCACAAGACCACACCAGTCACCTAATGATCCCATCCACATAACTGTGTCTTAACAGTAGGACTGCCCATGGCACTTGACATAATTACTAGGTAGTGGTTAACATGTCTTATTAAGTAAGTGGTACCTTAAAGGCTCAACCAAAGTGGGTGTTCGTAATCACAGCTCGACACACACGACCCCACTGTTCGAAATGGTTTGTTTTGTCCGGAATTTCTAGTTGGGGAAAGAACCTCTCTCTGGGACGCGTCATTAATCGTTCCAAATTATTGTTGGGATTTCTAAATTGTGTAAAATATTTTTATGTTCAAAATGTGTTGTTTTACTTTTCAGAATTATATTTTTTAGTTTTAATTATATTCGATATGTTCAGCAACAAAACAAAACTATTTGAAAATCTTGAAGATCGCAAACACCCACCAGTACAAAATCACACACACACACACACACACACACGCACCACACACACACACACACACCACACACACACACACACACGCACATCGGAGGGTTAGAACACCTTGGCGTTGCCTCTACAGCTGCCAGGGTCAATAGTTGGCCCCTAACCCCCGGCCCTCCGCTTAACTCTTCCTCCCTACAGGAATATCACCAAGTTCTTACCATCATTTACAACTTAGTTTCTGAAAGGATTAGAGTCAGTGTTGAACATTGATGAACAGCGATGAACAGTGCTTAAAGCCAGTGAAATCAACGTTAAGAAGTACCAACTGAGAGTCTTGGCCAAGTCAGCCTTCACACTCACCAGTAAGGTCCCAGAGATAATCCCTCACGAGACCCCACACCAGCTGATGACCAGACGAGGTGTTAATCGGTCCACACTGAGACCTGACCTCCACACCTCACTGTGAGGGACCACTATACAACACGTGTCATAATCAATGTCACTCACAAAATCGTAAAGATACTTTGGGGGGGGGGGGGGGAGCGAGTTTATCTGTTACATCTTCGTGTACATATTTATCCATCTGTCTACCATCTGTCTACCATCTGTCTACCATCTGTCTACTTGTGTTATGATCTCTGTCTCGTATTCTTTACTGTGCACAATGCTCGAGGCGTTAACTTGAGGCTTTTGTGTGCACCGAACTTTTTTGTGCACAAGACTTTGCGTGTGAGTGGGATGGCGTGAGCTGCAGCAGTACACACAGGAGAGTGCGTGCAGAGGCGAGACTTTAGGAGAGGTTGCGTGCACGTCTCGGCATGTTTACTAACACCGTGAGTGAATAGTTGATTGTGAAGCATTAATGTGTGTGTGTGTGTAATAATAATAATAATAATTAACGGTTTATTGAAAGAGCTTGGCAGCCAGAAGGCTGAAAATATACAGTTACATATTTGGGGAATGGGTTACGAATTACAAATAATATACAAGTAACATAAGTGACACAAATAAGACATATAATAACTTAGATGGGGAAAAGCTCAAACTACAGTTCAATTCAACGTAGTGACAGTGTTACAGTATTACAAGTTATTGATAATTTTTACAATGGTTGGGACTGGGCTGTTCTTATAGCGATCAGTTCGTGCACGTATGGGCTGGATGCGGTTGTGGTGTCGAACAGCAATTCTCGGACAAGGGACCTCGGGTGGTAGTAGGAGCCGGTGTCGGGGATGGTGTAGAAGCTTCTTACCAAATTTGCAGATGAGGTCGTGGTGATGGTCAGTGAGAGTCGAAAGGGTCAGTGTGTTGAGCGCTTCTTGATATGTGGAGTAGGAGGAGGAGAGAATAATCTTGCATGCCCTCTTTTGCACTTTTTCTAGGTGTTTACGTTGTGTGGCATTTAGGGAGGAAGACCAGGTGGGGGAGGCATAGGTGAGCTTGGGAAGTATGAATGTTGTGTAAACACTGAGGAGCTCGTGTGCAGGAACTCCGAGGGACTTGAGTCGGCGGAGGAGGTGGAGACGGAAACTGGAGGATTTGACGACTTCATTGACGTGTGGTTTCCAATTTAGTTTGTTGTCTATGGTGACGCCGAGGAGCTTCGTGGAATCTACGACCTGGAGTGTGTTCGGACCTAGAGTAATGGAAGGAGGTGGGACAATGTCGGAGGAGAGGTTGATGTGCATAACCATGGTCTTGGTATGGTTGATGGTGACATGGTTGTTGGTAGCCCAGTTTTGGAGACTGTTCAATAAATCCTGAAGGGCGGTGTGTGTGTGTGTGTGTGTGTGTGTGTGTGTGTGTGTGTGTGTGTGTGTATGTGTGTGTGTGTCTTTATACACGCATAAACGTGTATCACTCTTCCTCATACTCAGATGATTGTGTGAGGGAGAGAGGGAGGGAGGGAAGGTGAGGGATGTAGAGAAGGAGGGAGGTTGAGAAGGAGGGAGGTAGAGAGGGAGTAGGGGGGAGATATCGATGGTGAAGGATTCTTACACGGTCTTGTGTTGACTCAGGGCAACAACAACAACCAACTGTGATTCACTACCAGGCTTAGTTAACCACTCTCTCTCTCTCTCTCTCTCTCTCTCTCTCTCTCTCTCTCTCTCTCCTCCAGTCTCCTTCCTCTTCTCTCTCTCCTTCCTCTTCTCTCTCTCTCCTTCTTCTTCTCTCTCTCCTTCCTCTTCTCTCTCTCTCCTTCTTCTTCTCTCTCTCCTTCCCCTTTTCTCTTTCCTCCACTCTCATTCCTCTTGCTTTCTGTTTTTCCTTAGCTTCCCCTTTCTTTTCCTCTTTCGTCTTTACCCTTCTTTTCCTCCTTCCTCTTTTTCCCCTCTTCATTTTCCTTCCCTTGCTCTCATCCCCTCCTTCCTCCTCTTTTTATTCTCTCTCCTTACTCCATCCTACCCATCATCTTCTTCCCCTCTCCCTCTTCTCTTCCCCTCTTTCTCACTTCTTCTTCCCTCTCTCTCTCTTTTATCTTTCCCCTTCTCATTTTCCTCCTTTTCTTCCCTCCCTCCCCTTTCATGCTCCTCTCCCTCCCCTTACATGCTCCTCTCCCCCTTCTTTCATGCTCTTCTCCCTCCCCTTACATGCTCCTCTCCCTCTTCTTTCATGCTCCTCTCCCCGTGCCTGCCCTCACCCCAGATCACATAAACAAAAGAGTAAAATTAGCATATGTAAGCGCTTTGTCCCAGGCAAGGCGGCGACCACGTTGGACGCCTTACCTACTCACCCTACCCGCCACACACGTTGTGACCTCTCTCTCTCTCTCTCTCTCTCTCTCTCTCTCTCTCTCTCTCTCTCGCTCTCTTAGTAATATATATTTCCCTTTATTTCTCTTATTTTAGCAATTTTTTTCCTACTTTTTCTCTTGTTTTTCCATCACTCTCTGGCTTTGCCCCCCCCCCTTCTCTCTCTCTCTCTCTCTCAGGATGAAAGTCGCTTTATTAGCATGTCTGTGTTACCTGGAAATGGAGAAGAGTTGAAGACCTTTGATATAACTTACCTGGTCAAGAAGAGCGTTAAAGAAGGTGCAGTAGTAATGGTGGTTGTTGTAGTGGTAGTAATAGTGATAATAGTAGTAGTAGTAGTAGTAGTAGTACTCCTGGATAAGAATCCAGGATGTAGGCCTATAGGAGTGCGGGAAGTACTGTGGCGGATCATCGGGAAATGCATAATGGAGGTGGTAAAGGATGCTGTCAGGGCAGCAGCAGGGAACCTACAAGTGTGTGCTGGCCACCAGGCTGGTGGGGAGGCGGCCATTCACGCCATGAGAACGATATATGAGCAGCGTGATTGTGAGGCCGTTTTCCTGGTGGACGCTTAAACGCATTCAACATACTTAACCGCAAGGCCTCACTGCACAACATGAAGATCAAGAGGTTGTTGTTGCTGTTCTACTGCTACTTCTACTACAACAACAACAACTTCTATAACTATTACTACCACAACTCCAACACAACCACCACCATCAACACTACCACCACCACCACCACTACTACTACCAGCACTACTACCAACAGTAATAATACCACTACTACTACCATCGCTATCACTACTTCAACCATCACTACCACCACCGCCAATACTACCAATACTACTACTACTACCACCACTATCCACCACCACCAACACTCCCACTACCACCACCACCACTACTACTACCACCACCATCACCAATACTACTACTATTACCACCACTATCCACCACCACCACTACCACCAACACTCCCACTACTATCACCACCACCACAACTACCACTACCACTACTACTAACACCACCATCACCACTACTACTACTACATATGGGACCATGAATGAAGACTTATGAATGGACGTGCATTGATTTGTCAGCTCGGCCTGTGATTGGTTGAAGGAGCCAAGCGCTGGGGTAAGGTATGGGAGGGTGAGATGGGGGGAGGGGAGGGAGGGGGGGGAGGGGGTAGGGAGGCGACGAGAGGGATTCCCAGCCTAAGAAAAGTAAGATGTATATGTGTGTGTGTGTGTGTGTGTGTGTGTGTGTGTCGCACTGTTTGTTAGTATGTTAGAGAATTTAAACATTCTAACAAAAAAACTGCGACACACACACTCATACAACACCCACCCACACACACACGCACACACACACACACACACACACACAATAATAATAATGGTTGCCCCTCGTGTAACGAGGATGGCCGGCCCAAGGGCCACCTAGGCGTGAATTGTTTAAGGTGTAGAAGCAGTCACCAACACAACAACCACACCCTAAGTTAACGAGCTGCATGACCCAGTGTCAAGGAATAGTTCGAGAACACCGGACAACTCGCCAACTGCACTGGCTAACCATCACCCCCGGAACACGATCCGCAAATCGATTAACATTTAAGTCCCCAATTACTGCTGGGTAGACAGAGGCAAATGGCGTTAAGAAACTTGCCCATAGTGTCACCCTGCCCAGGGATCGAACCCTGGTCCGCTCGCTTGCGAGGCGAGGATGCTAACCATTACACCACAGGTCGCCACACACACACACACACACACACATACACACAAGTACCTTTTGATAAACGGTGACAGCTAAAGAATGGAGAGAGAAAACTCAGGTTAAGCAGCAAAGATGAATGAGAGTTGAGGGTGGAACAATGGGTTGAGGGAGTCAGTTGAGTGGAGTCGTGAACAGGGTTGAAAGACCGAGGGAAGTGGTTGTGTGTGTGTGTGTGTGTGTGTGTGTGTGTGTGTGTGTGTTGAGTTTGTGTGTTTTTGTGTGTGTAAATATAATCATTAATCGAAAATTACCTTTTCATGACAGGAATTCATAGCATAAAAATTCATCCATCCACCCACCCACTCATCCACCCACCAATTCATCCACCCACCCATCCATCCATCCGCCCATCCACCCACCTACCCATCCATCCATCCATCCATCCTTCCATATCTTTGCAACTGCCCTCATTTCTCTGAATAATAATTTCTGCGACAAGATACAGAGGGGTAGAGAAATAACATAGTCTGCCTCTCAACTCGAATTTCCCGTTTTCTTCCATCAGTAACTCCTATGCCGGACAAATAGTGATCCACAACACTACCGAGTTCTCGTATTGATCCATAACACCTGGTGCTGACAGCTTTGAGGGGAGACTATAGTAAGATGAAACTGTGTGTGGGTGTGTGTGTGTGTGTGTGTGTGTTTGTGTTTGTGTGTGTGTGGGGGTGTGTGTGTGTGTGTTTTAACCTGCTGAGTACGATGCTAAAACACCTTAAGTACTATGAATTATCCCATTGTGTAAGATATAATAATTCCTTGAGTACGATAGCTTAACCAAATGAGTACACACACACACACACACACACACACGCACACACACACACATACCAACTCCGAAAAAAACACGAAAATAAAGAAACAAAAAAATATATCTTCAAAAGCCGCCGACACATCCAAACCTCAAACCGAATCTCCGGAATGAAGCATCAAGATGAACCCCCATCGCCCGAACAGACTCTTACGTCCCTTACATTGGTCTCCCTTAAGGGCCACATATGTCGCCTTCAATCACTTTATTAAAGCCAGTGCAGCTAGAGACTGGGCCGTAAAGCCAGGGGTCGTCTTAGTGGGGCGGATGTGACAAGGGTTCGACACACTGAAAATTCTTGCTTGTGTTCTAATGCAAGGCGGTAAGTTCACGGCGACACATTCTTGTTGACTACGAGGTGGCGTGTGTGGGGGGGGAAGGGAGGAAAGTCGATAGAATATTGGTCATGTGAGAGAGTTTGTGTGGGTCTCTCTCTCTCTCTCTCTCTCTCTCTCTCTCTCTCTCTCTCACACACACACACACATACACATTATTATTTTGTCTCGTATGAAAATATTATAAGAATTATTCTCCACTACGTAACCCGGTGTTAACATCGACCCTGTTTGCTTTAAGGCACATTCTTTCCTTCATTCTCCCTCACCCACACTGTCTTACCCTCCCTCCCTCTCCCTCCCTCACCCACACTCTCCTACCCTCCCTCTCCCTCCCTCACCCACACTCTCTTACCCTCCCTCCCTCCCTCTATCCCTCCCTCACCCACACTCTCTTACCCTCCCTCTCCCTCCCTCACCCACACTCTCCTACCCTCCCTCCCTCTATCCCTCCCTCACCCACACTCTCTTACCCTCCCTCTCCCTCCCTCACCCACACTCTCTTACCCTCCCTCCCTCTATCTCTCCCTCACCCACACTCTCTTACCCTCCCTCTCCCTCCCTTACCCACACTCTCTTACCCTCCCTCCCTCTATCCCTCTCTCACCCACACTCTCTTACCCTCCTTCTTCCTCCCTCACCCACACTCTCCTACCCTCCCTCCCTCCATCTCTCCCTCACCCACACTCTCTTACCCTCCCTCCCTTCCTCTCTCCCTCACCTCCTGCGGTTGGGGTGGGGGGTGGGGGTGGGGGGGGGGGGTGTTTGACTATGTAATTAAGTCACTCCCCAATATTACGATTTTTTGGTACATAATTTTGTTGTCAGTAGATCGTGTGATAAACCTGATTACCTGGTTGCTGGCCATTATCTCCCGCCAACTACCTCACTACGACGGGGGGAAAAAACTCTCTCACCCAATATCGACATCTCAGCTCAGCAATATTCTCAGAGGCGCTTAAGACAATTTTGATTTTCTTTTAAGGTGGAAATATTCACGACTCCTCTCCGTTAGATTCGTTTAAATTGGGCATAGTGGTGGTGGTGGTGGTGGTGGTGGTGGTGGGTGGTGGTGGTGGTGGTGGTGGTGGTGGTGGTAGTGGTGGTGGTAGTGATGGTAGTGGTGGTGGTAGTGGTGGTGGAGGTGGTGGTAGTGGGTGGTGGCGGTGGTGGTAGTGTTGGTGTTAGTGGTGGTGGTAGTGGGTGGTGGTGGTGGTGGTGGTAATGGTGGTGGTGGTAGTGGGTGGTGGTGGTGGTGGTAGTGATGGTGGTAATAGTGGTGGGAGTGGTGGTAGTGGTGGTGGTGGTGATAGTGGTGGTAATGGTGGTAGTGGTGGTGGTAGGTTGGCACAATATCAACACATCTTAATCACCCTAACTCTTACCTCCATTAAACCCAGATAGCAAATTTTATATTAGCCATAAAACCTTCTTACACTCAAGGCTCCTTATTTACCATTCTTCACTCCGGTAAGGTCTCTCTCTCGCTCTCTCTCTCTCTCTCTCTCTCTCTCTCTCTCTCTCTCTCTCTCTCTCTCGACGGGTGGCTGGCACGGCCTCACGACCTAACAGAAGAGGGAAGGATGCATTGAAGGTGTGTGTGTGTGTGTGTGTGTGTGTGTGTGTGTGGACGGGAGAGGTGTGTTGAAGGGGAAGGGGAGGAGGGAGGGTGTGTTGAGGGGAGTAGGAGGAGGGAGGGTGTGTTAAGGGGAGTGGAGGAGGGAGAGGAAGATTGGTTTAAGCCCGAACCTTGTGTGGACGTGCTTTCTAATGGTAGGGGGGGGGGAGGAGAGGGGGAAGGGTTTAGTGGGAGGCGCTGGGGGAGGGGGGACATGCAATCCTTCCTGGCGAGCTTAATTCATTGTTGTTGTTTTCATCATCATCATCATCATCATCATCATCATCATCATCATCATCTTCTTCTTATTCTTCTTCTTCTTCTTCTTCTTCTTCTTCTTGCTAACACCACTAAAACCATCACCCACACCACCACCCACGTCACCCACCCACACCACCACCCACGTCACCTACCCACACCACCACCCACGTCACCACCTACACCACCACCCACGTCACCCACCCACACCACCACCCACGTCACCCACCCACACCACCACCCACGTCACCACCTACACCATCACCCACGTCACCACCCATGCCAATATAAACAAAACATTACTGCACAACACCTCCACCTTTCACATATTCTCTCTCTCTCACCACCAAAAGCCAACACAATTTGCCACAGATGACAGTCATGATTACAGGCAAGGATGGACCGTGACTGAACCCCTCTCGTGCCTTCAAAATTACTAACCTTCTCCAACTCTCAAAGATGCCCTGAATAATATCGACTCAGGGAAAATGTTCTTGTTTTTGGTTGAGTGATTAAGTTCAGGGGCTTCGTATAAGGTTATTTTGTTATCTGTTTTGTTATCTTTGTTTTCTTATTTTGTTGTTTTCTTTGTTATTTATTCTGTTATTTTGTTTGAGGTAATAAATATATTGTTAAGGTTAGGTTAGGTTAGGTTAGAGTCTATATCTGGTCATAAAATATATAAATAGATGTTTCTGGACAATTCATTATAGTTACATTTATATAAAGTTAATCCACAAATCCTGACGACCTGTATAATGAAACATATATGAAAAGAAACCCTCCCTCCCTTATAAGGAAAACAACAGTATCAGTCAGTCAGCAGAGGCGGTCACTTGAACTATACAGCACCAGACAAAAATTAAAGAGTTAGAAATTGGAATCCTGTCTGGCGTCCCTCAGGCGGCTACCTTACCCCTCCTCCTTCCTGCCACCACTACCACTACTATTACTATTACCACAACCACTACCATCACCATTACCAGTACCTCTCCCACCACCACAAACACCACCCACAACATTACTACGACCACCACCACTACCACCACTATCACTACAACCATCCCCACCACCAACACGCTCACCACACCACCACCACTACCACCACTATCACTACAACCATCCCCACCACCAACACGCTCACCACACCACCACCACTACCACCACTATCACTACAACCACTACCATCACCATCCCCACCACCAACACGCTCACCACACCACCACCACTACCACCACTATCACTACAACGACTACCATCACCATCCCCACCACCAACACGCTCACCACACCACCACCACTACCACCACTATCACTACAACCATTCCCACCACCAACACGCTCACCACACCACCACCACTACCACCACTATCACTACAACCACTACCATCACCATCCCCACCACCAACACGCTCACCACACCACCACCACTACCACCACTATCACTACAACCATCCCCACCACCAACACGCTCACCACACCACCACCACTACCACCACTATCACTACAACCACTACCATCACCATCCCCACCACCAACACGCTCACCACACCACCACCACTACCACCACTATCACTACAACCACTACCATCACCATCCCCACCACCAACACGCTCACCACACCACCACCTTCAGCGCCAGAGGGTGAAGGGCATGCTCCCTCCCTCAGACACAACAGATGATCAACAAGATAGCCCCATAGAAAGGCTCCCGGCACTACCGTAATTACAAACTGACTACCAGCCTACCAGGAGATGGCTGTGTGGAGATAAAACATCCACTTGTGGCTCAGGAAATTTATCGTATAAGGAGAGGATGGAGTAGTGACCCCTGGAGGTGAAGGGGTTTATTACATGTTGTTTTCTCTGTTTTATGTTGAGATCTTGTTATTGTTTACCTAACCTAACCTAACCTAACCTAACCTAACCTAACCTAACCTAATATATATTCGTCCTTGTGTACCGTACAACAAGTTAGTGTGAACTCTATAAAAAAGGAAATATAGAATTTATTTTTATTTCACAATTACCAAAAGTTTGTTACTCTTATTTATTTCCTCCCTATGACCTTCTCTCTCTCTCTCTCTCTCTCTCTCTCTCTCTCTCTCTCTCTCTCACCGACAAGAGGCCTGGGTGGAGTGGTGGGGTGAGAGAGGCTGAGCACCATAAATGTTAACCTGGTGTATTGTGGGATAATTTGTGTGCCTGTGCTAGCCTTTACTGCCCCCCCTTACACCCCCACCACCTGTACTGAGAGGCGCCGAGAGAGAGAGAGAGAGAGAGAGAGAGAGAGAGAGAGAGAGAGAGAGAGAGATTTTACTTGTTTTTCAAGCTAATTTTAGTTTTATTTCTTTACAAATAAAATCTGGGGTTTTTGTGGGAAGAAGACGAATTATAAGTTTCTTTTCTTCAGGAAGTTGGAAATTTAAACCGTGAATGAAGCCAAGCCAAATCCCTCCCTCCCTCCCTCCCTCCCTCCCTACCCCCACCCTCCGTCTCTCCATCTCTTCCTCCCTCCCCCACCCTCCCTCTCTCCATCTCTCCCTCCCTCCCTTCCTCCTTCCTCCCTCCCTCCCTCCCTTCCTCCCTCCTTCACGACACACACACACGCCATACATCACTCGCCTCAGTTTCACGGATATTACGCAAATTGTTACCTTTAAGCATTAATGTGTGCAAAAAGTGCAAAACACTCGACTCATTCATCATCTACTGGCGCCTGGATATTGATGGGGCTATGGAGCAGGCGGCGATCAGAGCAGCCTGGGCGGGCGACATTACCGAGGGAAGCCATCAGAACACACACACACACACACGGGTTAGATAGTAAGTGGGAATCAGATTATGAATTATGGCAGATTAGTATGTGGTATATATAACGACATTCAGATTATCCTAATATTATAACAGATTAATAAGTAATGTCTTTGACGTTATAGTTTTTTTATAACTTAAAATCCTCTTCCTCCATCTCTCCTTCTTCCTCCTCCTCCTCCACCACCATGACCACCTCCACCCTCCATCCCCCCACCATCACCTCCACCCTCCATCACCATCACCATCCCCCCACCATCACCTCCACCCTCCATCACCATCACCATCACCCACCCATCACCTCCACCCTCCATCACCATCACCTTCACCCCACCACCACCTCCACCATCACCCCCACCATCACCTCCACCCTCCATCATTATCATCATCATCTCCCCACCATCACCTCCACCCTTCATCACCATCACCATCACCCCACCATCACCTCCAACCTCCATCACCATCACCTTCACCCCACCACCACCTCCACCATCACCTCCACCATCACCTCCACCATCACCCCACCCTCCACCACCTCCACCATCACCCCCACCATCACCCCACCCTCCATCACCATCACCACCACAACGCAATGAGAAACTTCGGCTCAAGATTAACACTAATTACAGACTGGCTTACGAACTCTGTCCAGATCACGTATTCACCTCCTATCTCCCCCACCTATCCTTCCCCTACCTAACCTATCCTCCCCCTGCCCCACCTATCCTTACCCTACCTCACCTATAATCCCCCTACTCCACCTATCCTTACCCTACCCCACCTATCCTCACCCTACCCCACCTATCCTCCCCATACCCCCACCTATCCTCCCCATACCCCCACCTATCCTCCCCTACCCCACCTATCCTCCCCCACCCCACCTATCCCTCGTGCTAGGTAATTAAATATCATTATGAGGCCAAATAGTGTTTTCTTACCTCCGTTTATCCGACCGTAAATATAACCATAATTCAGTTGTTTGTGATGATCCGGTTAGTCGACACCACCATGGAGAGGAGGAGGAGGAGGAGGAGAGGAAGAGAGGAAGAGGTGGAGAGGAGGAGGAGAAGGAGGAGGAGGCGGAGGAGGACGAGGAGGAGGAAGGGGAAAGGAGGACGAGGAGAAGACGAGGAGGAGGAGGAGGAGGAGGGGGAGAATAGGTAAAGAATTTGAGAAAGGAAGGGAGGTGGCAAGTGGATTTGGGAAGAACGGGGAAAAGGGAAGGATATAGAGAGTAGGATATGGGGAATGAAAGAGGACAGATTAACCTTAAAGGAAGAAATGAGGGATAGAGAGAAAGGAAAATCTCACAAAGGAAAGTGGAAAAGAAAAATGGGAGAGAAAGTGGCGTGATGAAAGACTGAAAGGAAAGGAGATGAGATAAAAATGACAAGACAGGAAATATAATAACTGGTGGCATGAAGGTGGACAAGTGATGAACGATAGCTCTCCCTTCCCATTCCATAGTATCTTTCCCATGTACTTCCTCCTTCCCTTTCATCAGTTTATCTTTCTTTATCCCTATCTATCCTTCCTTAAACTTCCTTCCCATGTATTTACCTTCCATTCAACTTTACCTTTACTAGTTCATTAGTTATATACCTATAATTGTTCGTCTTAGTAAATTATTGATCAAAATATAAACTTTATATAACTCTCAATTATTTCATTTTTTTTATATTCACTTTAAGAATAGGTTGTAAATCTCTACGTAATAATAGTCTTAATACCTTTGTAAAAAAAATTGATTCTTTCGTAAATTTCTAAGAATTGTCACATTCAATTTTATTTTTAAATGTTTGGAAAAAATATAATATTAATGTCTCCTATTTTATTACAATAATATAAAGTTATTATAGCGGTTTAATGTAAAAAAAAAGTTTATACGATATTTTTAATCAAAAGTTTGAAGTTTTCATTATATCGTCGTAGAAAAAGTTTAAGTTGGAAAAGTTTCATTAGCTATAATTTTTTCCTAATTTCCCTGAATAGAGAGAGAGAGAGAGAGAGAGAGAGAGAGAGAGAGAGAGAGAGAGAGAGAGAGAGAGAGAGGAGTTGTGTGGGTAGTGTGTCAGGAGTGTGAGAGGAGTGTGAGAGGAGTATCAAGGAGTGTGAGAGGAGTGTGAGAGGTGTGTGAAAGGAGTGTGAGAGGAGTGCCTGGTGGAACATTGTTAAACAATCGAGCCGTCAGACAACACAGTGTGGAGTGAGTTATTACACACTCACATAACCCATTACATACACACCTCACACCCGCCATCAATTACGTACACATGACCAATTACGTACACGTGCCCATGCCACAGTATGTAAAGTACACTCTTTCATATTAACACTGCGTTTTTCCGTACATGATGCCACGGACACACTTTCTAACGTACACATGTTCGTGATCCAGCTCTTGACGTACGGGAACTTGAGTCCACAGTCTGCTACGCACACGTACACACACCATCAATCATTCTTCATGCACACACGTTCCTATCTATAATTCTCATGTACACACGTCCACACAAAATATTTACGAACACACACTTATACCTACAGTCTGTTGACGCACAGAAGGACATAAGACTGGTTCCCACTCCGGTTATATCAATATACTCACTCCAGTAGTGGGTTGTATGTCACATTATGATTCATTATATTGACACACTTCTTCACGTTAATTGTTTAGTGCGTGAGGAAGACTTAATGTGTGTATGTCTATGTGTACACCGACCCTCCTGTAGGTACACACACACACACACACACACACACACAATAATCCATGAATATAAAAAAAATAAAATATAAACAAATAATATCCCTAAGAATTTAACGATGGTCAATAAAAATATAAAAATAAATCATAAATATTTTGACCACGATATTAAGTTTTATAAAAAAAAAAGAAAAAGAAAAGAAAAATGTACAAAAATTTACGACGTCGACGAAAATACCAACAGAGACATCACGTTATTAGAGGCCATTGATGGTGACGTGTACAGGTGAGGAGAGAAGATACGTGCCAACATGATAAGACTGTCAGAAAGATATAATTTATAACATAGGATAATTGTGAAGTATATCCTGTCTCAACACACACACTGTCATAAAAATAATAATAATTGAACATGCGGCAGGATACAATTTTCTTACACGTAGGAATTTGTTGAGGGACATGATGCCTGATTTATTCTGAGGGTGAAATGAATTCTTTTAGAGGCGCACATGACGTTGGCTGAGGGAGACGCCAGTGACAGGTGATGATCAGGGGAGTATAATATATGGCTGATATAATATTGATATATGACATTTTATATCGTATAAAATAACAGTGTAGTAACAAGGAGAGATGATATCATATATAGCGTGTATATGAACTGAAAAATATATTGTGAAAAGCACCAACCAGTACACTGCATATAAGAACAAGAACAGCAAGAACAAAATAAGATACTATATAGAACACCCTATATATATATAAGGACAGGTTGAGAAGAATGTATAAAGAACATGAACTATATAACACGATAAATGAATGATATAATATAATACATATGTCTTGAATAACTAATAGTTATAGGTATAATCTGCAGGTGAAAAATACTGTCACTCACTCACTCACTCACTCACTCACTCACTCGCTCACTCACTCACTCACTCGCTCACTCACTCACTCGCTCACTCACTCACTCACTCGCTCACTCACTCACTCACTCACTCGCTCACTCACTCACTCGCTCACTCACTCACTCACTCACTCACTAACTCACTCACTCGCTCACTCACTCACTCACTAACTCACTCACTCACTCACTCACTCACTCAATCACTCCCTCACCCAAAATACAATAGGTAAATATAAAGATACATAAGAAAATATTAACTATTTAGAAATCATTTATATTATAATTATTTAAGCCATTACAGAGAACTATTATATAATCATTATAGGAGTCCACTATATAAAGAAGAGTATATACGGGTCATTATAGGAGTCCACTATGTAAAGAAGAGTATATACGGGTCATTATAGGAGTCCACTATGTAAAGAAGAGTATATACGGGTCATTATAGGAGTCCACTATGTAAAGAAGAGTATATACGGGTCATTATAGGAGTCCACTATGTAAAGAAGAGTATATACGGGTCATTATAGGAGTCCACTATGTAAAGAAGAGTATATACGGG
>CAUDMG010001775.1:7625000-7655000 GCA_958450375.1 Homarus gammarus
ACGCCTAGGTGTAGCTACCTAGCGTCCTGTAATTACTAAGTCCTATGGGTCGGTCGTAAATATGTACAGGGGACGGCTAGGGAGGGGGAAGGGCCTCAAGAGTGTACGTACAGCCTAAATAGACTACAAGACCGACAGAGATCTATTCGTTTCTGTGTGTTCGTTAAGACTTCTTCACTATACACCGCCAGCACCCTAGCGGGAGTCTGGTAAAACGCCCATCTGTTACCCAGGCGGTACAATTATAAGGTGAATTTACTACGTCTTAAGGAAGGGAAGGATTTTACCATAACTCACACTGTTTGTTGTATTTTGATGGGGACTTTTTGAGATAATTAGCGGGTTGGAGTTACGTTCTGGACCATGAAGGTTTATTATTTTTCTTCCTTATCTCGCACTGTTTGTTGTTTTTTTTTTCTTTGTTGAGGGTTTGAAAAAATTATCTCGAACTAATGACCTTCCTGGAGAAAGAAAGATGCTCTTTTGTTATTGTCTTCATAACTTACACAGTTTGTTGTATTTTGATAAAGACTTTGAAAGCGATTACCTGATTGAAGATTACATCCGATGCTGCGATGGATATTCTAAAGGCATCACAGTTTGTTATATTTACATGTGTATATTGCGTACACTTTACAATAAACAGTTTCTTACAGTTAGTATGCCGTATACATTGTGATAACTACAGTTCCATTATAATACGGGTTTGTTTTTCGTAAATTCTGTAACTTGTTTGTCTGTTTACATAAAGGAAGACTCACTGTTTGAAGTAATTTATGACGACGTTACAAGAGAATTATTTAATTTGATTAACTTTACTAGATTGTCCTTCTTATTTCCTCTTATAAATTTAATTAACATGATTTTATTTTTATAATTATTTTATGCCTGTGGAAATGAATTATTAAAGACAGCTCGAGAAGAGAGATAGAATAGAAAGAGGTAGAGAGAGAAAGAGAAATATAAAAAATAAAGGTAAAGAGAAAGTAAAAGAATCAAAGAGAAGGAAAGAGAGAAAAGAAGTGAGAGAGAGAGAGAGAGAGAGAGAGAGAGAGAGATTTAATACCTACAAAATATTACCTCACAACATGCACACAAATAAACACACTCTACCCATGTACTGTGCCTCAGCCCACGAATTACTAAACAGTGTTGCCAGAATGTAATGTCAAACCCACCCCCAAGAGCCTCCGAGAAAAATGTTTTACTAACTCAACAACACATCCAATACTACTGTACATACAAGGCCACAGCTCGGTGTACACTTTACAGTAAGATGAAGTGTACGCTTTGGGTAGTCAGCTTGTTGTACACTAGCCGGGTCCTTGGCCATGAGTGTTTTGTCCCTGTTGAACATCTCTTTGAAGTTTTTAATTCATAAGTTTGGGTTGATGGTCGTGTTTAAGATGTAAGGGACGGTGTTCAGTGTTCAGTGTTCATACAAGTGCTCTCTAGTTACCACTCTTCATCACTCTTAGTACTCTTATCATGTTACGTCTTTCCTAGGAACGAAAAGATTATTGTTTCCTTATAAGTGTGAAGAGAAATATATATATATATATATATATATATATATATATATATATATATATATATATATATATATTATATATATATATATATATATATATATATATTGAAAGATCTGGACACTATCTGAATCTAAAGACATCGAGAGCATTCGCCTAAGACTAAACCGTCTTCCATCTGGAATCCAGATTCTTGAAGGCTCGAGCGGTAAAGTCTCTCCCAACATCAACAAAAAGGCCACCAACCCTCCCAGAAGTGTCTTGTAGACCAAACTATACCTGAGAAAACTAGTCAAGATGGCGACGCAGTTTCTTAGTTTCTTAAAGACTATACCTTTGCGAGATGCATTTTCATGCCTCCAAAAAATTTAAGTGAAGTGGAGTGTGTGTGTGTGTGTGTGTGTGTGTGTGTGTGTGTGTGTTACAGAGGATAGAGTCCCAGGTCTCCTCTTGATGGGCTCAGTGTCTCGTCCTCTCAGATTTCCCCCCGGTGATCCTGGACACCCACGCCTGTCTCCCCGTCTTCTTCACCTCCATTCACCACGGCTCGTCTAGCCCTCCTCCTCCTCCTCCTCCTCCTCCTCCTCCTCCTCTTCCTATCCTCCTCCTCCTCTTCCTCCTCCTCCTCCTCCTTCTCTCCTCCTTCCACAAGATATGACGAACATACCAGTATAAATACAAATCCCGGGCCACCATTCACCCAGTCTGTTCCCTTGACTGGCCGCTCGGATAATCCCCAACGTTCTTGTTACCAGTATAATTACGGCCATTCACCGCTAGATGGCCTCCCAGGGCGCATCACGTGACCTGCCCGGGACGTCAACTTGCTCTGCCTCCACCCTTAGTTACTTGACCCGTCGCGTTGTGGTTCTTATCGCCAAATATCTCGTACATCACGCCGATTCATCACCAGGAAGAAACGCCTCCGTCGTGATATATCATCCCGCGACAGGATAATGCAGGAAATTTGTAAGAATAAACAGATAAGGAGGGTAATGAATGGCTTCTTCAGGTGCTAGTGTACTGATCAACTTAATACACAGGACGAGACGAGTAAGTAGCTAGCGGGTGCCTGAACCTGGCTGGGGGTGTCTGGTGGTGCTTCAGGTGTCTTGTGTCATGATTATAGCGGCATTCATTTATATATTAGGTGCTGCTCTCTGTCATAATCACATTGATGTTTATGAATCACTCGTGTCTCTGGTCGTAAAGGAAGTGTTTAGTTATAACATTTATCCTCACTGGCTTACCTACACGTCTGATTTTTATTATTATCATCAAGGTGTTTTGTTTCCAAGATGGTCTTTAGTTAAAATGTTTATTCTATATATCATAATTATACACCCTGTGATAATCATCGTTACATACCGTCTTATAATCATAGGGCCACTTCACCAACCATATAATCTAGTCATACCGATAGTGACATTTTATTGTGCCTTGATTACAATTGAAACCACACGAATATATTTTACTCTCTGTGATACATACCCTCTTGTGTTCCCTCCCTCGGTAGTAACCACAGCCACAGTGAGCAGTACAAACACCATTACTACTCCATCGTGTTCCCTCCCTCGGTAGTAACCACAGCCACAGTGAGCAGTACAAACACCATTACTACCCCATCGTGTTCCCTCCCTCGGTAGTAACCACAGCCACAATGGTAATGATAATGAGGTGAGATGAGGTGACGTGAGCTGTGTTATGTGTTGTCATTACCACTCACTAACACGGTAAGAGGGTTTGTTTGTTTGTCCTTGTGATGAGACAATTTTGGTTTGGTTGTGTCTTCTTCTTCTTCTTCTTCTTCTTCTTCTTCTCCTTCTTCTTCTTCTTCCTGCAGCCTTGTTGTTAATCTGTCTCTTCCTTTTTTTTTTATTTGCGATTCTGTTTTTCTTGTCAGTCTCTCACTATATTGTACACAGGAACTCTCTCTCCGTGATAGCCAGACAAGACGCCCTGAACACAGTTTAATGAGGACGAGGACAGGTACTGGACGTGTGCAATTAGAATCTCTTGAAGAAGTTTCTGAACACATAAATTCTCCGGTTATGTTCATAGTCTTAACATTTCACGTAATTAATGTCCTTTGTTGTGCCAATGATACCTTTTGTAATTTCCACGTGCTTCTGTAGCCTAACACACCTGGGTAGCCTAGCACACCTAGCACACCTCTCTAGCCTACCCACACTTCTGTAGTATCCATTAATCGTCAGAAATATTATCAGTTATAAGGTAAACTACAGCTACAGTAATCTCTACATGGTGGCTGTATTAGGGTGGTGGTAAACGTATAATGGCAGCATAAAAGAACATATTACGTAGAAGATAATAACTTATAGTGGAAAAAGTATTTGTGTTTATAAAAGGTAGGATTTATTATTATTATTATTATTATTATTATTATTATTATTATTATTATTATTATTATTATTATTATTATTATTATTATTATTATTGTTATTATTATTATTATTATTATTATTATTATTATTATTATTATTATTATTATATTATTATTATATTATTATTATTATTATTATTATTATTATTATTATTATTATTATTATTATTATTATTATTATTATTATTATTATTATTATTATTGTTATTGTTATTGTTATTGTTGTTGTTGTTGTTGTTGTAGTTGTAAAGGCATCACTAAGCGTCCACTTGTGTCTGCAGCAAGTATTTCCCTGCAACGTGGAGTCAGGGAGTGAGCCAGCAGGCCCTTGAGTGCTGGGTGGAGAATGTTTTCCACTCAATTGTTCATTGAGTGCAGGATTGTGAGTGCATACTACCAGCTGACCCTTGAAATATGCCAGCTATCCCTTAAGTGCAGGGTTATAAGTGTGTACCTACCAGCTGGCCCTTGAAACGAACCAGCTATCCCTTAAGTGCAGGGTCATAAGTGTGTTTCTACCAGCTGGCCCTTGAGCGGTGGGCTAAGAATTCGTACCTTGCAGCACACCCCAGGACCCTTATCCCTGATCATACACACAACTGGTGATAGTGGACACCTGCCCCACTCGATCTGGAAACGTGCATCGCTTCCAGACGTCTATTGTACCCGGTCTGGGCAGCTCAACATTCTTGGAGACCGTTTGAGAAGATCAGAGGCCATTTGGGAACATTAGAGACCATTTATGAAGATTAAAGACCATTTAGGAAAACTGGAGACCATTTGGGAACATTTAAGGACTTCAGAAACAATCAAACATCTCGGTGGAAGTTCCTGGAAATAAGTATCACTCTTATACGTTCCTGGAAATAAGTATCACTCTTATACGTTCCTCAATAATGACACGTCGCTTCCAGGTTGTCTCTCTCATTGCCAACCTGGTCCAACAGCTCGAGAGAACATACGAGAGCACTAAACACCATTAGAAACTACTGAACACACCAGCTGGAGGTTATTGGAAGCCACGGGTGATCATCGTAAAGTAGAAGTGATCGTCTGTGACCAATGCTAACGATCATTGGCCATTATACAACATTGGATACCATTGGATACCATCTGAGAGTTCCCATGATTAGTTTAGATCCCGTTTTGGTACAATTGGCGCCCCTGTTTACTAGCCGTTCCTATTATGAGATTTCTGATGACTCATTTAGTGGCACGAAAAAATATCCTCTGAGGGATAATTAAGACATTGATAGGTTACTGATGGCTGTTTAAGGATCAATTTTGGGTCTGAAGTAATATGGACATTGGAGATTATAAAATAGTTTCCCAGGATTGTCTACGACTTGTGTCAGGGTGAAAGTGGATCCCATGGTTGTATGTTAAGACTATGATCCTGAAGGGGATGGACTGAAAATACCCCGGGACAAGAGGCGAGTGTTGTGTCTCCTCATCCACTCATCCCTGTGACTAAGTAATATTAAAAACAGCTCAGAAGGTTTAGAAAAACTTGATGTTATAAGGGAAAAAAAAGGTAATTAAGTGTTGTATTAAGGAACAAATATCACTCTAGATACTGTTGTTGTTACTGAAGGACTTATTACGAGATTTAACTATAAGTATTCCAAAAGACTTTCTTCGCTTGAAACAGAGAAAAACAAGGATAAGAAAAAGAAGGGAACATGAAAGAGAATAATAAAACGAGTGACGATAAACCATAATAGATGAAGGAAGGTGAGATTGAATATTTTAAAAACAACCAAGAAAATTAAATAGCAAAACTAAACATGCAAGCATCTGAGACATTATTTATTTTTAACTTTAGTCTGAAGGGTTAGGTCAAGACGTGACCTCCTAACTACCTCCAGCTTGAGACAGACGACTGATAATATGCCTCTTCATTATGCGAACAAGCTTGTAATGACGACGGTTCATTCGACAGAAAACAAGAGACAGAATACAACGAGTCGACTACTCTAGCGTCGTGTTCTAGTAATGACAGTGAGACAAGTCCCTCCATAACTCCTCACTCTCTGACAGTTCTCTCCTCCCATAATACACTATATACTGTACATGACAGTCTGTGTATGAAGCGCGTTTAGATACACTTGTGTTCATTAATACCTGGAGGAGCTACTTATTATAGCACTGTCACCACATGGGAATTATTGTGCCTGTGTTTTATACCTAAATCTGTACTCATGTTGAAGGTATGGTCGTATTTTATCTCATTCTGGTTCAGGTTGGGTTAATCCCCGTGTTCCCTCATCAGTGGGTCTTGACTCTTGCTAATAGAGATGGCGGGAGACATGGGCACCGGAGAGATATTACCGGGATAATTCGTAAACATAAGAGACAGAGAGTGGTGGGGGGGGGGGGAGGATGGGGGGGGGTGTCCCGTTCTTGAATTATAGAGGGGGGATGCCTTCACGAACTAGGGGGGATGGGGTGATGGGGAGTCAAAGTGGGAGGATGGGGTGAGAGTGATTCAATGACGGGGTGGATGAGGTGAGAGTGATTCAATGACGGGGTGGATGAGGTGAGAGGGATTCAAGGGAGGAGGGAGATGATGGGGTTGTTAACGGGAGGTGAGATAGGATACACAGACATCCTTACTGATGAGATGAGGATGCTGTAGGATACTAAAATTTCCTCTCTGTAAACTTCTTCATGTATGCGTTTCTCTATCTGCCTCCCCTCCTTCGCCTTCTTCGTCCTCTTCTTCCACCTCCTCCTCCTCCTCTTCCTACCATTTCTTCTTCTCCTCCCCCTACCCCTCCGCCTCCACCTCTCTCTCTCTCTCTCTCTCTCTCTCTCTCTCTCTCTCTCTCTCTCTCTCTCTCTCTCTCTCCACTATGTACAGAGAATAACTTTTTTTTTTACCTGTGATTCGAGTGACCTGGGCGTCGGTAATGATGCTGAAGTACCTGTTGGCCAAGATACCTGTAGGTGAGGGGGAACCACACCCAGGCCACGAGCACCAGTGTTATGTTGATTGCGTGATTTTACTAGCGTTCAGGCGTTTAATGTTAGGAGAGAGAGAGAGAGAGAGAGAGAGAGAGAGAGAGAGAGAGAGAGAGAGAGAGAGAGAGAGAGAGAGAGAGAAAGGGGAGAGACAAGGGAAGGGACGAGAAAAGGTAGAAGAGTGAAGAAGGGAACACACACACTTTGTATATCACTCCCATCCATACACTCACTTTTCTTGTCACCCCACCACCCCCCCCAACCACCTCCCCCCCCCCCCCCCCAACACACCTGAGGGGGGGAGGAGGGGAGCGGAGGGGTGAGTTATCAGAGTGTATCCCCTTATCAGCGCAGTGTTGATACCTAATACACTAAGACCTCCATATACTGTACACCGCCCTGCCCCCCCACACGCCCACACACCACCCTCGTCCCGCCCACACGCCCACACACCGCCCTCGTCCTGCCCTCACGCCCACACACCGCCCTCGTCTCGCCCTCACGCCCACACACCGCCCTCGTCCCGCCCACACACCGCCCTCATTCTGACCACACGGCTACTCCGCCCTCGTTCTGACCACACGCCCACTCCGCCATCATTCCGCCCTCACACCACCCTTGTCCCACCCTCACGCCCACGCACAACCCTTGTCCCGCCCTCACGCCCACACACCGTCCTCACGCCCAAACACCGCCCTTGTCCCGCCCTCACGCCCACATGCAACCCTTGTCCCGCCCTCACGCCCACACACCGCCCTTGTCCCGACCTCACGCCCACACACCGCCCTTGCCCCGCCCTCACGCCCACACAAACATTTTATTATAATATTGACCCTCACTTAGCCTCCATCTCGCTTCACAACAACTATCACAAATAAAAAAAATAAAGAAAACATCACTCAGGTTTATTTTGTTACGATAGGATTAAGTTAAGTAATTTTTTTAGTTACGGGTTATATTTTATATTTATGTTTAGTCGTCTATAATGCTACTTGTATCTATGACTTATTCAAATTATTTTAGATAACTTTTGATTTATATTTAGTCTAAGGATCAAATATAATTAAATATTTAAGATTAGGTTAAGGGTTTTAAAACTTCTCGTTATGATCAATTGTTTTTAAATAAAATTCTCTTCAAGTTTGAGTCGTGTACATAACTCTACGTGTAAGATCACTTTAAGTAATTGTTATATATATTTCTAACTGTTATCTTGGTTAAGACAGCATCACCAGGGTGGGCATTACTGCACCACTAGCTTATACGTAACCTGTAGTGATGTTTCTCAGTAAGTCTCGTCACTCTGATAGTATCGCCCGGTCGAGGGAGTTCGTCGAACCTTTAATAACCGGAGAGACTTTACCGATAGTTTAACTCTAAATATTTGCAGGAAAAAACTCTCCTCTTGAAAGTTTCTCTAAACAAGATCCGTCTTCATCGTAAACATCAGATTCCATCTTGGGTGAGAGTTGCCGTCGAAGACACAAAGGTCGTAGCGACGCGCGTCCGTCGGTGATGATATCACCTCGGCTCTCTGCGACAAAATATTACCCACAATGCATTTATATTCTCCTCATCCAATTTCATTCTGGCCACAAGATGCGTCGAGGCGATAAGTGGGAGAAACTGCGGGATGTAAACATAAGATTTACCACGTCCAACAAGCGAATAAACAAATGAGCGTCGAGTAAGCGGGTTCGACACCAGTGTCAGGGAGATCCGATAGCATTACGGGAACGACCGAGACGACCCACAATGGCAGGAATCCCTTGATTGTGTTCTTTTTAAGGGCTACTTGTATCTAGGGCTCTGGAGGGGGTCCTGGGGGGTATTAGGGACAGGTTAGGAACCAGTATTATCCCTGGTTGTACTGTAGTCAGGGTCCAACGTCTGGATGCTTAAGAGTTTTTACCTTGATTTCTTCCGCTTAACTCTGAACTACACACTATATACAACTAGCTGACGAAACATGACCTAAAGACGAACCTACAGAAATATTCTACTACAACAAGGTGCGTTATCCTCTCCTGGTGAACACAATACCTTAAGAATATTTGAAACCCTAGACCCTTAAACACCCCAGAGGCTGTAGTCCTGTACAGTAGTCACTGTAGTCTCAGATATTCATAAATTAATTGTTTCCCTGTAACTCTGTAGGAAGGAATACAGTTAGACTTTACCTCATAGTTATCGTCCATAATGCTTGTTGCCCCAAGAGTCACCGGCTGGTCCTTCCTGATAGAAACCTCGTGATGTTGAGATCGTGTTCCTCCTCCCTCAGGTACCAGGAGTCTTACGTGTACTGCCCCCTTCCCCCTTCCTTCCCCCTTCCCAAACCCCCCTCCTTTCCTCCTCCTTTCCCCCCTTCTTCCTCCTCCCCCCTTCCTTCCCTCTTTAACTACGACCTCAGTATAAACTCCCCTTCCCCCCTCTTTAACTACGACCACGATAATGAATCAATTTACGACACTACGTACAATCTTGACTTTGTTGTGGCTGTCAGCTTTGTGTCGTGGTTTTAATGAGGCAGATGGATACCTCCCCAACTATCAGGAGCAAAATAATAATAATTATAATTGAGAATCAGTGTTCAGGTGTCTTATGGTATAAAGATGTTTTTTCTCCTAACCTCACCTTAAGACTTAAGTAAGTTTACCTACCTAACTTAACCTCACTTCACCTAACCTTACCTAATCTTATCTAGCTTAACCTAAATAAGACAGTGTATAAAATCGGTGTAGTAATTGTCTGGGAGATAGGAGCACCGCCGTGACCCCACACAACACCACTCCTGTACTGACAATCGGAAAGAAGAATCAGCACCCGGGGAGAATCAGTCAAATCCTTGCTGGTAGTCGGAGGGAGGAGGACCCCCCTAGCGCCTCACGAGCCCCTATTATTTGTTTACATTCTCTCGATGTTACCATGACGACGTAAACAAATATGGCGGCTTGTTGATATCTGGTGATTTCTGAATGGAATTTCTATAACATTCCGATGACACTGAAGTAGCGAATGGTGGGTAGAGAGAGGGAGAATAATAAACGGGGTGTGCAGTATCGGAAAGATCGTGGCCTCGCCTCTCCACCATCATCAGGCCATGTAGGGAGAGGGCGTCCGCTGCCAGCCCTCGTGGACACTGCTCGTAGACGCAACAATAATCTCTGAGACGAAAACTTTAGACGATGGCTGACTTACAGAGGAAGAGAAGGAACTGTGAGTGAAGAGCTACTAAAAGAGAGACAATAAATATAGACTATTAATTAAGAAAGAGAGAGAGAGAGAGAGACCAGTCAGACCACTAATTAAGAGGAACTCAGAAAATAAGAGAGAGAAAAAGAGCTGTAGAAAGAAAAAGAGAGAGAAAGAGCAAAGAGATAAACAGCCAAAACAGTCAATTAAGGATGAACTATATCGCCGGCCCCTCAGTGGTGGGCGGCAGTGATGGATGCTGGACGCGAGCATCACACCTGCAGATGAACGTCTTAATGAGATGAAAACGTCACCGCTGGGAGCCGTCGTCCTCAGGTGAATAATTACCTGGCCTACCTGTGCTGACGGACCAGGGTCACGTGACCGTGGAAGGCTCTGCAGGGACACAGCTCCGCGATGGACAGTAACTCTCACTCATGACTGAAACATCTCGACCATTTGATCCAGACGCACAAAAGATATATTCCTCACCTGGCCGGAGATGTGAAAACACACCTGAGTTTAACTTACCTCATAAAGATGCAGTGTTAAAGGCGCGTACGTTATATGCTAACTGAAGTTGGTGAAAGCATATAACCGTTTCACTTAATTACTACAAGAGATAAAACTCACCCCTACTATTATTACTACCATTACTACTACTACTATTACTACCATTACTACTACTACTATTACTACCATTACTACGACTATTACTACCATTACTACTACTACTATTACTACCATTACTACTACTACTATTACTACCATTACTACTACTATTACTACCATTACTACGACTATTACTACCATTACCACCATTACTACTACTACTATTACTAATACTATTACTATCATTACTACCATTACAACTACTATTACTATCATTACTACCATTACTACTACTACTACTAATATTACTACCATTACTACTACTATTACTATCATTACTACCATTACTACTACTACTACTATTACTACCATTGCTACTACTACTACTACTACTACTACCACTACAGAGCAGACCTGAGTAAAGAGAAGGACAGGCGACGGGGAAAAATGCCGAAAGGTCCTTTAGTGGAGAATATCTCCTTGAGTACGGGGTCCTCTCTGTGTTGAATAGCACCGTCTGGTGTTAACCAACTAATGTATTAAAGTGACGTAGTGACGGGGTTAAGGGGCGATCACACTCAGGTATTTTATCCTGGCTAACGTCAGATGATTCTATTCAGATGAAAGAAACATCTGCCCTCTAAAGAGTTAACATGGACATGAATAAAAATGTGGGGGGGGGGGGGGGGTTGACCAGTATAGAGATAGACAAATACTATTAAAGCAACAATACTTTAAATTTGAAGCACAAAGGTTAGGGCACCATTCACAGATGGGTAAACTTGGGGTACCCCGGACGCAGACCAACAACTCTTCGGACATAAGGCGAGCACTGTATCCACTCAACCGCCGCCTTTTCTATCTTACCTCCTTCATCCTATTCCTTTACATTCTATGCTTCCCTCCTCCTGCTCCCTTTCTTTCTCCTTCTTCTCCTCTCCCCTCTTCCCTTCTGATCTCCTCACATTATTACCCCCTACTCCTTTTCTCCTTCCTCCCTTTCTCCTTTCTTTCATTCCTCCTACCACCTCCCCTCTTTTTCCCTTCTTCCTTTCCTCCCTTCCTCCTTTCCATCCACCCTTCCTGCTTCCTTACTTTTCCCTTTTCTCTCTCCCTTTCCTTCCCCTCTGTTCTCCCTCCCCCCCAACATTCCTAGTGTGAGGCTGTTATACATTAGCCGTGACAGCCGCGGTCGTCATGCGTGGCGGAGCACCTGACATGCATGACAAGAGGCACCTCCTCGACGTCTGAATCAATCACCTGTCACCACCTCCCTGTAATACATTCTTGGGTGATCCGGCCCCGTCTACCACCTTACCTGTCTACCACCTTACCTGTCTATCTCTCTCCTTACCTGCCTGTCTCTTTATCAGTAGGGAGGAAGGGATAGTGATAGGGAGGGAAGGAAGGAGGGAACGATGAAGGGAGGAAGGTAAGGAGAAAGAGAGAGGGGGGTTAAGGAAGGAGGGAACGATGAAGGGAGGAAGGTAAGGAGAAAGAGAGAGGGGGGGTTAAGGAAGGAGGTAGAGAAGGAGGGAAGGAGAGCTTGAGGGAAATAAACACGAGAAAGTATCCATTCATTTTACCTTATGACAGTCATACACTCGTTGTCATGGCCAGCAGCAGCTCTCACATCACCATACTGTCATCCCTCACTGTCATTTGGGTCATAATAATTGGATTCATTGTCATGGCTATTTTTCATCATCGTTTACCATCATCATCATCATCATCATCATCATCATCATCGTCACCTTCATCATCATCATCATCATCATCATCATATTAACCCTGATATCGTGTTAAGAGAGACTATGGAACCATAATACAGCATTAACTATGGTACCAACAATGATGATGATGATGATGATGAGAAGAACAAGAAGAACAAAATCAATGTAGTTATTACACAGTTCAGATATTATTAACAGCACCTGGCTCCTGAGTGAGGTGTACCTGGGAGAATTTACCTGGTGGTGGTCTCCAGGTAATAAAGTCTCCGTGACTGGTGGTGGTCTCCAGGTAGTAAAGTCTCCGTGGCGTCATTAAGATGCTGACCGCCTACATCTGTCGCCGCCTCATCCTCCTTCCCTCTGCTCTGATAGTCATCACTAATCATGTGGTAATCAGGTGACCATAATTACCATCAACTTGTAGAAGCCACCTCACGCCCCGCCAGCTGCCATCATCATCAACAACAACACAAGTGACGATGCTCCGAAACAACAGGTTAGTGGAAGTGTGTTGAGGTGGATGAAGTAGCAACACCTGGAGTATGTTATATAAGACAGCAGCAACAGCAGTACCAACAGCAGCCGCAGACACAGCATATCAGCAGACTCTTCGACGCCTCTTTCCCTTTTGATAACCTAACTAAGCTTCTGGTCTCATATTATTTTTCCCAGGAGAGCCTCCGACGGGTCGTGCCTAAAGTGTGTTCTTGTGGGTAAACTGTAAAGACGAAACACAAACAAGCATGAGAGACAGTCAGATATAGACAGATAAACACCAGAACCGAAGACAAGCACGTAGACTGAACTACAGACGGACAGGAAAGGGGACGGGGAGCCAGGGCGTGAGAGGAATACCTTCCCCAGCAGGCGTTCATCACCCTGGGTTGGGAATGAGCAGAAGCAGAACAAATAGGATGACAGATGAAGAACTCTCTCCCTGACTCTAATACCAAGACTCAGTGTTGCCTTGTTGCAGGTGCTAATGTTGCAGCGGCTTGTGTGGTTCATGTTGCAGTAACACCAATAGCCATCCTCGGGTGTTGCTGTTGACAATATTGCAACATTCTTTGGTTATAACTTTCTGCGACTTTCATCATTGTTCTTGTTAATGTTGCTTATAAATATTATTGTTACACCTGTATAGCGTGCAGGTAAAGAGGCAATAGAGTTTTAATGATACCGCTCTTAATGGTAGCCTGATGGGGAGGAGGATGTCTGAGTGTCTTAACAAGGTCCTGATTGGTTGGTTCTGATATCTTGATGACGTCCTGATTGGCTGGTTCTGATGTCTTAAAGAAGCCCTGATTGGTTAGTTGTAGTGACAAGTGTCTGGTTGCTTTACAAGTGTTCTGGCCACCTGGATGTCTTAACAAGGCCCTGATTGGCTGGGTGTGACGTGTTAACAAGGCGGTGATTGGCTGGGTGTGGTGGGGGAGGGCCTGGGGGCTGGCAGGCTCAACACCAGCCATCCATCAGGACGCGTCACCCGTCAGCCAGAGTCTCGGGGACAGTAATAATACCTGGGTAATTACCATGTCAGGTAACGGTGCCCTCAGGATGGGGTGATGGGGGATGGGGTGACAAAATGGGGTATGAAAGGGTATGTGGTGACGTGATGGGACTATGAGGGGGATGGGGTGGTGTAATGGGGCATGATGGGGCGTGGGGTGACGTGGTGGGGTATGAGGGGGCATGAGTAACGTGATGGGGTATGAAGGGATATGGGGTGACGTGATAGGATATGAGGAGGTATGGGGTGACGTGATGGGGACATGGGGGGTATGGGGTGACGTGATGGGAGTATAAGGTGGCGAGATGGGGTATGATGGGTTGACGTAACTGATGGGGGCGATGCGATTGTGTGATGGGGTAAAGTGATGGTGATAATTCCTACCTTTCTTTATCTTTTCTTCTCCTCTTCTGTTCTCTCTCACTTCCTTCTCTCAAAGGGAGAGAAATAAAGACATATAGACAAACACACAAACAGACAGAAAAAACAGACAGACAGACAGACAGACAGACAGACAGACAGGCAAAGAGAAAGACAGAGGCCACAAGAGAGAGAGAAGGACACAACCAAAGAGGAACTAATCAAGACGAGTTACCTGAGAACTTACCTGCACGTAAGGGTAATTAACGGCGCTGATAAATTGTCGACAGGTGTAGGAGTTACCTGAGAAGGGTGTAGGAGGCGTGGAGGGATACCTGCGGGTGCTGTTGGGGGAGGGGGGGTAGGAAAACAAGGAGGAGGTGGTGGTGGTGGTGGGAGGAAGGGGGTACGGAGGAGAAGGAAGGTAGAAGAAGAGGATACGGAGGAGGAAAAGGGAAGAAAGGGGAGACTACGGAAGAGGGGGGGAAGGAGGAGGAGGAAGAAGAAGAGGAGGAAGAAGAAGAGAGGGAGAGCAGGATAAAGATGAGGAAGGGAATGAGGAGGAGGGATGTGGCTCCAGGCCCTCACTCAGGTAGGTGGTGAGACACAGGTGAGTAAATGAAGCCCTACCTGTATGTTATTCCATCCCTCCATCCGTCCATCTATCCATTCAATTATATACGTATCTGTCTATTCAATTATTTATCTCTCAGCATTTGTGTCTGTCTTCTGTCTGTTTCTCTGTCTATATACTTCGCTTCCTATACATCTGTCTGTCTGTCCGTCAATCAAAATATGATTAGGACATGTAATTACCAAAATAATAAGGTAATGAAACAGATACAAGGAAAACAAGAGCTCGTAAGAAACTATAAATTATACATCACAGCAATACGGAAAACAATTGAAAAACGATAAATTACATTCAGGATAGGAACTTAAACTATAGACGAATGATTATGTTAAAGTCAGAACAAGAACACAAACAAAAGACAAACGATATATAACACGATGAAAATAGTAACAAAAACAAATGAAAAACGATATCCATATTGACAAAAAAAGAGATATGGCGCTTAAATCAGGGTTATAACAAGGGCTTGGGGGATATATCAGGGGTATAACAAGAGCTGGGGGATATATCAGGGGTATAACAAGGGCTGGGGGATATATCAGGGGTATAACAAGGGCTGGGGGATATATCAGGGGTATAACAAGAGCTGGGGGATATATCAGGGGTATAACAAGGGGTGGGGGATATATCAGGGGTATAACAAGGGCTGGGGGATATATCAGGGGTATAACAAGGGCTTGGGGGATATATCAGGGGTATAACAAGGGCTGGGGGATATATCAGGGGTATAACAAGGGCTGGGGGATATATCAGGGGTATAACAAGGGCTGGGGGATATATCAGGGGTATAACAAGAGCTGGGGGATATATCAGGGGTATAACAAGGGCTGGGGGATATATCAGGGGTATAACAAGAGCTGAGGGATATATCAGGGGTATAACAAGGGCTGAGGGATATATCAGGGGTATAACAAGAGCTGGGGGATATATCAGGGGTATAACAAGAGCTGAGGGATATATCAGGGGTATAACAAGAGCTGAGGGATATATCAGGGGGGACTGACAGGGGCTCGGTTGACTCCAGTAAAAACATGTTGACGTCACTAGATATTACCTGGCCTCTACAACCTAATTAATCTCTTATTATTTTTTTACCTCATTTCCTCTGATTAGCTCCCACCCTCCCTTCCTCTTTCCTTCCCTCCTTCCCTCCCTCCCTCCCTCCCTCGCTCCCTCCCTCCCTCCCTCCCTCTCTCCCTCTTATCTCTAGTCCCCATCTCTCCCCATCATCCACCTACCTCCTATCTCCCCCATCATCCACCTATTTCTCCCTAACTCCTTCATTTTACACATTGAGTTGTTTCCGTATCACTGTGTCGTATATCTGTAAAAGGCGGGGAGTAAGGGAGAGGCAGGGAGGAGGGATGAGGGAGGATGGGAGAGGCAGGGAGGAGGGAGGAGGGAGGATGGGAGAGGCAGGGAGGAGGGATGAGGGAGGATGGGAGAGGTAGGGAGGCTGATAGACACATAGACAGTTAAGCAGATAGATAGAGAGATAGATAGATGGACAGGAGGAAAGAGAGAGAGAGAGAGAGAGAGAGAGAGAGAGAGAGAGAGAGAGAGAGAGAGAGAGAGAGAGAGAGAGAGAGCGTTATTACGTGATTTACAACAACAAAAAATTAAGAATTATCGAACGAGATGATTATACATCCACCCCCCCTTTAGAGAGGAGGTATGGAAAAGGAGGAGGAGGTGGAGAAGGAGGAGGAGGAAGCAGAAGGAAGGAAGAGAGGAGGAGGCAGAAGGACAGAAGAGAGGAGGAGGCAGAAGGAAGGAGGAAGGAAGAGAGGAGGACGGGGCAGAGGGAGAGGGGAAAAAGGGGCAGAGGGAAGAAGAGGAGAAGTGGAATAAGAAGGAAGAGGACGAGGTAGGGGAAGGGGAGGGTTAGAGGTAGAGGTAGGGGAAGGGGGAGGGAAAGGGTAGAAGTAGGGGGCAGGGAGGGAGTTGAGATGGGGTAAGGTGAAGAGGAGAGAGATACTGAAAGGGGCGAAGGGTAGGGAGTAGAGGAAGAGGGGGGTATAAGAAGATTAGTGGTAGAGGGAGGGGTAGGTGAAAGGGGGAAGAAGTAGGGGAAGGGGAAGGGAGGAGGGTGAAGATAGGTGGAGGGGTTTGCGCGTGACAGGTAAAGAAAACTCTCTTTATAATCGTCAGTATAATTACCTCAATTGACTCCACTTGTTGGTGTGTTTGGGAGTTGCAGGCGCTTGTTTTTGTGTGTGTTTTAGTTTCGTTTTTCTTTTGTTATTTGGATGGTGTTTTTTTGTGCGTAGGGGTATAGGAGAGGGGTTTTGTGTGTGTGTGTGTGTATGTGTGTGAACAGGATTAAGAAACTGAACAATAAGGAACCAAGTGAGGGGCTGTTGACCACGCCGTACACACACCTCCTCCTCCTCCTACAGGTACAACTGAAGGGGGTCTGTACGATGACCTATATCTGAAGGGCGTTCTCGGTATAGGTTGGTGGATGAAAGGGGTTGTCGGGGTATTGTACTCATCTATCAGTCTATCTATCTATCTCTTTCTTTCTTTTCGTAGAGTCTTCTGGGTGGGAGAATGTGAGTCTCTCTCTCTCTCTCTCTCTCTCTCTCTCTCTCTCTCTCTCTCTCTCTCTCTCTCTCTCTCTCTTGATTCTATATAGATTTGATTTTTTAGAGTCTTGAGAACATGTATGAGAGAGAGAGAGAGAGAGAGAGAGAGAGAGAGAGAGAGAGAGAGAGAGAGAGAGATGACACTAACACTTCTCCTCTCTCACTCTCTTACACTCTGCTCTCTCTCTTCCCTCTTTGTTTCTCTCCCTACATAGATTTCTTTCATCAGATATTTTGAGAACATTTGACAGCTTGTGAGAGTAAGGGGGAGGAGAGGCATCTGTGAGAGGTGAGGCGGTGCATAGACAAGTGTGGTCGGCTGGACTGTGGTCTGTCATCTGTTAAATTGAAACAAATTGAAAGTTTATATTGTGGTTGTTGGAGTCATGGAGGTGGAAAGCTTGGGTGTACGCGTGACTTGACCCCCGTGTGTGTGTGTGTGTGTGTGTATGTGTGTGACTTCTAGGTCATAGGTTCTAGACCAAAGGCTCTCAGTTACATGTTCCAGACTATACTGTAAGTTCCAGAAAATAAGTTCCAGACGATAGGTTCCAGACGATAGGTTCCACACCATAGGATCCAGGAGCTAGGTGGTGCACTATAGAGGCCGTGGCTTATCACCGTGTCCGTCAGTTGGTGGGCTGAGAGCAGAGGATTGGATTCCACCAGAGAGAATTGGACCCTTTTTCCAATCAGATTAGAACACGATTATTAAGTAGCTATTTTTTCCCCAGGGAGACTTGTAGTGGATATTATTACCGTCCATATTTGACGATGAAAAAATATCTGAATGTTGCATTGTTATTATATTGCAATATTTATTTAATTTCAAACATTGAATTAATATTGTTAAGGTATTTTTCGGAGACTAAAAATTATACGCAAATCATTTCTCGGATAATCTTGACTTTCAAGAATGTCTAACTGTGTATTTGTATCTATTAGGTTAGGTTAGGTTAGGTTAGGTTAGGCTAGGTTAGGTTAGGTTACGCTACGATACAAAAACATACATTAATACACACATCTACTCCTCCTGTACCTTCATGCACCTTACAGATCATTCCCGTAACCTTCACCGCCTCGCCCCGTGCAGGTGAGGCAGACCCCAGGATAATTCCATCAAGGTCTTATCCACACCATCAAGAAGCAATTGTCTTGCTGGACGCTGCCTGGAACCTGCCAGGGAGGTCGACTCTACCTGGAAGCTGCCTGGAACCTATCATGGTGGTTGACTCTACCTGGAAGCTGCCTGGAACCTGTCATGGAGGTCGACTCTACTTGGAACCTGCCTGGAACCTGGCATGGTGGTCGACTCTACCTGGATGTTGCCTGAAACCTGTCAGGGAAGTCGACTCTACCTGGAAGCTGCCTGGAACCTGTCATGGTGGTCGACTCTTCCTGGAAACTGCCTGGAACCTGTCAGGGAGGTCGACTCTACCTGGAAACTGCCTGGAACCTGTCATGGAGGTCGACTCTGCCTGGACGCTGCCTGGAACCTATGACAGGTTCCAGACAGCTTCCAGGCAGAGTTGATTCCAGCGTCCCTAGCAGCTGATATACTCGTATAGTCGATGGTGCAGCCAGGTGTTGATCAGGTGTTTTGACGAGAATCAGTTGTACAGGTATAATGATGAGATCAGCTGTACAGGAGAGAGAGAGAGAGAGAGAGAGAGAGAGAGAGAGAGAGAGAGAGAGAGAGAGAGAGAGAGAGAGAGAGAGAGAGAGAGAGAGAGTCAGATAGGTTCACTTGTCCATTAGGAAACAAGATCGACTGCACGTTTTGATAGCTGGAATGACACTTTATTTGACAGGTAAATCAGAGTTGTACATTAAGCAACGAGGGCAGGTGAACATGTAGCAGCCAGGTGTACTTAGATATAATTAATGTAATGGTGTACTCTTTGACGCCAACGACAGGGAGGAAGTAATGATATCTATTTTGATAGGTAGAAAGTGGAGTTATTTTGACGTTGATTGAGGAAGGTGTGACGATGAATTAGAGCATAGATGAGACGTGGGTGACTTTGATTTTGACGTGATATGGTTCAGTGTCATTTTGAGTTTGAGTTAGAGATGAATTAATGATGTACTGAATAAGACTTTGAGGAAATTTTTTTGATTTATAAAAGAGATTAAGGATATTGATTTTGACTTTGAAGAAGGTTAGTGGTACTGACTTTGATTTAGAGACAACTATGCGGGTGTTCTGTCTTTATTAAAAATAACTTTGATTTTGACGTATATAAAACCTGAGTGACTTTGAATTTGATTTAGAGTGGAAGAGAAGGTGCAGCCGGTCTAGGAGAGTGAGGGAAGTAAGGAGGCGGTGGGGGAGTGCGTAAGGGAGGTGTTGGGAGAGGTAAGGATGGGAGGGATTGAGATAAATAGTGTGGGAGGGAAGGAGGGAGGAGATAGGGAGGAAGAGAGTGAATGAGATAGGGAGGGACGAAGGGAGGGAGGGAGGGATTGAGGGAGGTAGGGAGGAAGGAGGGAGGGAGTGGCGGAGAATACAGCAGGAACTACTTAATTATACAAGGCATTTTGCTATCTGGTGATCACAGCGTCCAGGCTCCCTCCAAGGGGGACCTCACTCAGCCCTCGGTTTGGTGGTAGTAGTGGTGGTAGTAGTGGTGGTAGTAGTGGTGGTAGGTAGTGGTGGTGGTGGTGGTGGTGGTAGAGTTGACTGGTAGTTGTGGTTATTTGTGATGGAAGAGCGGTGGTAATTAGTTGTAGTGTTTTGGTGGTAAGTCGTGGTGGTCATAGTTAACTGGTGGTTGTAGTTAGTTTTGGAGGTAGTTAGTTGTGGTGAGGTGGTAGTAGTAGTGGTAATAAGTGGTTAGTGGTGGTAGTGGTTAGAAATGGCTATGGTGAAGAATGAACATAGCATTGGGTTCTTCTTCTTTTTTCTTCTTCATCTTCTTCTTCTTCTTCTTCTTCTTCTTCTTCTTCTTCTTCTTCTTCTTCTTCTTCTTCTTCTTCTTCTTCTTCTTTTTATTTATTTCTTCTTCTTCTTCTTCTTCTTCACCACTTGTCTCTGTCCATGTTCATCTCCTCTTCCTTCATTCCTGTCATCACCATAAACTATCCCTTATCCCACACCATTATCGCATTTTGCCTCTCCTCATCCTCTTCATCATCTCCGTTTATCACTCCCTCCCTGCCTCCTTCTACCGACACAAGTAATGTATACCAACACACTAATATGCAAATTGAGAACATCTAGTCCTTAGCGATACTTGTCAAGATGAAGTCACTGGGAGTCGGTCATATTCTTGCTGGGTGGGTTGTGAGTCCTGAGTTCTCCCGCAAGGCATCAGCTAGGTACCTCGCCTGTTTTTCTGCACTGTGTCTGTCTCGTTAACGTTATCATTATATCCAACTTAGTTACTATTATTTTTGTTATTATTATTATGTCAGCTGTGAGTCCTTACAGTGACTCCTGGTATAAGAGAATTCATCCTAAATCAAGTGAATTTGGGTATATTTTTTCAGGTGTTTTAAAGGCTTACAGGTATAATATACGGCTAATAATTGTTACCTCATTGACACACTATTAACGTCTACTATAAACACTTAACCTTAAAGATATTAACGTGACAACAACTCAACACCAGAACCGATTCTTTAAAACTATACCAGAATTTTTGACGATATGTATTAAAATTAAAGGAAAATTCGCTTATCATATAAAATATCCTAATCACCAGCGGGTCAGGTCAGGTCAGGTCAAGTCAAGTCAGACATATGTTGTAATATTGTAAATAACATCTCTGTGGCCACTATCAGCCAACAAGTCATTATCAATAAGGTTATAAGTTAATGAAGGTAATTATATAAGAATTAATACACACATGAATTAGATACCACACACACGGACACAGACAGACACACACACACACACACACACACACACACACACTTACAAAACCCACTACACAATCTTGAAGTGATCTACAAGTAACCTCATTAAGTGGTCTTACTTTAAAAACAACATTCTCACCACAAGTATTACTTACAATATACTACAAACCCTTGAACACCCGCGATAAGGAGAGTTACTTAACATTCAACGAGTTCCTCCCTCCCTCATGCGGTCCTTCCCTCCTCCCTCCCTCCATCCATTCCCTTCTTCACTATATCCCTCCCTCTCTCCTTCCTCCCTCCCTCCCACCACACGTACACATCCTCCTTCACAGCTGCCGATAGTGAGACAGAAATAAAGAACTTAAGTAATGACGATGCCATACTAATTATCTGTCTATATGTTTGTCTGTCTGTCTGTCTGTCTGTGTGTCTATCATATGTCTGTCTGTGTGTCTATTGTGTCTGTCTCTGTGTCTACTCTCTGTTTGTGTGTCTTTTTTGTCTGTTCTTGTCTTCTGTCTATTTGTCTGTCTGTCTAAATGTTGATCCTTTTTTCTCCCTCCCTCCCTCCCTCCCTCCCTCCCTCCCCCCCTCCTCTTATTAATAAGCCAATTTCTAGTTAATGAAACACCCAACGACGTCGTTTTCTGGTCACTACACCTGAATATGCTTCTCTTAATTGACCGCGTGTACGTTATGTCCAGGTGTGTCGCTCTACCTGGAATGATGATGATGATGATGATGATGATGATGATAATGGTGGTGGTGGTGGTGATGATGATGATGATGATGATGATGATGATGATGTGATGATGATGATGGTGGTGGTGGTGGTGGTGGTGATGATGATGATGATGATGATGATGATGATGATGATGGTGGTGGTGATGATGATGATGATGATGATGATGATGATGATGATGGTGGTGGTGGTGGTGGTGATGGTGGTGGTGGTGGTGGTGGTGATGATGATGATGATGATGATGATGGTGGTGGTGATGATGATGATGATGATGATGATGATGATGATGATGATGATGATGGTGGTGGTGGTGGTGGTGGTGGTGATGATGATGATGATGATGATGATGATAATGGTGGTGGTGGTGGTGGTGATGATGATGATGATGATGGTGATGATGATGATGATGGTGATGATGATGATGATGATGATGATGGTGGTGGTGGTGGTGGTGATGATGATGGTGATGATGATGATGGTGGTGGTGGTGGTGGTGGTGATGATGATGATGGTGATGATGATGATGGTGGTGGTGGTGGTGGTGGTGATGATGATGATGATGATGATGATGATGGTGGTGGTGGTGGTGGTGATGATGATGGTGATGATGATGATGGTGGTGGTGGTGGTGGTGGTGGTGGTGATGATGGTGATGATGATGATGATGATGATGATAATGGTGGTGGTGGTGGTGGTGAAGATGATAATGATGGTGGTGGTGATGATGATGATGATGATGATGATGATGGTGATAATGAATACATGAGAAGTGTCGCTCTTGGTCAAAGGAAGGTTGTGTCCTCAACAGAATGGCCAATACACGAGTGGGTTGTCCGACTGAATGTATTTACATCTGTTTAACGTTATCAGTACACACAATCTTACATACATACATACTTATATAAACACTGTGTATATATTTGGGTGGTGATGCAAATAAATAGATGAGGTTAGGTTAGGTTAGGTTAGGTTAGGTTATGGTGATGATGATCCTCCTCTTTTCCTTCCTCTCTCCCCTCCTCCTCATTCTCATCTTAAACTCTTCCTCTTCCTTTAATATTTTCAGTCTCTTCTGCCTCCTCATCTTCCCCTTCTTCTTCTTCCTCTTCCTATTCTTCCTCCTCTTCTTCTCCCCTCCTTCCTTGCATATACCTGAAGTCTTTATGGTCGAAATTAAAACACCTTAACTCTTTAATTACACTTACCATTAGTAGGTAGTGGCAGCCATTAGTAGTGGGCGGGGCTGGGTGGCGAATGGGTGGGTGGGTGGGTGTGTAGGTGTAGGTGTAGGGGTAGTGGGAGAGGTAAGTAGGTGGGTGTAGGGGATAGTTGAGTGACTGGGTAGGGGTGTGGGTGGAGGGCGGTCATGTAGGGTGGAAAGAGAAGGGGAGATTATGGAGAAAGGAGGGATGCGATAAGAGTGGGCGATTTGAAATGCAGGTGTCACGATGGGTGGGTGATATTAGTGGGTTGGAGGTGGGTTGTATGGGTTAAGCCAGGAGAGAGTATTTGAATTGGTGGGTAGCTTAATGGGTATGGGGGGTGGGTGTGTGGGTATATACGTACGGGTTAAATATAATAGGTATATGGGTTTGTGGGTGGGTAGATATCATAGGTGGGCTGGGGCTGGGGATGGGTTGGGGTGAGGTGTATGGGTTAAGCAGGGGCACCAGCTCAGTCTATCTCAAGCTTAAAGGTATCATGTAATTAGCGTCGTACAGGTGTCTTAAAGGTTCATTAATTAACAGTCTTACCTGCTCCATCTTCATCACAAACAGATAGATAGATAGATAGATAGATAGATAGATAGATAGATATGAATAGGTAAAATTTTTGACAGACAGACAGACAGACAGACAGCCAGTGACAAAGGCTCATTAAAGGGAAAGTGCAGGACACGCCCTTAAGAAAAGAAAATAAAGCTCCTCTCTAATCTCACCTGCAGCTGGAGCCACTAATTACCTACAGGTACAAAAACTCTGCCAGGTGTTGACTTTTAGCCGGTCACAAGACGGCTTACAGATGGAGAGAGAGAGAGAGAGAGAGAGAGAGAGAGAGAGAGAGAGAGAGAGAGAGAGAGAGAGAGAACTTGTGTAACACTTTAATAACTTTATTCCGTCTAGGTAAACCTTTCCCATACACCTTATTGTTTTCCAGATGATTAAACACTCTAATCCTATCTGTTGGGAGGGAGGATTAGGTTTGGTTAGGTTAGTCAGATGAGGTTAGGTTAAATTTGGTTAGGGTGTTTAAATCATCAGGTGGAATAAGCTGTGGTGGATAATCTTTAACTCAACCAAAAAGTATAATTCGTTTAACATGAAAAAATAAACTTCCCAGTAAGTTATAAAACAAATATTGTCAGTGAAAACATCAGGAGGGACGAACCAATCACCAACGAAACCTAACAACAACAAAAGGTCACCAATTTTTCCCGCCAAAACTAATCAGCTGGCACTTTTGGCGGGAGATAATGCCAGTCAATAAATCAGCCGAGTATGTAAACAAAGAAGAACTAGTCGTCTCATTTGGAACTTGTTTTCGGCGACGGAGACTAAGGTGAAGTTGAGGGATAAATCTTACCTGATGATGCAGACAGGTGCTGGACAGGTGTATCTTGTATCTCACCAGAGCTACTATCATTTTTCTTCAACCGAGGAACCGTCACATATCGTCTCCTTACCTGTAAAAACACCTGATTTGGACGACATTTTGTCTTGTTTACGTTTCTAGAGACGCCACAGTCAGGTGTATCGCACTGTAAATTGTGTCTTCAGGTGAGTTAGTATAATTTTTCTTTGTCTTACGTGTTTTCTTTGATTATCCAGGCAGGTGAACACTTTTGAACCCTTGAATTAGGTGGCGCTAACACCCTTCCCCCCAGATGTAGCTACTGCCCCCCCCCCCCCAGAGATTAGTAGGCAGACACCACTAAAGGTTCTAACTATAAGTATCTCTCCATTAGAACCTTTTTATGTTCATTAATATATGTGTAGAACCTTCTGCTCTGTGTAATCTATCATTGAACACTCGTTTTGAACCTCTGATCTGGACGGCATCTACCCCCAGAGAGAAGGAATACACTGAACCCCCTTGATGTAGACCGCATCTGTTTCCCTCCCTCTCCTCCTCCTTCTTCATCTCTCCTCTTCGTTCCTCCCTCTCCTTCCTTTCATCACCGTTCCTCTCTATTCTCATCTTCCCTCTCTCTTTCATCTCCTGCATTTCCTGCTCTCTCCCTCTCCTCATCCTCCTTCCTTCTCCTCCTCATGTCTCATCTCTCATCCTCGTCCCTCCTTCTCCTCCTTCTTACCTTCCCTCCTCCCCTTTCCCTCTCGCTCCTTATCCCCCCTTCCTCTCCACATCATCCCTCCCTCTCTCTCCCCCCTCCCTCCTTCTCTTTCCCCCTTCCCTTCCTCTCCTTTTCCTACTTCCCTTTCCTCTTCTCTTCTCCCTTTCCTCCTTCCCTCTCCCCGTCTTCTTCCTCCTCCAGCTGAGAGTCAACAAACAGACCCTCAGAGATTCCTTACTTCTTAGACCGAAGACTTTCAAGATTAATGGGACTATCTTGCATCAGCCCCTAAGGTATCCTGTACAGTCCCTAAGGTATCCTACGCAGTCCCTGGATCCGACGTCTCCCTTGTTTTCTCCACTCTTTTGGCTAACAGGCCCACATCAGAGGAGAGAGGAGGGGGGAAGGGAGGGGGAGGGGGTCACATTCCGCTTAGCGACGCTTGTATCGAGTCATCTCCCGCAGGTTGGGGTCTCGGGCACATTTTGTCGCGTGTGTTGGGCCAGTCCGAGGAAGACGTCATATCATTCTTGTTGGGATGATTAGTTAAATGAGGAGGTGGTGTGGTGTGGATATGGTGTGGTCCTGGTGTGGTGCAAAGGTTTGGTGGTGGTGTAGTGTGAAGGAGTGGTGGTGGAGGATGTGGTGTGGTGGTGGTGTAGTGTGAAGGTGTGGTGGTGGTGTAGTGTGAAGGTGTGGTGGTGGTGTAGTGTGAAGGTGTGGTGGTGGTGTAGTGTGAAGTGTGGTGGAGGTGGGCTTATATGGGTGGAGGTGTGATAACAGGAGGGGATGTGGGTTGGTGTGGGTAAAGGTGGGTTGACGGGGGTTACGGTGGGTTGACAGGGGTAGAGGTGGGTTGACGGGGGTAGAGGTGGGTTGGTGTGGGTAAAGGTGGGTTGACGGGGGTAGAGGTGGGTTGACGGGGGTAGAGGTGGGTTGACGGGGGTAGAGGTGGGTTGGTGTGGGTAAAGGTGGGTTGACGGGGGTAGAGGTGGGTTGACGGGGGTAGCATCTATCACATTCTAGGGTCAAAACTTTCTAAGGGTTACAAAATCTTAAACTCGACCCTGAATTATTTGCCCCAACCTAACCCAACCCAACCCAACTCAACTTACAAATACATTAACAAATACAAATAGAATTAGATAAGAAGAAAAATACAATAATCCAACTATCCAACAAGAACACTAATATTAAATGAACATAAACAAACAAAGATTAAATTATCGCTACTTGCCAATATCCTGCTTACATAATGGCTGTGTTTTTGTTGTGGTTTTTCTTTACATTTTTTTTCCTCCGTCTTTTGTTGATATGCAAATTAGCTGAGGGAGGGAAGTTACTCACCTGTAGATTAGAAGTGTCAGGTAGGTGGATCAGCCAAGCCATCTGTCATCTGTCAAGTAGCCGTGACATGACACCATAGTAATTAGTGGGAATTATGCCCCATCGCCTCTGTGTCGTAATTATGTTCTATGTGTGTGTGTGTATGCGTGTTGTGCGTGCGTGTGTGTGTGTTTGTTGTGTGTGTGTGTGTGTTTGTGTGTGTGTGTGTGTGTGTGTGTGTGTGTGCGTGCGTGTGTGTGTGTGTGTGTGTGTGTGTATATAATGCTAGGAGAGGAGAAAATGAAATGCGAGGAAGGGAGAGGTAAGGGAGGAGAAGGCAGGGAGGTAGTTAAGGAAGATAGATAGGGAAGGAGGAGAGGAAGGGAGGAGGAGAGGGTAAATAAGATAAGTGAGTAGAGTGGAAGGAAATAATAGGAGAGAGAATAATGGGGAGAGAGACAGATAAAGGTAGAAAATGGACGAAATTAATACGGAAGATGGATAAGGAAGGAAGGAGAAGAGAGGAAGAGGAAGTAGACAGAGTGGAAGAGGAGGAGGCAAGACAAAGAGATAAGGAAGAGTAGAGAAGAGGGGAGAGTGGAGGAGAGTAGGGGAGAGGCGGGGAGAAGAGGCATACCTGGCAGTTCCATATGTGTTATTAACTCCCTTCACCCATCTACCTCCCAAACCCCCCACTCCTCCTCCCACCCCACCTCCCACTCCATCTCCTATCCTACCCCTCTCCACCTCCCACTCCACCGCCCACTCCACCTCCCCACACCACCTCCCACCTTACTAACGAAAGATCAAAACAGTCCGCCAGGCGTTCGTGTGCTGGAGGCGGATGCTCGCTGTGGGTGAGAGACACTGTAAGCTCGGAGGATAGAGGGGGCGTCAGTATTGGGATATCAGGCGTAAACACACCACCAGACCGATGGGTGTAGAGGTCACGACGACGGGTTGGCGAAGGTTTCTCCACCACGGGCGATAAGGTTGAGGTTTTAGGTCTCTCTGGGTCTCGGTAACCGACTTTAAGAGACGTAAGAAGAGAGAGACTTAGAGATTTGCTCCGTGAGAGACCATTGGTGTTCAGTTATCTCGTGATTTTGTCTGGGTGAAATTTTTGGAGGAGTGAGATTAGGATTTTGTTTTGTTTTTTCTCTTTTTTATTTCCGGGTTGATGTAATGTGTTATTGAGAAGACTTTTATTTTTGTTTATTTCATGTTTTAGTATCAGGGGTTAAAATGACTCAATATAGATGGGAAAAAAAATTCGTGTTTTCATCATTAAAGAAGAAAAACTAAATATTCCTGTTTCATTTACACTTTAAGAATAAAAATAATAAAAAATGGTTATGCATTTTCTAAGCCAAATAAAATACTGTATTGTAAATAAAATCAACAACAAATTGAAAAAAAACAAAAAACAATTTTGCATGAGTTAATTGGGCCTATTTAAGTCAGGTGCACAAGGTAGGACTTACCCAATTTCCATGGTCACTTACCTGTAATTTATGCACGACGCTCAGAACTAATTTAAAAACAAATGAATTTGTCAGTCACTTCTTGTCTTAGAGTTTCCTTAAAAATATGTGGAGTTGGAAGGTGATATGTGGTTTGTTATTATTATTATTTTTATTATTATTGTTGTTGTTGTTGTTGTTGTTGTTATGTTAGCTTTAATTACTACTGAACACTACCACGTAAGACTAACAATTAATAACCCCAGGTAACACTAATTACCCCTTAACATTACCATATACCTGTAATTAGCCCGTGACACCAACAAAGCCAATCGGATAGAATAACCTAACCCCTAGGGAACACAGCCACGTTACAGTCGACCAGAGAGGAAACGTGACCTTCCTGTTGTGACGCTCTAAGGTGCGAGTGACGGTTGCATCATCGTCACATAACCTATAATGACACCTGTGACGGAACCAGCGACAAGGCAATTACCAATGACAAGTGCGTAATGAAGGGATAATGACATCATCCTTTGTTGTCATGATGGATGCATTCTATGGTGTGGTTGGCTGAACTACTCTCGGGTTTTGTTAGGTAGAAATTGACAATGTTTTTTTTCTCCTGTGGTTATGTTCTGTTTGTTGAGTGAGACTATAGATTATTTTTTTACCCTGTTTCTATACAATGACATCGACCGTAGACATAATGTATAGTGGTTGGAAAAGGTGGGTAACTGTGTGTGTGTGTGTGTGTGTGTGTGTGTGTTCAGTGACTATTTCTTCAGTTCGCTTCTAATCTTCTCTTCACACCTAAAGGTTATTGGCCTCTAGACATACCTCCTCCTGCCATGGGCGGTCGTGGGCGTACCCTCCACGCCCACACGCCCCTCCTATACGCCTACCCTCTACATGCCCTCACCCACGACCCTACACGCCCCCCCACGCCTCTTCTACGCACCCTCCTCCTGCCTGCCCCCTGCCTATCCATGCCCTCCACCCACCTCTTCCTGACACGCTACTTGCTCCCCTGCCATCCTCCCCCTCTACTATGTCCCTCCACCACTACCCTCCACCGTGCCCTCCATCTTCCCCCCCCACTAAGTCCCTCCATCACCTTCCCTCCACTCCTACAACCCTCCATCATACCTTTCACTACTACCCTACACCGTGCCCTCCATCCTACTTCACCACTCTCCTCCATCATGCCCTCCACCAAACCGTTCAGCACTACCCCCTCCAGTATCACTCAACACAACTACTACTATCATCCCTCTACCTGTAGTTTTCATTCATCCTCTCCAGTATTACATGACAACAGTTTCCAACATTTCATCCGAATTCTCCATCGACGATAAGAACCATCTGTCACTACTATAAGGTTAATGAAGGTAAGACTCCCATTAAATTTATTATGCCCATTAAAGTCTATTTATCGAGTAATTTAGGGAGTTATTGCAGTATTTAGATCAGTAATTAGAGCAATATATGTCAGTCAGTGTAACATCCGCTCTACATTTGCTTGGGGTAGGGTAGGGTAGGGTAGGGTTGGGTAGGGTAGGGTAGGGTAGGGTAGGGTAGGGTAGGGTGGGGTAGGGAAGTGTAGGGTAGGGTAGGGTAGGGTAGGGTAGGGTGGGGTAGGGTAGGATAGGGTAGGGTAGGGTAGGGTAGGATAGGGTAGGGTAGGGAAGTGTAGGGTAGGGTAGGGTAGGGTTGGGTAGGGTAGGGTAGGGTAGGGTAGGGTAGGGTAGGGTAGGGAAGTGTAGGGTAGGGTAGGGTAGGGTTGG
>CAUDMG010001775.1:7662500-7670000 GCA_958450375.1 Homarus gammarus
AAGACCAATAATAATCTTTAAATTTTAAGTATAGGACCAATCTTATCTTAAAGTATTTTTGGTGTTTTAAAGTGATACAAAGTCTTCATAATAGTGTTTTAATAGTCAATTTAGGAAGGTCTTTGTGTGTGTGTGTGTGTGTGTGTGTGTGTGTGTGTGTGTGTGTGTGTGTGTGTGTGTGTTCCTTTTGTATTTATTTGTTTTTTTTAATCATAAGTGTGTCTGATTTAAGCTACCCAAACCTCCCAACATCACCCCACCCCACCCCACCCTCCCCTACCCCCAAACATCTCCCCCACCCCAACCTCCCCTACCCCCAAACATCTCCCCCACCCCCGGTTTAACATCCCCCCATAATCCCCCAGGAAAAAAAAAAGCCTTATGAGGGGGGAGGAGGTGAGGGAGGGGGTCGTCAGCGATGGGTTGGGAGATAGGTGCTGGTTGCTGACAATTATGCTGACTTATTCCTGGCCTAAATGTCGCCACGGTAAGACATGTCGCCGAAATCACTCTACTGTTGCTGATTTATGACACCTCCTACCCCAGAGATAACTTGCTTAATTAACTAGTATAAAGTGTAGCGATGGAGGGAGGGTAGGAGGGAGGGTAGGAGGGAATGTGCGTGGGATTAAGGGATGGTAGGACGGGAAGAGGGAGGGTAGGAGGGAAAGTGGGAGAGAGGGAGGAGAGAGGGAGGGAGGGAAGGAAGAGATTAAACTGAGGGAGGAGAATCTTGTTGTGTGCTTGTGTCTGTCTGTTTAAGATTAACTCTCTCTCTCTCTCTCGCCACCTAACACCCACCGCTATAAACCACCACCACCACCACCACTACCATCACCCATCACCACCACCCACCACCACCACTACCATCACCACCACCACTACCATCACCCATCACCACCACCACCACCACCACTACCATCACCACCACCACTACCATCACCAATCACCACCCACCACCCACCCACCAGCACCCACCACCACCACTACCATCACCCATCACCACCACCAACCACCACTACCCACGTCACCTCACCTGCTCGTCCCAACAGGTAAAATCCGTTCTAAATTACACGTTGTCTGATGACTTTACATATCAACAGAGCCATAATGAGTTGGACCTACAAATAGTCGATACATATCTTAGGTGTGTGTCAGTCTTAAGGGCTTCTAAGGTAATTCTCACCTTTACCTGATGACCTGAGAAGACTTAATAGAATCACTTTAATCTTCTACCTGTATGTCTCAAAAGAATCCTAATTTATTGTCTATTTTATTGGGTATCTGAGGAAATGTCTAACTTAATCATATAATTCTAGGTTAGGTTAGGTTAGGGTAGGTTAGGTTAGGGTAGGCTCGGTTAGGTTAGGTTAGGGTAGGCTCGGTTAGGTTAGGTTAGGTTAGGTTAGGTTAGGTTGGGTTAGGTTAGGTTAGGTTAGGTAAATGAGGAAGAGGAGAAATGGAGGGACAAAGAGAAAACACAAGAGAACACAAGGAAGAAGCTAACGAGAAAGGTAGGAGGAAAAGGGGAAGAAAAAGGGAAGCAAAGAAGAGGCCTGGAGGGAGAGAAGAGGTGGGAGGGAAGAAGGAAGGGAGGGAGGGAGGGAGAGAGGGAGGGAGGGTCACCTGACTATGATTTATGGTATTAAATGATGAATCTCCTGTCGAAGGTGAGGGAGGGAGGGAAGGAAGGAGGGAGGGGAGGGAGAGAGGGAAGGAAAGGGAGGAAGGAGAGAAGTGTAGAAAGGAAGGAGGAGGAGAGTGAAACAAAGAGATATGTACAAAAAGAGAGAGAAATAAAGAATGGGTCAAATTGTCAGCTAGAACCGTGTGTGTGAGAGAGAGAGAGAGAGAGAGAGAGAGAGAGAGAGAGAGAGAGAGAGAGAGAGAGAGAGAGAGAGAGAGAGAGAGATACCATAACTAAATACTATTCACCAGATAGGAACGACCTCCCTTCCCCTTCTACACATACACTCTCCCCATCTCCCCATTCTTCCCCTCCCTCTCCCCTCTCCCCCATCCCCTTGCCCTTTGTTACCCCTAAAGGTTCAGTTACATCCCGTCGACCCCCTAATCGCCCTTAGCTGCTTGTTCGACTCCCGTAAGAGACGAGTCAAAAGGGGAATATTAGTTACGGTGTTGTAAGGTCAGTGGCCTTTGTACTAAGTGACTCGAGAGTTGAATTTTTGGATCACCTGAAGATTAGACACCCGAGCTTATTTCATCTGACGCTACCCGGGAGAGGGAAGGTTTGGTTAAGGTGAGGTAGATTAAATTTGGTTTGGTTACGTTAGGTTAGGATAGGTTAGGCTAAGTTAGAGATAAAACAACACAAAAAAAATAAACTTAAGAATCTTCTAGAATTCATCACCGTCAAAGTTAAACTAATAATATATTTTTTCATATCTACAGTTTAATAATAATAATAATAAACATCTTCTGTACGAGGGTTTGGGAATCCATCTTTGTGTCACAGGTAACTTTACTCTGACCACCTGAATGCATTACCACACCACCAGGTTAGGGACAAACTCTTAGCGCATAAGAACCTTTGAGAATCCATCTTTGGTGCCGTAGTTTAAGTGACCGAGTTGGATTCTCCCTCACATCAAACCATTTAAGAGAAAGATACATCTACCCGACGAAGAATAATGAAAAATACTTCTCTGTTGTGGGCGCTCATCTTTAGGCTTCCAATTGGAGGAGAAAAAATATAAATCCTATTGGTAAGACGTTGAGAATCCATCTGTTGGTTCGTAGGTGTAATTTATCGTGTGTGATCCTCTCTACCAACACCAGTAAGGAGGAAACAGCAGGCTTGAGGACCTTTGATGGTTGTGGCCGTGGTAATCGCCTGTCTGGCCTCGTGGGGGGACGATTGTGGTGGTGAGCGATGGTGGTGGTAGTGGTGGTAGTGTGGGTAGTGGTAGGAGGGTATACCAACCACGAGCATATGGCGTCAGTATTCAGGATGTATACACATTGTCTGATGGGCGGTTCTGGTCATGTAAGGGTGTGTTACGGAGGTGTAGGGATGTGTTGGGAGGTGTAGGGAGGTATAGGGAGGTGTTGGGAGGTGTAGGGAGTGGGTAGGGAGGGAAGAAGTGATGTTTGAAAGAGGGTGGGAGGAGTGAGGGAAGGGGTAAGAGACGTATAGGATAAGAAGGGAGGAGGGAAAGAATGAAGGAGAGAAGGAGGAGTGAAGGAAGGGGTAAGAGACGCATAGGATAAGAAGGGAGGAGGGAGGGAGGGAGGGAAGGAAGGAGGGAGGGAGGGAGGGAAGGGAGGAGGGAGGGAAGGGAGGAGGGAGGGAGGCTGTCATGCTTCACACTGCACGTCACAAGCAGTAATGGCCGGCCGTCCCTCCAACACACAGCGCCACAATGCACAAACCCGTGGCCTTGTTGGCGTTCTCTTAATGGCGTGATTCAGTGCACCACTACTTCTGACTTTTGACATGATGACGGCCGACTCAGGATGATAATGGAGTCAATTATTGGCTTCAGAGAGTTTAATGGTGTTAGTTATTGGAGTCAGAGGCAGTTAATGTTAATGATGCTGTTTGCTGATCCATGTGGGTTTAATGGTGTCACTTAATGGCGTCCAAAGAGGTTAATATAACTGACGTCATCTAATGGTATCACAGGTGTTAATGGCTATGAAAGACGGTTAATATTGATGGTTTGGGTGAATAATGTCAGTTAGGTTAATGATGTCACTTAATGTTGTCACTGGCACAAGACTCTGTTAATGGCGTTAAATGGGGGGGGGGGGGGGTTATGATGGCTTGGGTCGAGAGCTATGATAATTATCATGATAATTATAATTTGTCGATTCAATGCGCCTCTCTCTCTCTCTCTCTCTCTCTCTCTCTCTCTCTCTCTCTCTCTCTTCTCGAGGATGAACGGCGTCGATAATAATCTCAAATAAAAAAAAATAAACGAAATAGTTCAAATTAATTGTTTACTCTGAACACAAGTCATTTGCTGTGAAAGTCTAATTTGATAAACACAACAACTACATCATAATGGCATCACAAACTATAATCCAATTTTTTCCGTTGTTAGAATTATTGCTAAAACCATTAACCTGTCCTGGGAAAAGAAATATTAATGTTTACATATTTTGCCGGAGGGAAACGAATAATCAACTATTTTTTTTCCAGTATGATCAAATTCAATTGTTTTTCGTCGTATTAGGGAATAATTGCTCATTGTTATTGTATGTCATTAGGTAAGTTATAGTTAGATTTTGCAGTATTTGCAGTAGTTGGTTTTGTCTGAACTAAGCAATATGATAAAAAAAAAAGACTTTTGCCGTACAGAAACGAATGCACTCCGTCCCAAAGACGACTGACCCCCGGCAGGAACCCGATGCTCTAAGATGGCCGCCAACATCATCGATCATTCTTATTGTATTATGCTCCCCCCCCCCCCCCCCTGGCCTCAGACGCGATATATCCCCCTCAGCATACTAAATATATATCCCACAAGGTATATCCAAAACCAGTGTTTGGATACAATATACCCTGTCCCGATGTATCTTGATAAAACCTCCTAGATACGTATACGCCTTCGCTCGACTCGTAAAATCTAATTCAGCTTCCCAGATCCAATCACTGACTGAACCACTCGACTGTGAATAGCCTTACGCGAGGGTGACAGACTGGTATTGACTGTCTGGTAATCCGAATGTCCAGTCAGTGTCCAGTCGGGGTGTTTAATGGTCGGTTTTTATTGATATTCTATATTGGTTTTCGAACGTCGGTTTAAAAGAGAAGTAATGATAATTTTTTTTGTGAAGGACTTGATTATTAATGGAACAGATGGATAATTACGAGCTTATAATACAAATAACACACACACACACACACACACACACACGCGCGCGCGCATGTGCGCACACGCTCGCATTAATAGATTGCTAATCCTACCCGATACTTACGCTGATCAATTTCCCGTAAGGTAAGATAGAACAAATTAATGCATGAGCCAGGTACAGTCTCGCCCAAAAGTTCGTTGAGTCTCCCAGCCAGCTATTGCTGCACTGCCTGCTTCAGATGTTTGAAACTGTCTCAGTACCAACCATAACATGAAACCGATACGAATAAATCTAAAGGTTCGAAGTAACAGACTCAAGTTGAAACATCTGAAGCAGGCAGTACAGCAATAGATGGCTGGGAGAGTTAACGGACTGTTGGGTGAGGCTGTACCACCAGGTACCACAGTTGCGGAAATGTGTTCCTACACCTCCTGTAGTAACCCGTGTTTCCAAACAGCACCGTCGCAGTAGTAGTATCACTAGTTATTAATGAATGGATATTGGTCATGTAACGAAGGATGTGAATGGTGGATAGGTTTGCTATATCATGGTTGCCCCTCGTGTGTAACGAGGATGGCCGGCCCTAGGACCACCTAGGCTTGAATTTGTTTAAGGTGAAGAAGCTGTCGCCAACACAACAACCACACCCGAGTTAACGAGCTGCATGACCCAGTGTCAAGGAATAGTCCGAGAAGACCGGACAACTCGGCAACTGCACTGGCTAACCATTACCCCGGAACACGATCCGCAAATCGATCAACATTCAGGTCCCCAATTACTGCTGGGTAGACAGAGGCAAATGGCGTAAAGAAACTTGCCCATAGTTTCACCCTGCCAGGGGATCGAACCCGGGTCCACTCGCTTGCGAGGCAGGCATGCTGACCATTACACCACAGGTCGCCACATAGGTATGCTATAGGTCATATAGGTTGGCCGTTTGGTGACACGAGTTACCACAGGGGGCGTAGGAACACATTTCCGCAACTGTACCACTGGACTGAAGCCCAAGGTACCACTGAAGACTGAAGAAGGTTCCACTGGATCCCAAGGTACGACTGGACTGAATCTCAAGGTGCCACTGGACTGAATTCCAAGATACCACTAAATCCCAAGGTACCACCGAATCCCAAAGTACCACCGGATCCCAAAGTACCATTGGACTGAATCCCAATGTACCACTAAAGACCATATGAGGTACCACTAAATCCCAAGGTACCACTGGAGACTATATCAGGCGCCTTCATGTGATTGATGATGGTGAATGATGGAGCCCGGATACTCACCTGACACCAAGATGCCACCACTCGTGATTAATGAAGCTTCGAATCCCAAGTCCGAGCTGGCGATGAACCCACTACAGAGGATGGACGCCACAACATTACTACACTGACCAAAGATTCTATCAACCATAAAACGTAAACATTGAATCCACTGTAGTTTTTACCATTTCTACAGTGGTAAATTGTTTTTGTCAATCATCAGGTATAAACATTGAATACATTGTAGTTTCTCGTAAGTTTAAGAGTCTTACCATTGCTACAGTTGAACTAAGCGGCAAAAAAATATATCAAATGTTATACTAGACTAAAGCTTCGTGGTTTACTACATTGGAACCCACTTCTTATTTACAATGGGATTAAATTAGATGCAAATAGAGTAAAATATAGAAACCATTGGAAAAATTGGACCGTAATATTTATCAACATGGACACTAATTCTTAAAGAGTCGTAAGATAAATGTTAACTCGAAACATAACGAGAGAGAGAGAGAGAGAGAGAGACATAACATCAGAGTCATCAGTACACGTCCAGTAGTGGGCTTGTACAGGTAATTCAATTAGTCGTGTTGTTATATATTACAGGTGAATTTTTTTTACCTGGCATTTAACATTTTTGTCCATTGGGATTATGAATGGTAATAAGTGGTTAATGGTGTGTGTGTGTGTGTGTGTGTGTGTGTGTGTGCGCGTGTGTGTACTGTAGATTATTATAGTGACCCCTGGAAACGCTCTCATGTTTTCGTTTTCCTTAACCCTGAGTAAATACTAATTACTATCATTGCCTGAAGAGTTACCACGACAACACTTAGTAAATTTTGAAGCAATTTACAACGAATATTTGTCATGTGGTCCTTGTCATATGTTGATCAAACCTGCCAAGTTTGGTGTAGATCTGCAAACCCGTTCTTGAGATAATTTCGAAACAGACAGAGAGACAGAGAGACAAATTGGACCGAAACCAATAATACCTTGCCAGACACAACATTAGCGAAGAGGAGAATGATTGGAGACAGAGAGATAGAGACAGATAGACAGACAGACAGATAGAGAGACAGACAGACGTGAAATTATCTCTAAACTGCCTCAAGCCTTTTGATGATTTACCTGGAGACGCTAATGAGCCAACCAAGTAATTAATATAGAATGCAAATCATCAATCAGAAGACTCGCCCCTGACGCCATATCGTTCTTTTAAGATAATACTAATTTATTTACTCTGACAGAATATGATGTCGGGATTCGATGTAAGTTTTGTGCTTTGGAGGGTCCGAATCTTCTTCTTGAGGTCCGAATCTTCTTCTTGAGGTTCAAATCTTCTTCTTGGGGTCCGAATCATCTTCTTGAGGTCCGAATCTTCTTCTTGTGGTCCAAATCTTCTTCTTGAGGTCCGAATCTTCTT
>CAUDMG010001775.1:7675000-7707500 GCA_958450375.1 Homarus gammarus
AATGGTGTTGACGGGTACACACAGGTGAGGTTAATGGTGTTGTCAGGTACACACAGGTGAGGTTAATGGTGTTGACGGGTACACACAGGTGAGGTTAATGGTGTTGACGGGTACACACAGGTGAGGTTAATGGTGTTGTCAGGTACACACAGGTGAGGTTAATGGTGTTGTCAAGTGCACACAGGTGAGGTTAATGGTGTTGTCAGGTACACACAGGTGAGGTTAATGGTGTTGTCAGGTACACACAGGTGAGGTTAATGGTGTTGTCAGGTACACACAGGTGAGGTTAATGGTGTTGACGGGTACACACAGGTGAGGTTAATGGTGTTGTCAGGTACACACAGGTGAGGTTAATGGTGTTGTCAGGTACACACAGGTGAGGTTAATGGTGTTATCAGGTACACACAGGTGAGGTTAATGGTGTTGACGGGTACACACAGGTGAGGTTAATGGTGTTGTCAGGTACACACAGGTGAGGTTAATGGTGTTGTCAGGTACACACAGGTGAGGTTAATGGTGTTGACGGGTACACACAGGTGAGGTTAATGGTGTTGTCAGGTACACACAGGTGAGGTTAATGATGTTGTCAGGTACACACAGGTGAAGTTAATGGTGTTGTCAGGTACACACAGGTGAGGTTAATGATGTTGTCAGGTACACACAGGTAGTCAGGGCTGCTCCTCGCCACAATTACACATACATTCATCACTATTTACCTGATGAATTGTTCTCGGTCTGTTGTTAGCGATTTCGTGCGGATCTGGAGCCTACGAGCATAGGTAGTGGGGTGGCTGTGACTTGCCCAGGTAGATTAATCTGTTTCTGGTTTGAGCTTTCTTCGTCTTGAACTTTCTCTAACTTGAACTTTCTCTAACTTGAACTTTCTCTAACTTGAAACTTTCTGTCTTAACCAATCCGTAGCTGGAACTTTCTGTGGCTTTCCCTTTCTCTGCTTGTACTTTCTGTAGCTTGAAAGTTCTTGGCCTTGAACTTTCTTTTGGGTTGACGTAGTCCTTTCCCTGGTGTGAACTTTCTATTGGCGTTATTTTCACCCATAGAAAGTTACCTGTTCTTACTTACAAGGAAAGTTAATGATTGATTGAAAGGCTTGATGTGGTGATGTTGTGAAAGGTGATGTTGTGAATGGTGATGCTGTGAGTGGTGATGCTGTGAATGGTGATTACTCGTTCATCATTTTCTTGTTCTTCTCTCTCTTTATTTCCCTCCCTATTTTCCTCTTTCCACTTTTATCTTACTCCATCCCTCCCTCTCCTTCGTTATCTTTCACTCACTCTTTCTCCTCTCCTCTTTTTTTCCCTCTCTCTTCCTCTTCCCTTTTCCATTCCTTCATCGTTCCTTTATTCTCTCCCCTTCTTTCATCTCCCCCCCGCCCCTCCCTCCTCTGCCAGGTGTCAGGACTTATCAGGGTAATCCAGCGTGTGGAGGGAGGGAGGGAGGGAGGGAGGGAGGGAAGATGTAGGAAGGAGAGGGAAAGGAAGGGGAGGGAAGGAAGGAGGAAGGGAGCAAAGGGAGCATTTAAAAGGGAGTGAGGGGGGGAAGGGGAGGGAGAAGAGGGGGTATGAAGAAGGAAAGGAGGGAGAAAGGGAAGGAGAGAGGAGGAGGAGGAGGAGGAGGAGGTGAAGCTTTAAGTAGAGAAAGGAAGTAAGAAGAGAGAGAGAGAGAGAGAGAGAGAGAGAGAGAGAGAGAGAGAGAGAGAGAGAGAGAGAGAGAGAGAATGTGAATTAGTACATAGAACATGGGAGTGATAATTTAACTCAGGAACTAGAGAATCCTTCCTTATGTCGCAGCTTCAAGTGAGTCTAAGATACGTCTCCATACACGTCAGCAACAACAATAAGGAAAGAAATATATAAACACCGAAACCTTGAGAATCCAAGTACTGGGATCCCTTAATAGTGGGATTGAATACTGGGTAACGTAGGATCAGATGCTCCTCCCCTCAACACAACCGATGCGAGATTGTTTATTTTTTGTGCCGCCAGAGATTTACGGTCCAGGGTTACTGACCTTATGATTGAGTCCGCCACACCTACTGCTCGTATTAAGGTCGGGGTTTTGTAGTGTAATTTTTTTGAGTACATGGGTCAAATCCTCAATGATCTTTATGAGGGCGATAGGTTAATTTATGAATCTGTAGTCTCTCTCTCTCTCTCTCATTGTCCCATCTTTCTCTGTCTCTTTCTTTATGTCTCTTTCAGTGTCTCTCTCCTTCTCTCTACCGGACATTTATAACCCACATTCATCTTCCCCCAGACAGTAGAAGCCTCCCAAGACTGACAGCTCAGTGCATCATCTTAGAGTCTATGAGATACTGCTGGTGAGATGTTTGTTTACAGATGGCGCTGGTAGCAGGAAACAGCTGATTACCGCTCAAATGGTGATTTTCCAGTTCACAAGATCACAAATGCCCGTCGCTAATCTTGTAAACTGTAAGGGTCTGGTCCGATGGCTGATTAGAGACCAGGACGATCGGTTTAAGGCGATTAGCATGATTGGATAGTGAAATTGTTAGTTCAGCCTGTCGTAACTGTTTAGTCTATCCCGGGTTATGATTGGGTCTGTAGCCCTGATTAGTATGCAGGTTTATTCTTCAGATTATCAGGGTGGAGGTACGTGTAGGGCGAAGTTATATTATATCAAAGTAATAATAATAATAATAATAATAATAATAATACCCTTTCCCTTTCCCTCTCTCTATCTCCCTCCTACCTTCCTTCCCTTCCTTCGCTCCGTCCATCCTACCCCCTCTCCCCGTTCTCCTTCTCCCTCCCCCCCCTCCACAGTGTACGCGGGTGGGCGTGTCGGGTTCATCTTCCATAATTCGACAACTAATTAATTCCACAACACGAAATTAGGTCCAGGAGGTAAAGGTGTGTCTGACACTAACTCACGCCAGCCACATGACACACTGAGGCGACCTGCTGTGTGTGTGTGTGTGTGTGTGTGAGAGAGTGTGTGTCAATAGCCTATATCATCATCATCATCATCATCATCATCATTATCATCATCATCATCATCATCATCATCATCATCTTGCTAGCCATAACGTCCTTAGTCTTCTGCACGCACGCACACACACACACACACACACACACACACACACACGCGCGCGCGTATACCCTCAGTACCCGAAAAGCAACTCGAAGGGCCATATGTCATGTGATTATTAGATATGAATAATGCAGGTAAGGAGCTGTGCCTTAAACACACCTGAGCATTGTCCTGTCTGTGGAGAGGATGGCTCCACCTGACCATACGAGGCAGGTATTAAAGTGGTCCCTCTTATATATTTATCTCACAGAACAAGTGTACCTACGTCTCAAGTGTGATATATCTGGGAGGAATATTATATTGAGTATACCTGAGTCCATATATACCTGGGAGGAATATTGCAAGATCTCAAAAGGCTGTATTATTTTCTAATTACATATTAAAACTGATCCTTTGTCTAGTGTAGAAACTCTTGGATAATTTATATGTAATAAGTCTTTCCATGAGGTAAGAACGCCTTCATAATTGGCCTGGGTAATATTTTATCCCATATTACCATTTTATTATTTTTTTCGGATTAACATTTACACCTGAAGCTTAATTAACCACTAAGCTTATTTCACCTGATGATTAAGTACTCTAGGGAAGAGGGGGGGGTGTGTTAAGGTAGGTCCAGGTAGATTAGGTGACACTGGGTAGATCTAGGTTAATTTATCCTTCATCCCCCGTCACATCTATCCTATTACCAATCCTCCTTCACCTGCCGCCACTACTACCACAACTACCACTATCCTCGAGGCACAGATCAAACGCCACCACTATCAGTAGACGTCAATTGCTATTTCCATACTATTAAAAACACGTCTACCACCACCACCACTACAATAGCTAATAGCTTATCTACTACCATCACTACCACTATTTCTACCACTACTTCTGTCATCCCCATCAACATCTACCACCACTACTACTACCCACCACCATTACCACCACCTACCACACACCACCACCTACCACTACCACCACCACCACCTACCACAACCACCACCTACCACCTACCACCACCACCACCTACCACCTACCACCACCACCACCTACCACAACCACCACCTACCACCTACCGCCACCCGCCACTTCCCTATAATGTTCTCTGAGTTTCCGCTCGGGCTGGCAGTGCACCCGACTCTATCCGAAATCGGGTCGGACAGGAAACTCCCCCAAACATTGTACTCTTTCCGACCTACAGAACCCGACCGGCGTACCGAGTTTGACGTTTCTAATTCCGCTAAGTCGTGGGTCTTATTCTCTCATACTCGAGGACGATTTAGTACGAAGAGGAGAAGTCTTTGTACTCTGTGAACCTTAGTTGTACTCTCTCTCTCTCTCTCTCTCTCTCTCTCTCTCTCTCTCTCTCTCTCTCTCTCTCTCTCTCTCCCTTCTTTCTCTTCCCCTTTCTTCCTCTTCTTTCCTCCTTCTCCTTTATTTCTCTTCTCCTCCTCCTCCGATCTTTCTCCTTTCTTCCACGTAATTTATTTTCTCGATACATCTTTAAGACGAGAGAGAGAGAGAGAGAGAGAGAGAGAGAGAGAGAGAGAGAGAGAGAGAGAGAGAGAGAGAGCAGCTCAAGCGAGATCTTCATCACTAAAGACAGCTGCTTGTTACTCCTCCTCCTCCTCCTCATCCTCCTCCATTTCCTCTTCCTCCATCTCCTCAGTCTCCCCTTCTTTCTCCTCTTCATGTTTCCATTTCCATCCCTATTACCCCCCCTTCACCCCTCCCATTCATCTTCCCTCCCTCCCTCCCCCTCCTTCCTCAACCAACCACATCCCTCCTTCTCTCCATCAACCAACCACCTCCCTCTCTCCCTCCCTCCCTCTCGCTATCCAGTACCACCAGGTGTTAAGGCATCACCTGGGAAGATATTCACGTACAGAGGAGAGTTAATGGCGGGTCACCACACACCCACGAGTCACCATAACCATAACACACCAATTACCATAACAAACCTGATGTGAGACTCGTCGGCCCCTTTACCTAACCTAACCATAACAATAAAAACAGTATAATTTCGTATTACTACATCAGTGATCAGAGACGTCACAAGTGTAGCCAAAATGGTCAAATATTTCATTTCCAGTAAACCAGAGACAAAAAAATATCAGATAAAGAAATAGTTTGTAGATGGTGTTGTACACAGTTGTTTCTTAAATATATCAACGCTGCTCACAGGAAACGGCAATCGGGTATAGGATATCAACTATGCAAATTTTCAACAACAAGTTATACAGCAAGATGTAGGGAAGATGCTGGATATATTACAAACATTCATGAACAATAAATGTAAATTCCCAGATTTACTAACCTAACAAAACAAACTACCTAATATAAGAAAAAAGACATTATTGGTGTAGCATCATCCATGTAGATTAAACACTACAAATGCTACAGCACAATTGTCTGTAGATGATCGATATTGCAATCATGCAAATGAACACGATGAAACCAGTTGCAGTTTCTTAATAGCTCAAGAGTGAAGGTCAAAAACTTCAGGTAAAATTAGAATTCAGAGCAAAGTAATAATTTTAAGAGTTTGGCGACCAGTGACACGACGACACAGCTTCCAATGAACGTGAGGCGAGATTAATTTTTTTCTAATTTTTTTACTTTCTGTGAGCTCCTAACCTAACCGAGCCTAATCATAGGTAACCTCCTCCTCTACCTCTTCCTCTTCTTCCTCCTCCTCTTCCTCCTTCTGCCCCCCCTCTTCCTATTCCTCCTCCTCCTCTTCCTCCTCCTCTTCCTCCTTCTCTCCCTCCTCCTCCTCCTTCTCTCCCTCCTCCTCCTCCTCCTCCTGCTCTTGATGGTCACAAATCGAGTTTCCAACATTTCCATTATGGATGATATGTTTAAACGGGATAAAAACCGGCCGTGTTAAGTCCCAGTTTCACTCAGGGTACAGAACCAACCTTAACCTTGTCTCGAGCCTTGTTTGTGACACAGCCTTAAGTGATACAGCTAATTACAGCATGTTTGTGACACAGCCTTAAGTGATACAGCTAATTATTGCATGTTTGTGATACAGTCTTCAGTAATACAGCTAATTATAGCATGTTTGTGACAGTCTTAATTGTTGCAGCTAACCTAATCCAAACTAAACTAACTTAACCTAACTTAACCCAACTCAACTTAACCTAACTTAACCTAACCTAACCTAACCTATCTCCTCAGGTAGCTATGGGAAGTTCAATCATCAGATGAAATAAATTAGAGTGCCTAATCTTCAGGTGATAAAAACAGGTAACAAAGCCCTGAATCTCAAATATCTCCCACCTTAATTGGATCTCCTACCTGGTGATAAAGTCAATGGATCTTGTTATGGTAGAGTCGGTATATAAGTCGATCTTCGTCTAAGCTTAAGCCCAGGTAGTTAGGTATTTCATTTCATCTCCAGTTATGACGAAAATTCAACACTTGAGGAGGTTCTATGGCTCCATTGGTGAGGTTCTGGGAAGGTGAGGCGGCAGATAGGTGGACAAAGGCTCAGCTAGGGGTGTATGTGGGGGGGGGGGGGTAGTGGAGGGAGGGAGGCAACCATATCCCTAACTCAACCCTCCACCATCACAACGAATCAATCAAAGTCAACAACAGAATTCAACCCGCGCCACAAACCGGTCCCCTGAAACCACCCGGAGAGGCCGTCAAATCAGCATCTAATTCCGGCACACTGAGACCCCGCTTTTACGGAACGCTCGCTTGACTTACACTCCCCCGACATTAAACACAGACCATAAAGTATCAATTATTGGAGGCGATATCTGGGTATAAACGTTCTCCAGCCACTCTCCTAAGGTCTAGTGTTCTTCTGTTCTGTGTTCTTCAGGCGGTGGAGGTGCTTACAAGACAATAGGTATTATCCGGAGTGATCGTCTTCCAGAACTAGATGCACGGAAACGTCTTGGTAGTATGCGAGTCTCGGATTCTTACATGACAGCCGTGATTTCTCAATAAATGTGTAAAAAAAAACAAAAAAAATACCACAGGATTCATCACAGGAAGGGAGAGGAGGAGGAGGAAGAGGAAGAGAAGGGGAAGGAAGAGTAGGAAGAGGAAGAATAAGGGGGAGAAGGAGAAGAAGGAAGAGGAATAGGGGGAAAAGGAGCAAAAGGAAGTGGAAGAGGAAAAATAAGAAGAGGGAGAAGAAGAGGATGAGGAAGATGAGGAGGAAGTGGAAAAAGAAGAAGAATAATAGGGGGAGCAGAAGGAGAATAAAACCTATAATTCTTTTACCTCTTGTTATAGATGAGCTTGACTCGATTATACTTTGTTTACAATGACTGACAGCGGTGATAGGCTCCACACACACACACACACACACACACACACACACACACACACACACACTATACAAGACCCCGTACCACTGATTAGCTAAGCGCCCCCCCCCCCCCCCCAAAAAAAACCTTGACCAATCATCCGTATGGTCTGTTAAGGTGAGATTGGGACGGAGGACTGATAGGAGATTGGTAATTAAAGGTAAGGTTGTGGAAGTTAGGAATAGGATAATAAGGTAAAGGAAAGAAGAATAAAGGATGTAGGAAGGAATAAATAGGGATTAATAAGGATACATAAGAAAAAACAAATTTTAATAAACGTTAGAAAATAAGAATGGAACAGAAGAACAAAGATGGAAAAGAGGTAACAGAAATAGGGTGAAGAATAAATAAGAGAGGGGCCAAAATAGGGATGATGAGAGTTAAGGCGAAAATTGGTTCCGAAAGGTCCCAATTAAAGAGGATTAGGGAGACGTTTTAGTCGCTAATTAGACGGTGTCAGGGAAATAAAAATACCAAGTAACAGCTGCCATAGAGAGAGAGAGAGAGAGAGAGAGAGAGAGAGACCTTAATGCCTTGGTTGTCACTTCCAGAAACTCAGGCTTAGAAAAATAAAATCTTGTTTATATATTTATTTATTTTGTTTATTTATTTTTTATTTTTGTATGTGTGTGTCTTAGGATGAGTTAGATTGGATTGAATTACGTGGTGAAGGTTAGGTTAGGTTAGGTTAGGTTAGGTTAGGTTAGGTTAGGTTATCAAAGTGAAGTATAATACAGCCGTGGTGGTTTATATAAGCCTCGCCTGAGGTCACATACTCATCCTACAATGCTATTCTTAAAGGGTCTCACCATATGGAGGCAAAATTAAACCTGAATATTGAAATAGAGTGAATAAGTTATCTGAGCCGCCACATACTCTACTCAGTTAAGCGAGAGTCAGTCTGTTGTCAATCCCGACTCCTAAGATGGTGGTGGTGGATTTATTCACTCGTACCTGAACATCTCGCATAATGACAGGGAGTGTGGCGGGGATGTCGGCGCTGATATAACCCTGAATTGTGTGTCTTCGTCGGTCTGAGATGAAATTGCCACCGTCTTGCAGCGATAAGATGTACTGCGGGGGTTTCATTTGCGTGAACAACGAGCGAGGATTTGTCTTCTCTCTCACAAGTAAAATATTGTACAAGGGGGAGTAGTCATCTGCATACACACACACACACACACACAGGCCTCCAGTATTATAAGTGCGATACCATCAGAATGTATATCAAATAGCGAGGGACCAACGCCATCACCCGGGGGAACTCCTACCTCGAGTAAATCATTAATCACTGCTTGTGTGGTTGATATTCCTGGTAGTTGTTAATTACTTTTGATACTATCCAACGCCACGATGTTTCAGCGGGGATATTAATAATTCCCTGCACCAGACACTCAGATACTCTCAAGGTTATATGAAGCAGTTGTCCTGTTCACCACTACAAGACCTATAGATACATACTTATATTAAAACATCTATAACAAGAGATGCGCTTCCCTTCTCATTATAACCAAACTAATCATTACATACTAGAGAGTTTTGTTTATGACAGTTTCTTAGTGTATTAAATAAGGTCTTCCCATACCACAAAACAAGAAGGAGAGAGATATATCGGTACATAAGTTTCCACAAATGATGTGTTATTACTCGAGTGTACAGCTGCTCGTCTTAAACCTCCTCAAATTTGTGGTCATTTTTTTCTTATTTCATGAAAGTCTAATGGAAGGTGTAGGGAACTGGTAGGGCGACTCTATAATATATTTGAACGTATATATATACATAAATCATCTGTGTATTGTCTGACGTTACTGCACTAGGAATGTTATTTTGAGGTTATCACTATCATCACCATTACCACTACTATCACCACCACTACGTCCATCATCATCACCACCACTACCATTATCACCATCATCACCAACACCTCCACTTCCTCCTCCACCACCACCACTACTACCACCATCACCACCATTATTACCACCATCACCAACATTACCACCTCCACCACCATCTCCACTACTACCACCACCACCACTATTATCACCACCACCACCAACATCACCACCTCCACCACCACCACTACTACCACCACCACCACCACCACCACCGCTACTACTACCACCACCACCACTACTACTACCACCGCCACCACTACTACTATCACCATCACTATCACCAGTATTACCACCACCATTACCACCACCATTACCACCGCCACCACCACTCTCCTAGGCGAAGGTCTTGGTATTTGCAGCTGGAAGTTCTGTGTTGATTCTGCAATTAGGAGAGGCTGACCTAATTAGTGACGTCAACCTGCCTGCCTGATGGACAATTTCACTCTCTCTCTCTCTCTCTCTCTCTCTCTCTCTCTCTCTCTCTCTCTCTCTCTCTGTTTATGTCTGTCTATCTGCCTGTATCTCTTTCTGTCTCTTAGTCTGGGTCTTTTTATATCTATCTCTCACTGTCTGTCTGTCTGTCTATCTTATTTACTGATTTTTCTCCACCTCTTGTTTACTGGAGAGACGTCACCATACCATCACCACCACAACCTACCGTCTACCACACAATCACTGCTTAATGAACACTTTACCACAACCAACCCGATATCCAACTAATTTATTACAAAAACCCAGAAAACCAGCACAAATCCCCTAAAGGCACCAGTAAATTCAAGAATATCACGTTAAACCCCCCCAAAAACTCCATAAACTTCGAAAAAAATTCCTAAATAATCCTAAACCAAACTAAACCACTATGAAAACCATCACTAACTCCGAAATTATCCTTAAACCATCACCAGTCCACAAAACCAACACTAAACCACCCTCCCTCTTTCCCTCCCTACCCCCTACCTCCCTGCCTGCCTCCCTCACCACTGGCTGAGACACCTCCTCCCTCCTTCTTCCTTCACGTCATCCATACCCCACCTCCCTCACCGAACCCTCCAACTCCCTACTTCCCTCACCTCTTCCACACCGTCCCTCCTTCCTTCCCTCACCTAACCTCCCTCCCTCACGTACCCTCCCTCCCTCACCTACCCTCCCGCCCTCACCTACCCTCACCCACCCTCCCGCCCTCACCTACCCTCACCTCCCTCACCTACCCTCCCGCCCTCACCCACCCTCCCGCCCTCACCCACCCTCCCGCCCTCACCTACCCTCACCTCCCTCACCCACCCTCCCTCCCTCACGTACCCTCCCTCCCTCACCTACCCTCCCTCCCTCACCTACCCTCCCGCCCTCACCCACCCTCCCGCCCTCACCCACCCTCCCGCCCTCACCCACCCTCCCGCCCTCACCCACCCTCCCGCCCTCACCTACCCTCCCGCCCTCACCCACCCTCCCGCCCTCACCCACCCTCCCGCCCTCACCTACCCTCACCTCCCTCACCTACCCTCACCTCCCTCACCTACCCTCCCGCCCTCACCCACCCTCCCGCCCTCACCTACCCTCACCCACCCTCCCGCCCTCACCTACCCTCACCTCCCTCACCTACCCTCCCGCCCTCACCTACCCTCACCGCCCTCACCCACCCTCCCCGCTGGTCGAGCCACAAAAGAACCATCGGCTTTGTTTGTTTTGCTCCGTGATAAAATATTTGCGCTCGAGATGGGGGAAGTTTCACCCGCTGACAAGTGGAGTTTCGTGAAGATTCGTCTTACTAATGAGTTTCCACGATTTTGCCGACAAGGCCAAAACCAGCGAGACCTTCCCCGAGTCAATAATTTGGATAGTGACTCGGCTACAGGACCCGGTCACCAGGCGGGCGGGCGGGCGGGCATCTCTTCTTGTGGCTCTTTTAAATGGTTCTTTTCTTGTTTTATTTGGCGAGAAGATCAGACTTTAAGCTTTTTGGCGGGAAGATGATTAATGGTTTTGGGCGGGAAGATTATTTATGTTTTTGGCGGGAAGATGCATAGGTTCTTTTGGCGGGAAAATAAAAGCCAAAACTAGATGTCAATTTCCAAATAATTGTTTCCCTTCAAAGATTCATATCAATTATTTCCCTTAACTGTGAACACTCATTTAACTGATTCCCTTAAGACTTCCTGGCTCTCATACCCTAACTTAACCTGTCCAGGCTCTCGTAAGTCACGCTAAAAATTTTCTCGTAACCGGATATATGAGAACGTACATTAAGCTAAGGTAGAAAAATGTATTCTCAGGTGTTCTTACGCTGTATTTTTCCCGTAACTTGAGAACACACTTAATTACTTCCCTGAAGATGCGATACAATGATAAGTTTCTCTCAAAAAAATCGTAAGTTTGATTTTTCTCTCAGCTGGAGATGTGAGAGAGAGCATTGAGGTGATTCGTGTAAATAATGATATAAAAAGGAATTAGGAGTGGGTTAAACTTTTACAATCCTTACCCAGTCCTCTCCAGTTCCCCGTAGCCCTCTGGAGCTCCCCCAAACCCTCTCCAGCTCACTGTAGCCCTCTCCAGCTCCCATAGTCCCCTGCAGCCCCAAACTCCAACTATCCCCATCAGCCCCCGATCACTCAACCCCCAGTCCTTCAACCTAAGCAGCCATCAGCTCCCCTAGCCCTTTCCAACCCTCTAGCATCTAGCCCTTAGCTCCAAATCCCCTTCAACCCATCCATGCCCCCTCCCAAGCCCCCCCTAGTGTTTCTTAACCCCCACCACCCCTCAAGTCCCCTCTAGTCTTCTTTAGTCCCCACCAACCCTCAAGCCCCCGCTAGTCTTCTTTAGTCCCCACCAGCCCTCAAGCCCCCTCTAGTCTTCTTTAGTCCCCACCACCCCTCAAGCCCCCTCTAGTCTTCTTTAGTCCCCACCAACCCTCAAGCCCCCTCTAGTCTTCTTTAACCCCCACCAACCCTCAAGCCCCTTCTAGTCTTCTTTAGTCCCCACCAACCCTCAAGGCCCCTCTAGTCTTCTTAAACCCCCACCAGCCCTCAAGCCCCCTCTAGTCTTCTTTAGTCCCCACCACCCCTCAAGCCCCCTCTAGTCTTCTTTAGTCCCCACCAACCCTCAAGCCCCCTCTAGTCTTCTTTAGTCCCCACCAACCCTCAAGCCCCCTCTAGTCTTCTTAAACCCCCACCAACCCTCAAGCCCCCTCTAGTCTTCTTTAGTCCCCACCAGCCCTCTAGCTCCTTCTAGTCTTCTTTAGTCCCCACCAACCCTCAAGCCCCCTCTAGTCTTCTTAAACCCCCACCAACCCTCAAGCCCCCTCTAGTCTTCTTTAGTCCCCACCAACCCTCAAGCCCCTTCTAGTCTTCTTTAGTCCCCACCAGCCCTCTAGCCCCCTCTAGTCTTCTTTAGTCCCCACCACCCCTCAAGCCCCCTCTAGTCTTCTTTAGTCCCCACCAACCCTCAAGCCCCCTCTAGTCTTCTTTAACCCCCACCAACCCTCAAGCCCCTTCTAGTCTTCTTTAGTCCCCACCAACCCTCAAGGCCCCTCTAGTCTTCTTAAACCCCCACCAGCCCTCAAGCCCCCTCTAGTCTTCTTTAGTCCCCACCACCCCTCAAGCCCCCTCTAGTCTTCTTTAGTCCCCACCAACCCTCAAGCCCCTTCTAGTCTTCTTTAGTCCCCACCAGCCCTCTAGCCCCCTCTAGTCTTCTTTAGTCCCCACCACCCCTCAAGCCCCCTCTAGTCTTCTTTAGTCCCCACCAACCCTCAAGCCCCCTCTAGTCTTCTTTAGTCCCCACCAACCCTCAAGCCCCTTCTAGTCTTCTTTAGTCCCCACCAGCCCTCTAGCCCCCTCTAGTCTTCTTTAGTCCCCACCAGCCCTCTAGCCCCCAGCCTCCTCCATCTCCCTCTCCCCAGGTTGGAGGTTATATTTTACAGAGTCACTTTAGCCACGAGGCAAAGATGACGGATTGTCGGAGGATCCTTTGAGACTTCATCTTTGTGTCGCTGCTTGAGTGAACCTGTTGAAGACTTGTCTCTCTCACGTCCTAGCCTGACCTGACCTAACCTGAGTCTCGCATATCCTAAACTAACCTGACCTAATCTAACCTAATCTAACCTCTCACAACTTAACCTGACCTGACCTGTCCTGTCCCTACCTAACCTAACCTAGTCAACCTAAACAACCTTTCTCATATAGTTATTTCAAGGAGAAAAAAAACACTGTCTGTCATCTGATCAGTCTCTCTCTCTCTCTCTCTCTCTCTCTCTCTCTCTCTCTCTCTCTCTCTCTCTCTCTCTCCAACACTCTGTAACAATTAGTGGCCAAGACCTGTGCGGGTAATCTTTGAGGAAGCGGTTCCCACTGTGTGTATCAACCGGGGTCCATCCGACACAGTTGAGGGATCACCGTCAACATTGTCCAGCTCGACTTATGGGATGTAACGTGTGTGTGTGTGTGTGTGTGTGTGTGTGTGTATCTTTGCCCCTCCACACACATCCTGTACAGACCAAGGACTCTTTATCTATCTATCTTTGTCTGTTTATCTATATCTATCTTTATCTGTCTATCTTTCTTTATCTATCTATCTATCTATCTATCTTTGTCTATCTATCTTTGTCTGTCTGTCTGTCTGTGTCTGTCTGTCTATCTTTGTCTGTCTGTCTGTCTGTGTCTGTCTGTCTATCTTTGTCTGTCTGTCTGTCTGTGTCTGTCTGTCTATCTTTGTCTGTCTATGTCTGTCTGTCTATCTTTGTCTGTCTGTCTGTCTGTCTGTCTGTCTGTCTATGTTTATCAGTCTGTCTGTCTATCTTTGTTTGTTTGTCTATCTTTGTCTGTCTATGCGTGTCTGTCTGTCTGTCTGTCTATCTTTGCTTGATTGTCTATCTTTGTCTGTGTCTGTCTGTCTGTCTGTCTCTTAGCTCTCGTGCCAAACTGAGATGTTAACTAAGGCTGGGAGGACTGATATGGGGCGGTAATTCTTGAAGAGATCTTTGTCCCCAGATTTTTTAAATGCTGAGTGAACTTTAGCGATTTTCAGTGTATCGTGAAAGGCACCACTAGTGAAGGAGGAGTTACAAATGTGGAGGAGAACAGGTAGTAATAAGTGGGCCACTTTCTTAATGATGCTCATTGGTATATTGTCTTCGTCTGCTGCTACATTTTTGGACATTTTTATGATGGCCAGTAATTTATCTGCTGTGACAGGGGATAAGAACAGCTCATTTTGCTGTCTGCTTTGCAGGTAGACTCTAAATTCCCCATGGTAAAAAGGGATGCTCTTTGCAAGATTTCTGCCAACATTGATAAAATTATCAATGAAGTGGGTGGCAATGAAGGAAGGTTCCGTAGGTTGAGTGTTCCTGTTCTGGGAGAGTTGGTGATACTCCAGGTTGCCTGATGTTGACTGGAGCGTGTTTGTATCATAGCTACAGTACGTCTGGTATATCTAACTGCTTGTGTTACTCTATATCGGACACTACGGTGTGTGATGAAGGATGTTATGTTCCTTTCAATAGTCTGAGCTCTTCCGTGTTTCCCTGAGGAAGTAACACCGAACCTCAAGTCGGCTACCTGAAGGCCCACTAGGGACAGTAAGGACACAACACTACTCCTTCAGTATACAGGGTGGTGTATTCCTGAGACTTAAATAAAGATTAAATACTAAATTACCAAATTGTCAATTGTCAATAGTTTCAGAGTTACAGGACATGCCATATGATTTGTATTAACATTTATAGGAAATGTTTAAGCTCCTCCCCTCTTCCTCGATACAGAGCTCAGCCCATCGCACTAGTGAGTGTCGTTCAAAGACTCCAGGGGTGTTGCTAATGTTTGAAACACTGTCCTGTACACGGCGTCACAATTCTTCACGGTTTGAGAACCTCTGTAACATACACCTCGCTTTTTATGTGACCCCACAGGTAGAAATCAAGAGGATTCATGTCAGGTGACCGAAGGTTTATCACATTCTTACCAAACCTGTCATGTGCTGCAACTCTAAAACAATTGAGAATTGACAATTTGGTAATTTAGTAATTAATCTTTATTTAAGTCTCAGGAATACACCACCTGATTTATGAAAGGTATTTACTGAACACCCTGTAGAGGCAGTGAAGTTGTTACTGAACTTGATGTGTTTTTCGCTCATCTGTAAAATTAGGTACCACACCTCACCTGGGTCGATTTAGGGTGACTAGGCCGCCACAACCCTAAATTCTCTATATGTTTCACTTAAACTCAAAATTACTATAAAATATCGTGGAAATAATCATTATTGTATTCTTTTAATATCTGTTATATATTAAATAGTGAGACTCCTTGGTTGAATTAATCTGAGTAAATCAAGTATGAATAATATGTGGTAATGACAGAGAAATCCCGGTAAACAATTAGTAAAGAAGAACAGCAAAAACGACAACAATAACAACAGGATGATGAAAAGAACAAGAAGAACAAAAAACAACAAATGCAAAACAAGAAAACAACAAGATGAAGAAGAAAAACAAGTAGAAGAAGAGAGTGAGAGAGAAGGAAGGAGAGATATACGTATATAAACAGAGAAAGAGAGAGAGAGAGAGAGAGAGAGAGAGAGAGAGAGAGAGCCTCCTGCCTCACTCTTGTGCTACACGTTAAGAAGCTGTTGATCCCCCGTGTTGCGGCGCCTCAAGATAACTCTATAACAAGCCCTCTCTCCCTGCCCTACCCTGCCCTTGAGTCGAAAACCAATGCCTTATATACTGGGAGACTCACCCTTCCAGTCTCTCTCTTGACCTTGACTATCTGCGTAATCTTGCCTGAAATACTGAATACTTACCTTTTTTACGGTCATCCTCGTATCAATAATAATCAAAGTGTACCAAGAGGCTGAACAGATGCTGGTGAATAATTTACTACCAGGTAAAATATTATGCAGGTATAATTAATCATATTTATATAACATCTACGGTACTAATTTGCACGAATGATTCTGAAACTCCGCTCCTTCGGTTTCGTAAACAAGCATAAGTGAGGTGTTAGCTTCGTTCGTTTCCGTGGGTTATGACTTCGGTTTGCTTCTCTTAAGGAAGTGGGGTGAATATCTCGATTTTATTTCTATTACATGTGTTTTAAATTTTTGTAAGTAGTTTTGATTTCAACTTGGGATGATTAAGTTGGTTTTGGTTGAGTGTTGAAAGGTAAACTCGAGGGTATAAGGCAGAGTTGAGGACGTGAATTAGGAGACTGGAAGCTGCAGGCGGCAAGATGGGTGATCCTTAACCTATCTCGCTGGGATTTTCCATCTGATTCTTAGTCCTTCACATCCCCCGCCGTCCTGCTCACTGCTGGTGGAGGAAGACGAAGAAGAAGTCGCTGCCTACCCGGGTAAACTATACATGTATGTGAAGGTTTTCTCTTGTTCATCACGGCCACAGGTATCACAGGTTTATTAGAAGCAGCCAACAGCGAGGGATCACCATTATGTTAGACTCTCTAGCCCCGACACGCTAAGATACCATCACCAACATGCGCGAGTTTGAAGCCCCTCTGCATCTTATCGGTGAAGGATCGCTGTTCATTCATTTTTTCACTGTATGATGCACTCGCGGTGTCAGAGTGGCCACAATAGGCGGCCCCCAACAGGCGCAAATGAGATTTAAGTAGTTTGTTGATAGGGTCGAAATCGGGCCGCTCCGAGACGATGGGTCGCCCTGGCGTTTAAGATTTATCAACCTGTTGCCGGGAGGGGAGGAAGGTCGGGGACCACACACACCTCTTACTCACGTAGATTTAACCTTAAGTAAGTCTTTCTTAAGGGTGGGTTTGGGTGTGGGAGTGAAGGGGTAGGATACGTCTCTCTGGCCAGCCACACTCCGTGAGTTTAAGACAAAGCGCCGCTCTGTTCCTGCCTTCCAAACACTGCCGGGCACACATCTTTATCATGCCATTGACTGCTGGCGGGGTGTGGGGTGTGGGGAGGAGGCGAAGCGTGGGGAGGAGGCGGGGTGTGGGGAGGAGGCGAAGCGTGGGGAGGAGGCGGGGTGTGGGGAGGAGGCGGGGTGTGGGGAGGCGGCGGGGTGTGGAGTGTAGGGAAAAGACGGGGATGTGTGGAGGAGAGGTTTGAAGTTTGGGGAGGAGGCGGTTTGTGGGGAGGATAATGGGTGTGGAGAGGAGAATAGGATGTTGGGTGTGGGGAGGAGGTGGGGTGTGGGGAGGGGGATGGGGTGTGGGGAGGAGGATGAGGTGTGGGGACGTGGAGAGGAAGAGAAGGGGTGTGAGGTTTAGGGTGGTAGGACGGGGTGCAGGAGGGGGTGCAGCAGGGGGTGCAGCAGGGGGTGTAGGAGGGGGTGCAGCAGGGGTGTAGGAGGGGGTGCAGCAGGGGTGTAGGAGGGGGTGCAGCAGGGGGTGTAGGAGGGGGTACAGGAGGGGGTGCAGCAGGGGGTGTAGGAGGGGGTACAGGAGGGGGTACAGGAGGGGGTGCAGCAGGGGGTGCACGGGGGTTTGTGGGTTATTGGGATGATGATGGTGGGTGGGGAGGGGGAGAGCAGAATGCAAGGTTATAGAATATAAAAGAGATGGTGGTGATGGCGTTGATGATGATGGTGGTGGTGGTGGTGGTGGTGGTGGTGGTGGCGGTGATGGTGGTGGTGGTGGTGGTGGTGGTGAATAATTGCATTTTTTAACTGTACCACATAGAGGCTAGTTTCTTGTGCACCCCATACTCATCCTGTAGGCTAAAACAGCGCCAGAAGGACTACAGAGAAGAGGCCACAAAGGGCGTGTACAACAGTCCCCAGTGGTCAGGAAATAAATGTGAGGGAGTATTTCCAATACATTGTTTATCTAGTTCAGCATACAGGGGTTGACTTATACACACCAGCCAGCGTGAGTAACATACAGTGTGTGTATGTTTGGCTACACACTTGGTTATTTACATCAGCATAAGAGGCATTCTAGTACAATGTGTGGTAGTGATGGTGGTGGTAGTGGTGAGTGGTGATGAGTTGTGGTAGTTAATTGTAGTAGTGAGTGGTGGTGGTGAGTGGTGGTGGTGAGTGGTGGTGGTGAGTGGTGGTGGTGAATGGTGGTAGTGAGTGGTGGTAGTGAATGGTGGTGGTGAATGGTGGTAGCGAATGGTGGTGGTAAATGGTGGTAGTGAATGGTGGTAGTCCATTTCTTCCCATACCTCCATACCACAATGCCTTTCCTTTATTAAATGTCTACAACTGTTTCATTTATTTACTGTTACAAAAAGAATGATACTAAGTTCATTATGATCTTCTGTCTTCCTTTCCTCATCTTTATTCTCTTCCTTTCCTCTTTTTTCCTTCTTGCTTTCATCCACCTCTTTTCCTCGTCTCTCTCTCTCTCTCTCTCTCTCTCTCTCTCTCTCTCGTTTCTCCTCTCTCCCTTCCTCCCTTCCTCCTTTCATCCTTTCTTCCCTACCTCCATCCCTTCCTATTCTTTCCCTACTTGTTTTTTCCCTTTCTTCCTCTCCATCCCTTCCTACTCCTCTTTCCCTCCTTGTTTTTTCCCTTTCTTCCTCTCTTTTAATCCTCTTCCTCTCCCTCTCTCCTTCTCTTTATTATCGTCCAAGATTTACCCTCCGTTAAATGTTACTCAACGCTGTACTAAGTGTCGGGCAGATAGTGGTAAAACTTTGTCAGTGTTCGCTAATTGTAAGGTTGGGCTGGATGCAATCTGTAAAAATACACGTGTATGCGGTTCGAAAGATTGCTGATTGGTCCTCTTCCCGCGTGACGTCATCTAGTAGCCATTCTGCTTCTCTGATAGGTGGAAAGTATAGCCCCGGATTGGATACATTAGCTAAGTTTGTCTCTGTCTGTGTGTGTGTGTGTGTGTTAATTTTAAAGACATATCCGCAGGGGTAATCCAACAACATACTCTTCAACCATATCTTTACTAACCTGAAACCAGTATTAACATTATCAAGGTTGCCGAGTCTGCCAGCACCCCAGAGCTCTTAACTACACTCAATGAAAGCAACATTATACTGGAGGGGCCGTCAACCACCTCCCCGTGTGTGTGTTTAGCGCCACAAGCTGTCTGAGCCTTGTTGACGTATGCACACGCCATACATTAGCATATATTACGTAAACAAGAACCAGAGGGCTTGACTTCTTCACCCAGGGCAAGGCAGCGATTACTCTCTCTCTCTCTCTCTCTCTCTCTCTCTCTCTCTCTTACTACACCCATCAGTCTCTCCCTCGACACCTCAACACACTCAAGGTAATAAGAAAAACAACCGGATTTATGAGAGACCTCCTGGCCTGTTGTGTGTTGTACTGTACGCTGTTATATTTTCTCCTACAACCTATAACCCGCTTTGGAGAGTGGGTTGTGACCTGAGGCGACGAAGGAGGGGTGTTGTGGGTGTGTGAGGGTAGACGAGGGAGAAGGTGTGTGGGGGTGCTGTGGATGTGTGGGTGTGTGGGGGTGTGGGGTGCTGTGGGTTTGTGGAGGGTGTGTGGGGGTGTGCTGTTGTTATTGAAATTTTGATAATTAATGGTCTTAGTAGTACTCTAGATTATGAACTTTTGATAAAGTTTTATGATAATTATTATGGGGGACACTTAATAATCAGAATTTCAACTTTTCTTCCACAGATCCTTAATCAGCGTGTCCAGGACGACCTATACTGAGATTTTTATCAATTAGTATATTTAAGAATATTTGGGCCGAAATAACAATAATAATAATGGTTGCCCCTCGTGTAACGAGGATGGCCGGCCCAAGGGCCACCTAGGCGTGAATTTGTTTAAAGTGTAGAAGCTGTCGCCAACACAACAACCACACCCTAAGTTAATGAGCTGCATGACTTAGTGTCAAGGAATAGTCCCAGAAGACCGGACGGCTCGCCAACTGCACTGGCTAACCATTACCTGGGAACACGATCCGCAAATCGATTAATACCCAGGTTCCCAATTACTGCTGGGTAAACAGAGGCAAATGGCGAAAGAAACTTGCCCATAGCCTCACCCTAGCAGGGGATCGAACCCGGGTCCGCTCACTTGCGAGGCAAGCATGCTGACCACGCACACACACACACTTTACACACTATTGAATATAAGTGAGAAATGTATAAATTATCGGCAGATAAAGGTATGAGGTAGATAGGTGACAGAGAGATGTGTTAGCGGGTTGTGATCCAGAGTTACGAGGGAGAGAAGCACCGAGACTCACCTGGCTAATCCTTGTGATGGCCCGGGTACCTGTGATCACCCCCCCCCCCCCCCGACCATCCACCTAGATTATGACAAAATGTTAGCATCAATATATTTCCTTAAGTGTGACAGATATGATCAGAGGCGGGAGGAAGAAACTTGGAATATTTACAATATATTTTTTATTAGGTGTACAGTAGGTCTTGGAGCTGTTAATATGCAGGTATTTTAATATGTCAATATATTTTTTAAGTTAATAATACAGACACTGTGTTAGTATACTTACATTATATTAAACTATTGACAGACTATATTAGCATACTAACATACGTGCATTATATAAAACTACTGATATACTACACTGACCTACTATACAGCGGCCACCACCCACCTATGAATCGGTTCCTAACTTTGTAGTCGGGGAAGTGAAGGCGGTCGAGTACAGTGCCGCCCACGTATACCGGACTCACCAATCACAGTGTTATATATCCACTGATCCTATAGGGACCTCTGGCCTATAGGATACATGTTCACAGATATACTAATACACCAATATTATGCTGAGTTTATACTACAGGTGTATATATGCGCATTATACTCACACACTAACATACTCAACTCATTGTATACTAAGAACAGAGTCTTATTGATAATGTGACCTACTAGGACCTATTAGAACTAGGATCCATTAGAACTAGTACCTAATAGAACTAGTAACTATTGTAACTAGGACCTATTAGGACAAGGATCCAATAAAAAATCTCATAAGGCCTTGGTCTCAACAACCTAACTCGGTAACGCGTCGCTGGAGACTTCAACAGCTCAGTAAACAGTAATCCTTGAGCTACAGTCCTCGGAGGTCCCTATGTTAATTCTTCCTCACTGCTGGACACCCGAGAACTCCTCTAACGGGGTCCACTTCAGCGACCAAGATGGCGTCAATATTACACAGAGACTCGATCATTTAGTAGATGTCTTTCCCTTATGTAATTTGGGGAAGGAAAATGTTGTTTTTGGATGAGGTGTTTATGGTGTGCATTGTGTGGTATTGTGAGGGAGGGAAGGGGTGGTGATGGTGAGGTAAAGTGGTGGTGATGAGGGAAGGAGTAAGGGTGATGGTGGTGAGGGAGGCTGGATGATGGTAAGGAAGAGTGAAGGAGATTAGTGTTGGTGAAGGTGAGTGAGAACAAAGGAGAGTGAAGGAAGTTGGTGGGGCCGATGGTGAGGGACAGTGAGGGTGAAGGAAGTTGGTGGGGCCGATGGTGAGGGACAGTGAGGGTGAAGGAAATCTCTATCCCATTAAATAACTCCAACAAAGGGACTCCATTAGTTAAGGACAAAACTAAATGGGTAAAAATAGGACCCACCAGAAATAATGGGGTATGGCTGTAAGTGTCTACAGGTGTAATAATAATTTACTCTGGGATCACCTCGTCAATAACCACCCATTGATTAAGGAAAGGTAAATGGGTAGGGGAAGGGGGATAATACACCGTATATAATAATGATACTATTATTTAATGGAGACGGGAGCTTTACTGTTAATCGACACGGTATGTGTGGGGGGGGGGGGGGGAGGGCTGATTCGTTTTAAGGTTCCATTATAATCGCCTTATTTATAATGCACTGATGACTGGATAAACACTGGGCAGAACAAGATGACATTTTTCTTTCACCTCACACAACGCTTAATTATCGTCAGAGAAGAGGAGACGAATAGCTGGATGGATAAACAGACGTAGAGTATTCTCGCGTCTATACTTTTTGTAGAATCAAACATCATAGCAACTATAGTTTTTCTTACAAGTCATGAGATTCGGTAGACCACGCATTCTTTTTCTTGGTCATGTAATTAAATAAATCATGGCATTTATTCGCGTCTATAGTTTTTTATGCAGTCTAAGATCAAATATAACTCACTTATAATATCTATTAACGCGAGGGAATTAACTTCAGAATTCTCAAGTCCATATCCCCGCGTCTATAGATTTTAATAAGTATATTACATGTAAGACTACACGTTGTACATCTATAGACGAAATGAAATGAAGACTCACTATTAACATCCAAAACTCTGTTAACAATTATAGATGAGAGAATATTACGATCAGGTTATAATTATAAACTCCTCTTCCTAGCGTCTATACATTTATATGGTGTAGGATTAAGTATAAAGATGCGTCACTTTTATCTTATGTTCCAGTAAATCTATAGACCCTTGAAAATTAACTTCATATCATAATCATAAACTCTATTTCCTGGCGTCTATAGACTTAATAAAGGATAGGATTAAGTGCCATGTAAACCTCATTTCCCTTAAGTTGATTGGATCCCCGGGTTAACAGTCTCTACTTACAGGTTCTAATCCTCTTCACGACCCGGGTTAATAAAGACATTTTATTACCAGACCGATAAGAAACGAGTTAAGAAGTGGAGTGAACACTAACGGGGCCCCTCGACTCTGTGGTTAGGAAGTGATAAAGTAAGATTCGTCGCGACGATACTAAGTTTATGCCTCAGTGTAGAGCAGGTCAGTGTGTGTGTGTGTGTGTGTGTAAGTTAACATGGAACTAAGCGCCGACATGCGGTTAGACTCGACAGCCGAGCGATGCATCTGTAATTACCCGTTAGTGCAGTCTAATGGTTGGTTAGAAAGTGATCAGTAATGTTCCTCGCGTCCGTCTGTCCGTTCGTCCGTGTCCTTGAGTCTCAGAAGGTAACTGGGTGTTGACGTCTACACACAGGTCATAAGGAGGTTGTGTACCTAGACTCGTCAGTCATGGGTCGCATTCTTAATTTCTTCGCGTGTGACATCTGAACCTGTCCGTCTAGTGGAGCCCTTGGGTTGTCGCTCGACTCAGTAGAACACGCTTCTGAGCCAACTCGGTCCTCTTGGTGCGACAGCTACGCGATGCATCCCTTATTCCCCCCACAGGTACAAGTCCTAATTGAGGTTGTGGTGAGGGGCGAGCAATGCACCTCATCAGCATTAGCTGTCTAGTGAGGTGGTGTAGCGAGGGGTAAATTGCCCTACAGTAGGTGATTCTGGACCGCTAATTTATAGCTATCTGGTTAAAAGAATGAAGGTGGGACAGCTCTAGTAATGAGATCTCTCAGGAGGCCACTGGAACGACACAACCCAGAGGGAGGGAGGGAGGGAGACATCGTCGACGGGCAAGGTTTATGTTGTGGTAATAAGATGTCCAGTTGTCCACCTGACACTGGAACGATGTGGCCTGGGCAAGGGAGGAGGAGGATGAGAGGAGGAGGAGGAGGAGGAAGAGGAGAGGAGAGGAGGACGACGGAGGAAGCAGAGGGTTTGTATTCTGTTAATGAAATCTCTTTGGCACGACAACCTGGCAGGAGGAGATGTGACTGTAGGAGGCACAGAAGGAGGATCTGTGTTGTATTAATGTGATCACTATCGTCCAGGAAACATAGGTGAGGGATTTGTGTCTTGGTAATGAGATCCCCAGAACCCACATCTTAGGGGCGAGCAGGACGACGTCGAAATGGCACACACACACTCTCTCTCTCTCTCTCTCTCTCTCTCTCTCTCTCTCTCGACTTCTGCAGTATCCTTGATGGGTCTCGTCAACACAGGTAGTCATTACTTACAGAGAGGGCGAAGGACACGGTCAAGCCAAGCAACAGAAGGATGACGCTTGCTAATGTGTGTGTGTGTGTGTGTGGGTGTGTGCGTGTGTGTGTGTGTGTGCGTGTGCGTGTGTGTCCTGTAGACCAGCTGTATAATGTAATTGCTAACTTAATTATACCGTATATAGTTGGTAGATAGTGGAGGTAACATTGTGTCTAATTAACAGGAGTCGAGGAAGGTGAGTTGGTAGTTGGGTGTCTCAGGTAAAATCATTAGTGTAGTGGCTACCTGTTGACACCTGTGACGCTCATAAACAATTAGATCATCAGAGAAAGGAGAGGGGGAGGAGGAGAACGAGGAGGAGGTGGATGAGGAGGAGGTGGATGAGGAGGAGGTGGATGAGGAGGAGGTGGATGAGGAAGAAATAGAGAAGATGAAGAGAAAGAAATTCGATAACAGGTCGGTGTATGTGTGTGTAGAGAGAGAGAGAGAGAGAGAGAGAGAGAGAGAGAGAGAGAGAGAGAGAGAGAGAGAGAGAGAGAGAGTCGTTTTATTAGGTAGACAAAGATCAAGAAAGACAGACAAAGATAATAATTACCACAAAAGATAGTAACAAATGACAGTGACGGCGGAGATAAATAGACAGACTGACAGTGACGGCAGTGACTGATAGATGTAGTGACAGTGAGGGAAGATATGACAGTAATAGACGGTGTTCTGTTTACATGATACACAAGGTCCTCAAGGAATGGCTCTCTGTCTCTTTCTCTCTGTCTATCCGTCTGTCTGTCTGTCTTTTTGTCTATCTGTCTCTGCTTCTATGTTATCTTACCTTTTATCTATCCAGCCTTAAGCTTACATGGTTGATTTGTAAGTTAGGTTAGGTTAGGTTAGATTAGGTTAGTAGTCGTAACAGTAGTAGTAGTAGTAGTAGTAGTAGTAGTAGTAGTAGTAAGGCGAGGTCAGGAGCCGTATCAGCCTCCTGCTTATTTTCCCAACACTACCTTGTTGTGTTGGGCGCTTGTCTGTGTTGCTTCTGGTGGCTCGCCCGCGCCCTCCGTCAACACCCTCCACTGTATCCAGAGCCGTACTTGGGGGCAGGGAGAGAGCACCGCTGTATCGAGGTTCAGGCTACTGTACCCTCACTGTATTCAGATACTCGCATGGAGGGGGGTGGGGGGAGGGATGGACAGACGGTTAGAGAAGACAGAGATCGACACACAGAAAAGACAGATATTCAAACACAGGGACGAAGAGACAGACAGCCAGACAGAGAGAAACAGAGAGACAGACAATCGTACAGACACAGACAGCCATAAAGAGAGACAAAAAGACAGAGAGCCAAACAGAGAGAGAGAGAGAGAGATACCCATACAGAGACACACAGCCATACAGAGAGATACAGAGAGACAGACAATCGTACAGAGACAGACAGACAAAGAGAGAGACAAAGCAACTCACAGTATCGATACAGTCATGAGATACCTCGAGACGCTCTGCTTGTGAGATATTGGGTGAGGTTTTTTCCGTCTCTTCCTGTGTTGGAGAGGCGGGTGTGCCGGTCTAAATTAGCATACACTCTGATGTTATGTTACGATCGTCTGAGTGTGTCTGTTTGGCTGCCCTGGTCTCGAGTTCTCAAAAGTTCATGTGTTCATTTTTAACTGGCTGGTGTGAGAACGTATGTGCTTAGTTTGCCCTGTCATGGGTTCTCAAAGGTTCATACGTTCATATTTAACTAAAGAGTATAAGAACGTATCTAATTGGTTCACTTTAAACTACCATGCAAATTCTAAAGATGTTCCTACGTTCATCATTCCTTCCATACTGAAAGGGGTGAGAACGTATCTAACTTTCTCACATAACTCGTAAATCAAAGATGGATTTACATAGATTCGTGCGTTAAATATACCCACATATCCATGTAATTAATATGACCAGGATACCAACATATCCACATACCCAGAATATTAGTGTGACTGGGTATACCAAAATACCCACCTACCCACATACCCACCTACCCACATACCCACCTACCCACATACCCACATACCCACATACCCACAGTATTAGTATGAGGTATACACGCTATGGGACTAACACCAAACACAACACTTGTGGTCGTATGTTATGTTGACAACCACTGATATGCCCCGACCTTCACCAGCTGATATATCCTGGAGGTGACCATCTTAGGAGCCTATACCTGGAGAGTCTATCTTGAAGGAGTCTATCAAGGAGGTTTATCTAAAAGTCTATCCCAGAGTCTATCCCAGAGTCTATCCAAGAGTCTATCCAAGAATCTATTTAAGAGTCTTCCCCAGAGTCTATCCCAGAGTCTATCCCAGAGTTTATTCCAGAGTCTATCCATGATTCTATCTCATAGTCTATCCCAGAGTCTATTCCAGAGTCTATTACTTAATCTATCCAAGAGTCTATCCAAGAGTCTACCCCAGAGTCTATCCCAGAGTCTATACCAGAGTCTATTCAAGAGTCTACCCCAGAGTCTATATCAGAGTCTACCCCAGAGTCTATCCCAGAGTCTATTTCAGAGTCTATCCCAGAGTCTGAGTCTATCCAAGAATTATATGGCTTATGACAGAATATTCCCCCAACAATTAAAGAATTATTTGTCCTAAATAAAGTTGTGGTGTTGTGGGGAGGAATGATAAGGACGTGAGCCGGAGGAGAATCTAATCCTCTTTAGGAAGAAACAAAAGTGGATCACCAACTGTTAAAAGGGATCGAATCTTCATGACTTCGACAGAGGGAGACAAATTACTTCGTCTCGTTGCATTAAAAGAGGTTAAACAAATTTCTGTCTTGTCGAGGGAGGGAAGGTAAGAGGGTGAGGAAGGGAGGTTAGAGGGAGGGAAGGAGGGAGGGAGAGGGTAAGGGAGGATAATGGATGGTAAAGGAGGGAGGGTGAAGATTAAGGGACGGTGATGGAGAGGGAGGGGTGAGGGAGAGGGGTAGGAGGAGGGTAGAGGGAGAGAAGGTGAGGGAGAGAAGGTGAGGGAGAGAGGGACATAGGATGGTGGATGGTAAGGGAGGGAGGGTGAGGGTGACGGAGGGTGATGGAGAGTAAGGGTGAGGATGAGGGAGGGTGGTGGAGAAGGAGTGATCAGAGGAGGGTAGGAGGGAAGGAAGGAATATGAGGATGAGTGTATGAGAGGGTGAAAGGATGAGGGAGGGAATGAGGGAGGAACAAGGCTGAGAGAGAGAGAGAGAGAGAGAGAGAGAGAGAGAGAGAGAGAGAGAGAGAGAGAGAGAGAGAGAGAGACCACTTAAGCTACAGGCGGACACAAGGACCTCAGCCACTGCACCATCACTTCCCTCTTGTCTCTCTCAGGAGGTAGAAGAAGGAGTTAGAAATTTACATACACATAAGGAGGAGGAGGAAGGAGGAAGAGGGGAAGAAGGAGAAAGGAGGGAAGAGAGGAGGAGGAGGAGGAGGAGGAGGAGGAGGAGGAGGAGGAGGAAGGAGGAAATGGAGAAGAGGAGGAAGGATGAGAAGAAGGAAGAGCAGGAGGGGGAAGGAGGAGGAAGAAGACGTGTTGTGATAAAGAAAGTGGTGCTTGGAGATGACAATTAGTTGCTGGTCCTCTTGAGTCGTTCACTGAGAGAGAGAGAGAGAGAGAGAGAGAGAGAGAGAGAGAGAGAGAGAGAGAGAGAGAGAGAGAGAGGATCAACACACACATACACCCATTCGTCGCATCTCAGGCACGTAGACTGACAGAGCGCTTCGGAAGTTACACTTTTGGAGTCGATTCTCGTCCATATAGAGCGACACCATTCTTCTCCATGGCCCCACCTCTGCCGATTCATCTCAGACGGGCGGAGCTGAGAGTAGATTAGCATTTTTCGGGTTTTTTTGGTAAGGGAGTGAGAGGGCAGATGAGTAGGGAGAGAGGGAGGGATGAGAGAGAGTGGGAAAATGAGGAGGGTGGGAGGGAGGGAGGGAGGGAAGGAGGGAGGGAGGGAGGGAGGAGGGAGGGAGGGCAGATGAGTAGTGGGGGAGGGATGAGGGTGAGTGAGAGGAGGGAGGGGTATAGAAGGTTAGAAGGGAGGGAGATGTGTAGGGAGGGAGAGATGAGGGAGAATGGGAGGAGAAGGGAGAAGACAAATAAATAAAAATGAGAGAAATATGTCCAAGAAAATGACTAAATGAAGATGGTGAAGAACAAGACATTAAAATGGCCTTCATGATTAAGTCGTAAAGAAGAGTGTATATAAATGGCCCAAGTAAAATAACACCAAAGCCATTTAATAAACTCTCAAGAACAAGAGAGGAGAGCAATGCATTTAACTGACCCCCATAATGAAGCTCCAGGGTCAACTATTTCCCTCTGTATGACCTGGACCATTTAGTCATAACAGGACATAATACATATGCAATAACCCGCCTGCATTTCAGTTGTGTCTGGCCATTTGCATAGTCGTGGGGAGATTCATCTTGACCCAAGTTGTTTCTGCCTGAGCCCTCACGCTGCCTGCCTGCCTGTTTGACGCCTAAGAGAGAGAGAGAGAGAGAGAGAGAGAGAGAGAGAGAGAGAGAGAGAGAGAGAGAGAGTTAAAAGTTGGTAAGGTGTTCTTAAACAGCTTCTTCCATTTTTCTGTCCCCTCTCTCTCTCTCTCTCTCTCTCTCTCTCTCTCTCTCTCTCTCTCTCTCTCGCTGATCACCAACTTACATTTCTCCATAAGCTTAACACGTCAGTAATAGAATCCAACATAAGTAACTTTGATCTATAAACAAACTTGTCTCCCTCTGAGCTCACAAAACACACTCTTCTTTATTTCTATTCAAATGTATATGAATATTTATACCTGTATTGTGTATATATATTATCTGTGTTTATGTGTGTGGCTGAATTTATTGTATTTATGGGTGTTCTTGTGTTCGTAAGCTGTGTGGTGAGGATGTTAAGTGGTGGTGGTGGTTATGGTGGTGATTATGGGGGTCATGGTGATGGTGGTTGTGTTGTTGGTAAGGGTGGAGGTAGTGGTGGTGATAGTGGTGGTGATTGTGGGGATGGTTGTGGTAGTGGTAGTAGGGGTGGTGGTTGTGAAGGTGATAATGGTAGTGGTGATGGTGATGATGGTGATGATGGTTGTGGTGATGATGGTGGTGGTGGTGATGATAGTGATGGTGATAGTGATGATAGTGGTGAGGGTTTGTGTGGATAGTGATGATAGTGGTGATGGTGATGATGGTGATGATGGTGATGGTGATTGTGATGATAGTGGTGAGGGTTTGTGTGGACAGTGATGATAGTGGTGATGGTGATGGTGATGATGCCTTCTTCACCAAGTGCTTCAGGTACACAGGTAATTGGGTCTTATTCTCTCCTTATCTTCGTGTTTGTTTTCTTAATTTATTCCCCTATACTTTAAGTCTCATCCTTAGTTCTTGAGGCAGCTCCCGTCAGACATCTACGTCAGGATGAAGTCGTCAGAAACATTTTTTGGACATCACTATTAAGTTCTCGTTCGTGGAGAATCATCGTTCGTGAAGGCGGATTATATATAAACATCGAGACTAAACTCCTTGGAAAAAATAACTTAACTACCCCTTAACAACGTCATTATTAACTTGTTTAGTGTATTTGTAACTAAACTTATCACCATTGCTATTGTCAGAACCTTTGATATAATATAACCCTTAAATAGAAATAGTTTTAATGGGTTGGTATGCACTCCCATATTAAGCGTGTTCAGCTGGCCTGACTTGGGTTCTAATAGTCCGTTCACTACTGTCACCTGGACGATTTATTTACGCTGGGATAACGTGTACACAAACCCGCTTTATCTACCGGACGATTAATGTGCGTTCGTAAATGACATTAAGAGCCTTGCATTTTTTTTTATGTAATCGAATTTACGGGCGGCTTTGAATGATACTCAGACTCTCAATTTGTACTGTTGAGAGAGAGAGAGAGAGAGAGAGAGAGAGAGAGAGAGAGAGAGAGAGAGAGAGAGAGAGAGAGATGCAAACAGGATACAGAAATATAAACAGAGTGATGGACAAGGAGAGATAAAGTATGAATAAGGAAAGTGGTAGGTTGACAGATGAGAAGATTCAGAGAGAAACACCCACAAGGAAGGAAGAGAAGGGCAGACAGATGGAGAGATAAACAGAGATACGTCAGTTTGTGTGTGTGTGTGTGTGTGTACATGCTTCAACACCTAACATTCCCCCTCCCTACCCCTTCCCCGCCTCCCCTCTTCGCCCCCCCCCCCTCCTCTCCCCACAGCCCAACAGCAGGAGTCACCCCCCACTCACCAGGTTCCAGCTCAGGTATTAAGTCATTACCTGAACTCACCTGCCCAGGTACACACCCAGTCGCCCACGTCAAGAATTATAAGTGAGAACTATCATTATATGTGGGGTCGTGGCGTCCCCTGGAAGGTGTTGGGGGCTGGGAGTGTGAGAGTGTGTGTTGGTACTGTCTACTGGCTGTAAGTGCGTATGTGTGTGAATATGTGTGAATGAGTGTATGTTGGTAGACTTTTCCACTAGGCATAATGTGTGTGTGTGTATGTGTGTGTGCGTGTTTTGAAGATAGCTGAAATTTGGTAGGGAGGTGCGGGTGACCTCAGGGTATAGCCGTTCAATATCTCCTGTCCCTCCAGCCGGGCCCCGCCCAGTAACTCAACTAGTCAATATAAATATTTTCACATCATTATTTAGATCACCTAAGGATAAGACACCCAGCTTGTTTCACCTCAAGGTTATCAACTCTAACCTAACCTAACCTAACCTAACCTAACCTAACCTAACCTAACCTAACCAAACCTAACCTAACCAGTGGAGTGTTGGATGATGAGTATGTGTAAATGGAGGAGTGGAAGAAGAGGAGAAGGGAGAGAATTGGGGATGGAAGAGGAGGAGAAAGAGGAAGAGGGAAGGGATGGAGGGGAAGAGAAGGAAGAGGAGGAGGAGGAGGAGGAGAAATAGGGGAAGGAGGACAGGTAAAAGCAGATGCTAATGACCCCAGGAGTAGTTAACCTTTACACCTGTGAGTACGATGGATTAGCCGCTGGAGCATGATTACCTCACCTGTTGAAAGAGAACGTTTAACAGTAAGACCTCTCTCTCTCTCTCTCTCTCTCCCATTCCTCCCAGCTCTCCGTTCCCTCCCACCTCTCCCTCCCCTCCCACCTCTCTTCTTAGTGAGATCTTTCGTACGAATTGCCTTTCCTTGTTCTCATTTACATCTTTTGTTCTCCTCTCATTTCTTTCGTCTCTCCTTTACTCCTCGTCTCCTGTTCATCCTCTTGTGTCAGTTTCTCTTCCTTTCGTTTCTCTCCGTTTACTGATATTTTTGTTAGTTCTCCCGTCTCATTGCCCTCTCTATCTCTCTTCTTTTCTTCTGTCTCTTTCTCACTTCCCCCTCATCTCCCCTTCCCCCCTCCCTCCCCCCTTCCCCCTCCCCCTATTCAAGACACAGGGACTTGTAGATAAAGATGTTCCTCTGTTAAGAACTTGGGAGGGGGGGGGGGTGTCTGGGCGGGGGTCCGGGAGTGTTGGGGGTGTGAGTTCGGGGGTGTCGGGGTTGGGGTCCAGGGGTGTCGGGGCGTGTGTCGGGGCGGGAGACCGGGAGTGTCGGGGTGAGGTTTGGGGGTATCGGGGTGGGGATCCAACCTTACCACCTGTGTAGCCTACTAGGGGTCACTGCCAAGCCCACCCCAGCCCCCCTAACACCCCGACCCAGAACCAAAACCCTCCCTCCATGGCCATATCCCTTCCTTCCATGGACAGAACCCTCCCTCCATGGCCATAACCCTTCCTTCCATGGACAGAACCCTCCCTCCATGGCCATAACCCTTCCTTCCATGGACAGAACCCTCCCTCCATGGCCATAACCCTTCCTTCCATGGACAGAACCCTCTCTCCATGGCCATAACCCTTCCTTCCATGGACAGAACCCTCCCTCCATGGCCATAACCCTTCCTTCCATGGACAGAACCCTCCCTCCATGGCCACAACCCTCCCTTCATGGCCAAAGCCCTCCCTCCATATTGGGTTCAAATCTTCCCCACTCCCCCACACCCAGAACCCCCCCCCCCCCCCAGCCCCACCACCCACTCTGACTGACGTCTCCGGCGGGTGGCGTAACTCACCCAACGGGGTTTTTACGTACGTGTAAAGCATAAGTCGTAAATTTGCATACGCCTAAACCCAGAAGTCGTAGATTTAGGTACGTCTAACGAGACTAACGTAAACATGCATGGCTCTATAGCTGTAGGCGTATATTTCTGTAGATCTATAGCTGTAGGCGTATATTTCTGTAGATCTATAGCTGTAGGCGTATATTTCTGTAGATCTATAGCTGTAGGCGTATATTTCTGTAGATCTATAGCTGTAGGCGTATATTCACGTATATATAATGCAGAATAGATTTAAGTGCGTAACCTTGCCCACCAGCGTCTCTGTAAGGCGCGTTTGAATCCTGAATGTGCTCGACTATTGTTGCTTTGA
>CAUDMG010001775.1:7710000-7772500 GCA_958450375.1 Homarus gammarus
CTGGGGGGTGGAACAGAGGCATAACATCGTCTTTGAGGGAAGTTTAGAGGTTTCGTACCGTCTCTGGGGAGGTACAGAGGGGTTTATGCGGGGGTGGTGTACCGTTTCTGGGGTTCAAGAGATGGTTAAAAGTCAATGTACCATCTATGGAGGCGTTTCTCTGGGGATGATTCACCATCTCTGTAACCTAGTTTATCTAACCATTACGACACAACCCAGACGAAGATGTGTTATTAATGACGATACTTGATGAACGTCGGCATGGTCAAGTTACCCTCGAGTAGATACTTGAGGTGCTCGAGAGTGACTTCCGGTTACTAGAGGTTCAGCACACACACACACACACACACACACACACACACACACACTGGGCCACCAACAACCATGTCACCATCAACCATACCAAGACCATGGTTATGCACATCAACCTCTCCTCCGACATTGTCCCACCTCCTTCCATTACTTTAGGTCCCAACACACTCCAGGTTGTAGATTCCACGAAGCTCCTCGGCGTCACCATAGACAACAAACTAAATTGTAAACCACACGTCAGTGAAGTTGTCAAATCCTCCAGTTTCCGTCTCCACCTCCTCCGCCGACTCAAGTCCCTCGGAGTTCCTGCACCCGAGCTCCTCAGTGTTTACACAACATTCATACTTCCCAAGCTCACCTATGCCTCCCCTACCTGGTCTTCCTCCCTAAATGCTACACAACGTAAACACCTAGATAAAGTGCAAAAGAGGGCATGTAAGATTATTTTCTCCTCCTCCTACTCCACATGTCAAGAAGCGCTCAACACACTGACCCTTTCGACTCTCACTGACCATCACCACGACCTCATCTGCAAATTTGGTAAGAAGCTTCTACACCATCCTCGACACCGGCTCCTACTACCACCTGAGATCCCTAGCCCGAGAATTGTTGTTCGACACCACAACCGCATCCAGCCCATACGTGCACGAACTGATCGCTATAAGAACAGCCCAGTCCCAACCATTGTAAAAATTATCAATAACTTGTAATAATCCAGTGTATTCACTCCCAGTAAATACTACTTCTTGCACTGTCACTATGTTGAAATGAACTGTAGTTTGAGCTTTTCCCCATCTAGTTATTATACATCTTATTTGTATCACTTATGTTACTTGTATATTATTTGTAATTCGTAACCCACTCCCCAAATATGTAACTGTATATTTTCAGCCTTCTGGCTGCCAAGCTCTTTCAATAAACCGTTAATTATTATTATTATTATTATTATTATTAGTAATTGCAATAAAATATAATCATCAGGTTTACTCGGGCTGACTTCCCACGTACACTCGGCCATCATCGCACGACCCACTCCAATGTTTACGTTCTTGACTTAATCGGATTCCATTGCTTGAATCCGTCCTTGGATCTGCCTTGCGTATTCTAATCCCGCTATTGGTAGATCGATAATCCGATTTATAGTAAATCCCTCTAAAAAAAAAACCCGGCTCTTTCCCTTCAATAATCCGGAATGAATAATTGCCTGTGACGAGATTATTTAGAAATAACTTTTAAGAAATTATCAAAATATCTTCTTTTATTTTTCTCCCCAAAACTTTCTGTCAATATATACTGTAAATAACTAGGAAAATAATAATAATAATAATAATAATAATAATAATAATAATAAAACACAAAAACCAACTCAAGCATCATAAAACACTCTAGATTTTAATACCCTCCCCCCCCCCTCCATACACCCCACACCCACCACACACACACCAACACACCCCACACCCACTCCCCCACACCAACACCCCTCCCCTCCTCCACCACGACCCAAACTAGAGAACCTCAACCAATGTGCATGTGGGGGTGGGGGGGTGGGGGGGTGGAGGAGGTAGGGGAGGTGGGGGGGGGGGTAGGGGTCATCACTACCAAATTAGCCAGGTCAGTATCTTACCTTCACTATGACTTGCAGACGGTCTCCCTCCAACTGTCTGTATTTACAAATTTCAAGGTATAGCTTATCTTAGCCACGGTCAAGTTTATCCCTGGGTAATGGGGCTTTCAGGAGAGTTAATGGGTGCGAAGAGGTTAGTTAATGGGGATGGTGCCCGGACGCTTCAATGGTGAAGTATAATGTAAGGGATATTGACGTTTAGGTGGTGGTGGTGATAGTGGTAGTGGTGTTAGTGGTGGTGTTAGTGGCGGTGGTGATAGTGGTAGTGGTGTTAGTGGTGGTGTTAGTGGCGGTGGTGATAGTGGTGTTAGTGGTGGTGATGGTATTAACGTTGTTGTTAGTAGTTTTAGTGGTGGTAGTAACAACAACAACAACAACAACAATAACAATAATAATAATAATAATAATAATAATAATAATAATAATAATAATAATAATAATAATAATAATAATTTACTACAACTCTCCTATAGCTACACTAACATTACCAAACCCCATAACCATAAATAGTAATCACGCAGTTGACAAATAACCTGCAATAACGAAAATTACTCCCAAATTGCATGCAAGGAAAAAACTGTGTGAGGCAACATGTGACGGACAACATAAACGCACAAAGACACCTACATAGATACTTACACAGACACCTACACAGATACGTACACAGAAACCTACACAGATTCATACACAGATGCCGACGTAGATACTAACACAGATAAGTACACAGACACGTACACAGACACCTACACAGATACGTACACAAAACCTACATACACACCTACACACATACGTACACAGACTGCGACACAGATACGTACACAGACACTTACACATCCTCCCCAACCAATGGAGTCTGGGGTAATGTTTGCACCTCAACCAATAACAATTCAGGAAACGTTTATCAGCTAGAATGTCTCAATCAACGGACCAATCACAGCCTTGCTAAATCTCTTATTCTCACCCTCACCTCCAATCACAACCCGATTTACAACATTATTGCTGAATATATTTTACAGCAGACAGCCTGAGTTTACTAGTGAATTGCTTCCCTTTCTCATGTAAATAATTGAAGATATGTTTGTTTAATTTACAAGTGTATTATCTTCCCCTCATCTAACTCTTTTACAGTTCATAAACTTCAATTTACAACGTCATCGTCTTCCCCCCGTGTAAATATTTTATAGTGTGTAACTTGAAATGATTATAAAGAATTAGAAATACACGGGGGAGAAGAACAACTATCTCCCCCACCACATGAGCCTCTCCTCCCCACCACCTTAGCCTCTCCTCCCCACCACCTTAGACTCTCCTCCCCACCACCTTAGCCTCTCCTCCCCACCACCTTAGACTCTCCTCCCCACCACCTTAGCCTCTCCTCCCCACCACCTCACCCTCTCCTCCTCACCATCTCACCCTCTCCTCCCCACCGCCTCACCCTCTCCTCCCCACCACCTCACCCTCTCCTCCCCACCACCTCACCCTCTCCTCCTCACCATCTCACCCTCTCCTCCCCACCACCTCAAACCTCTCCTCCCTACCACCTTACCCCTCCTCCCCACCATCTCCCCCCCCTTCTCCCCACCCCCCTCACAAAACACTCACACCCAGTATTACCATAAAAAAAGAATGAAGAGTGACCTCTCCTCACCCCTAGCAGTATTACCAGAACGGGACAGACTGTGAACCAAGTACCGAGACTTCACGGTTCGAATCTTTATGTCTTTCTGTCTCGGTGATGATGATTCGAAATAACATGTCTTATCTAGCCCGAAATTGAGAGAGAGAGAGAGAGAGAGAGAGAGAGAGAGAGAGAGAGAGAGAGAGAGAAGGTCATGTTCTCAGTCACCAAGAACATTAATATTACCCATAGAAACCAATCCCTTCCACCTTCCTTACCTCCTTCCTTCTCTTCTTCACTTCTTCCCTCTCCTGCTACCCTCTCCCATCTCTCCTTTCCATCTTTCCCTCTCCCTCCCTCCCTCCCTCCCTCAGTTACCTGCTCATCAGACAACTTTTGTTCTGAAATTAACAACAGTGGAAATCTGATGGCAGTGGGAGATAATACTGTCGGTCTGTCGGCTTCTCTGTCTGTCGGTCTGTTGGTTTGTCGGTCTAAAGGTCTGTCGGTCTGTCTATCGATGTATTAGTCTGAAGTTCTGTCGATCTATTTGTCTATCGATCTGCCGGTTCATCGGTTTGTCAGATGACGACGGCCAAGCTAAGATGCTCCAAATTATCTTGAAAATGATGGTTCCTCTTAAGATCTATAGATTTAGCCTCTCTCTCTCTCTCTCTCTCTCTCTCTCTCTCTCGCTAAGGGGAGGGGGTCTTGACACAAGTTACGCCATATTGGACCCCACCGGGCGAACTGTCCAGATGGCACCTTGATAGTCCTGCACGTCTCGGCCAACTTCGGGTTTTAAAGCCCGTTAGATGACCATCGTTGTCAGATAGTGAACTAGAACAGGATTTGAGGGTCGTGGCGTTCTCTGTGTGCTGGGAGACAGAAATCAGGGAGTTATGTAGGAGGTATTTTAGAAACCTTATGGAGACCTTGTAGTGTTTTAGGTATACTGTTCTCTACTTTATGGGAAGAAACCAGGTAAGGTCATTAGTGTTGATTGGTTCGGTGGCTTTTTTTAACCACACCACAGTGTCCCATAAACCACCCCACACTCAGCCCACAGCATGTCAACACTACACTACACCACACTATACCCAGCCCACGGTACCCCAACACCACACTACACTACACTACACCACACTACACCCAGCCCACAGTACGCCAAGACCACACTACACCATACTACACCCAGCCCACAGTGCCCCAACACCACACTACATCACTACACCCAGCCCACAGTACGCCAAGACCACACTACACCATACTACACCCAGCCCACAGTGCCCCAACACCACACTACATCACTACACCCAGCCCACAGTACCCCAACACCACACTACACCCAGCCCACGGTACCCCAACACCACACTACACTACACTACACCACACTACACCCAGCCCACAGTGCCCCAACACCACACTACACCACACTACACCCAGCCCACGGTACCCCAACACCACACTACACTACACTACACTACACTACACTACACTACACCCAGCCCATAGATGACATCAGTGATCCATTTAGCACACATTATTTTCTCTCTCTCTCTCTCTCTCTCTCTCTCTCTCTCTCTCTCTCTCTCTCTCTCTCTCTCCACCTTAATTCACCTCTTCCACGTTATCTTCCCCACCCACCCCACTCTCTCCTTCCTCCCATCTTTATCCTCCTTATCTCTTGTTCTCCTTCGTATCTCCCAGGGGAAGAAGGAGGATGGACAGATGCAAACGTCTCCTAATCAGATAGTGCCACAGGTCAGGTCAGCCAAGGTCATCTCTTTCACGTGAGTTGGACGTTTATGAAATAATTTTGAAAACTATTATAGGGAATAAATTTTTGCCTCGTTCCATATTGTTTGTTTTTTTCTGATGTTTACTTCGATCTATTTTTAAGTTGATTTTTTCTTTAGTTCAAGTTTATTTAAATTTATTACTCAGGTGATGTTAAATTTATTTTTGTTTGATGTTAATATCTAATTATAGAAATGTATAGGTATTTTTTTTTACTCATAACTGAAGATACTTTACCTCTTAGAAATTCTCAAAATTCTCATAAATTCTCTAAATTCTCATAAATTCCCAAAATCTCAAAAATTCCCAAATCGTTTCGTAATTCTGGACATAACTCTCGCCTGTCTGTTCCCTGATAGTTTGTTTACCTAATTTCTGGTTATTAGCCGCCACGGTACCCTTATAATTCATCTTGTATTGTTCCGGGTCATGCAATAGTGTGTGTGTGTGTGTGTGTGTGTGTGTGTGTGTGTGTGTGTGTGTGTGTGTGTTGTGTGTGTGTGTGTGTGTGTGTGTGTGTGTGTGTGTGTGTGTGTGTGTGTGTTTGTGTGTGTGTGTTTATCGCTGCATAGAAGAATGTATTTATAGATATTCAAGTCTCTCTCTCTCTCTCTCTCTCTCTCTCTCTCTCTCTACGAACATTCCCTCCTAAAGAAATCCGTGGGTGGTGACCTGGACAGTGTCAATTAACCAATTTCGTGCAGACTTTATTAAATTTTTACCTAACCTAACCTAACCTAACCACCCTGTAAATTTATTGAAGGTCTTGAGTTAATACAAAGAGGATAGGTGTATTTGAGAAGAGGTTTATTTAATAGAAGGAAGATAATATATATGATAAAGACGATAAAGTACAGAATAAAGATGGAAATAATGGAGAATGGAAATTAAAAAAAGTGGATAATTAGATGAATGAAGAAGATAGGAAATGAGTGAAATGAAATAAATAAATAATAAAATGCAAATAAAATGAAACGTAAAGAGAAAAAAGTCAAATAAGTTAAATTGGAATTGGAAAATTTAGTGGTAAAATGATATAAACGAACAAAGAAAGAAAGAGAGAGAGAAAAAAGAAAGATTGATAACATAAAATCAAAAACAAAACAAGATTCAACATTATATAACACTGAGTTAACAAAACGAAGCTTCGAATAAAACCCGACTCATTTCCTGCTATTTCAAAGATAATTCTCTTCGTAACTAATCGCTTCTTCTACGCTCATCTCAACGGTCCGGAACTTCGAAATCAAGGATGAAATATCTGTCCGCCTCTCTCTCTCTCTCTCTCTCTCTCTCTCTCTCTCTCTCTCTCTCTCCCATTTTGAGAAAATGTCCCTTCGAATATTATCGTGATTCGTCGAGTCTCTCTGCATTCCGAAGCTTCGAAGCAGAGGGTCATTTGGAAGACTAATTGAACCCCTTCTGAGTAATTTTCATCCATAAATTCTCCAACGACAGAAATCCGACTCTGCTTTTACCTCTCTCTCTCTCTTTCTCTCTCTAAATTTACTATTGTCTCTTCTCATATTAGTGAAACATGTAAAAATGGAGCAAAAATGTTCTTGACCATTCATGTGACGCGTTACAAACCGAGAATGTCAGTTCAGCCAATCAGCAGCGAGATGAGGTACTGTGGGGGTGCATCCTAGCGTGCGAGTCTCTCCCAGGCATTACGCAAATTTATACGCCTTGACAACTAAGAACTGCGTTGTCTTGGATTCTTATATATCACCTGAAGATTAGACACCCAGGTTTATTTACCTGATTGTTGAATACCCTAACATATTCGGGGGGGGAGGGGGGCGTTAGATTAGGTTAGGTGTGATGTTATGTTATGTTATGTTATGTTGTTAAGTTAGGTTAGTTAGGTTTGGTTAGGTTTGGTTAGGTTAGGTTAGATTAGGTTAGATTAAGTTTAAACTGAAACCTTACTAAGCCTAACCTAAGATTAACAACCCTAACCTAACCTAACCCTACATTACCATACACGTGTCGGGTCATTCTATAACCCGAACTCTTCCATATGACTTCACTTCCGAGACTGTCACTACATACCTGCGCCTCTGCATTCACCTGTACTGCCTTGTTTACGGCAAATGTGGAGGAATTTCAGAAAAGATTGGCCTTACAGACAGACTTAACCCCTCCAACTAATTCAATTACTAACTCTAACTAATCTCATAGTTAATTTAGTTATTTTCATGTTAACCCTTCTTGTTAGTCTCATTTCTAATTCATCCAACTAATCTCCTGAATCAACAGAATTATTTAATCTTCAGGTTAACCTATCAAGCTAATATCATTTTAAAATCATCCAACTAATCTCCCATGCTTAACAAATTAGCTAATTTCTCAATTTAACACCAATATCATACCTAGCCCCTCTTAACTAATACTTCACACTAACCCAACTAATCCCCCACCGTAAGTATAGTCAATCCCTGTGTTAAGTCAGCTGTTTAAGATAATCCAAAGAATTATCCTAGGTGACGGGATAATGACCAACAGGACACCCTCTCCCTATAATTTCAAGATTGCATTTTTTCAAAGGGTGGGCGAGATTATCCTATCCGAGTCACTGGCGTGGAAGATTAGCCGCTATGGTCGCGTTGAAATCCCTCGAATCAACGCGGACTGGCAAAGGCGGAACGAAATTCTTTGACAAACTGTTAACGAGATCTTTTTTGTATTTTTTTAACTTTTATTTTTGTATTTATTTAAGTTTTAACGTCAGTTGAAATAACAGATATTGAAACGGGAATTGGAATTGATGTTGATAGTTATTGATATTGGCAATAATAATAATAATAATAATAATACAGATTACTAATAATTATTACTTGGTTCGGTTAAAGTCACTCATGATAAACTACTGGTCACCATAAACCCAAACTGTAAATTTGAACTCACACACACACACACACACACACACACACATAATAATAATAATAATAATCATGGTTGCCCCTCGTGTAACGAGGATGGCCGGCCCAAGAGCCACCTAGGCGTGAATTTGTTTAAGGTATAGAAGCTGTCGCCAACACAACAACCACATACTTAACGAGCTGCATGACCCAGTGTCAAGAAATAGTCCGAGAAGACCGGACAACTCGCCAACTGCACTGGCTAACCATCACCCCGGAACACGATCAACAAATCGATCAACATCCAGGTCCCCAATTACTGCTGGGTAGACAGAGGCAAATGGCGTAAAGAAACTTGCCCATAGTTTCACCCTGCCCGGGGATCGAACCCGGGTCCACTAGCTTGCGAGGCGAAAAAGCTGACCATTACACCACCCCCCCCCCCCCACACACACACAGAGTTAATAATCACTGGTGTACACTCGTGTCCACACAGAGACAGTTGTCATCTTAAACACAACAATTACTCCGTTCTCTCTCCAATAAAGTGAAACCTCCATCTAACGACCTATATATAAATAAAAGTACATTATATCGAGGGTCCGTTATATATGAAACCCCCAACTAACGGAGAGAGTATTCCGTTATATGGAGGTTGTACTGTATTCACACATAATAACAAACTATCAAATACGTCCTCCTGTACAGTAACTACCGTCTAAAGCCATACTAACATATTAATTAATCTCTTTACGTCAATGCAACTCTCAACACCACCTGATCATCTCCTCTTCTGGCTCACGTTCGCTCACCTTCTGCCTGCACTGGCGCTCCCTACTGGTAAAGAATTTTATATACGTAGCGACTCTTTCTCACCTGCAAAAAAAAATAATAATAATAATTTCCTTCCTCCGGCTACGCGATAACTACAGACTACCTCATCGTCTTCAAGCACGATAATTATGTATTTTTACTAACTCTATGTAGCTTAACGAAGGCGATTTCCTCCAGGTTTATTATAATCTCTCTCTCTCTCTCTCTCTCTCTCTCTCTCTCTCTCTCTCTCTTTCTTGCTTTCTTTCTTTCAACAAGGTAAGGGTATTGTTCTCTCGTTCATACATAGTTACTATCTAACTATGGGGAAGGTAGGTAGTGTAGGTGGAAGAAGTGGGGGGGAGGAAGAGGGGGGAGGTGGGGGAGGTTGGTGGGGGGTAGGTGGAGGGGGAGGTAGGTGGGAGAGGTAGGTAAGGGAGGTAGGTGAGGGAGGTATGTGGGAGAGGTAGGTGAGGGAGGTATGTGAGGGAGGTAGGTGAGGGAGGTAGGTAAGGGAGGTAGGTGAGGGAGGTATGTGGGAGAGGTAGGTGAAGGAGGTAGGTGAGGGAGGTAGGTGGAGGAGGGGGAGGGGAAATGTGAGGGAGGTATGAGAGGGAGGTAGGTGGAGGAGGGGGAGGGGAAATGTGAGGGAGGTATGAGAGGGAGGTAGGTGAGGGAGGTAGGTGGGGAGGTAGGTGAGGGAGGTAGGTAAGGGAGGTAGGTGAGGGAGGTAGGTGAGGGAGGTAGAGAATGTTAAACAAAGATCCAGTAATTAATGCGAGAGACAAAGGACCACCACCTCCAAGTTTCCTTCAGGTGGTTGTTAATACCCGAGTTAATTATCTCCCAGGTAACAACATCTCCCAGGTGATAGTGTCTCCCAGGTGAGAGTGTCGCCCAGGTAATAAGATCTCCCAGGTAACATCATCTCAACGGTAAAAGTGTCTCCCAGGTGATAGTGTCTCCCAGGTAACAAATTCTCCGACGTAACAATGTCTCCCAGGTAAGGTCTCCCAGGTAACTTTCTCCCAGGTAATGTCTCCCAGGTAGCATTTCCTATGCACTGTGATTCCTTTAATTAAGAACTCATTAAATTCATTCCCCTCCCGCAGTGACTTTATGAAAATTAGTCAAAAATATAGAAAGAAGGAAGTGATAAAAATAAGAAGAGGGCATTAGGGATAAATAGGAGAGAGAGAATAATTAAGGTCAGGTAACAGCGTCCCCTGGCCGTGTGTGTGTGTGTGTGTTAAACGACTTAGTTCCCCCTACGGATGCCTATCATCTTCTGTTGTCCCAGGAGTGATGTCTTGTTTCATTCTGGGATATATTAGACAGAGAGAAGATGAAAATGGTAGATAGGGTATATAGTAGATTGATAAATATAATTAAAACACGTCAAAACACGTATGTGGAAAATATCCCTCACCTTCGATATTACGGAACAACAGTTAACGCTGAGCTTCTATTGACGAAGGACTTTGGTTAAATTCGATCGTAATAAAACTCAGCATTTACCAATTACACTTTCTAAATTAGATGATCTCCTACCAATTTCATTTCAGGACGCTATCATTCTGCCAAATTCTGAAATAAATATGCTAGGACTCACCATTTCCTCCAATATGTCATGGAAGCCACACATCCTCAACATAGCTAAAGCTGCCTCCCGAAAGCTGGGAATGCTGTACAGATACCGTAGCTACTTCACTCCTGAGCAGTTGCTTCAAGTATATAAGGGATTCATTCGTCCTAACTTGAAATGCTGCTCTCATAACTGGGGTGGCTCTTCTTCTGTCCAACTGTTAGATAGGGTGAAATCAAAGGCATTTCGTCTTATTAACGCTCTTCCTTTAGTCGACAATTTCTCTTCCCTTTCTCTTCATCGCAATGTTGCTTCATTCTCTTTCTCTTTTACAGGTACTTTATGGGCAATGTCCCTTCCCCTGTCCGTCTCGACCCGACGATAGATAGTTTCGATTCTGTCTCACAGTGTCAGGCTAAATATTCGGTACAGGGTCGACTGGATTATTTGTACACTATTTTTTATAATTACAACTCCAGAATTGATGGAAAACATATAGTATTCATCCATGTACGAGAATATTTAAAAAAAAATATATAATTTCAAAAAAATCCTCTTCTATAGTAAGAAGTAGCTTTTTTCTAAGTATAAGTTATAATAATACCCACCACCACAGTGTCAGTTATAAATCTGACGTCAACAAACACCCTAAGCGAGATCTGCCGCTAAACCAACAGACCACATAATTATGTAATGAGGAAGATAGTTCCTCTTAACATCTCATTTTTATATAAATGTCTTCAACAAACAATTGAAAAAAAGGGGGTCTGTCCAATAGTCGAACCGAGTACCTTCGATACCCTAAGCAAGAATCATACCACTATACCAACAGGCCGATGACAAGGATTAAAATATAGAGGTATGTATATGTATGGATATGTTATTAGTGTTATGGTAGTATGATGTCACCACACCCTTGCCCGCGGCCTGTTGTTTCGTTATGTGTCTTGATATATGTAATGTGGCCTGAGTAGGTACATAGTAGATAGGTATCAAATGTAATATAGTAAATAAGGTAAGTTACAGTGAAGAGAATACTCCTGGTCATGAGTTCACTTTTGTTAGCTAGCTGTGTATGAAATTACCAATGCACTCCGTCAAAAAATCCTGGAGACATTAAAGTTTTGGTGGATTTCAACTTCTCATGAACTTCCTAAGCACTGTTGGAGAGCTTATGGTGGACATTGGTCTCTCGAGGATTCTTGACCAGGCAAAAGTGTTTCAAGAGGGAACAGTAACTACAGTGATGAGAGGAGGGGGCTTTATCACACTATGAATGACCATGTTGTGATGTTCGCTTTGTGGCGTCTACAACAAGAGAAAGATGTAGCAATCCAAACAGGTATTGGTCAGCTTCTTCCAGAGATTAAACAACTTGCATGGGATAATGTCATAACCCAAAACTAGATTAGTCAGTCATGTTCGGTACCCAAAGGAAACAAAGCAATTACTTTTTTTTCATTATTTTTTTATTAATATAAAAAAGAACAAAAACAATACCGCATAACTCACTGTATGCAACAATTTTGTTTTGTTTTGTGTCGGGAATTATTTTCCGGGGTAGTTTTTAATGGAGATTTTTGAGGAGTAGTGACTTGGGAGTTTGTTTGGTACAGAGGAACCTGGGGACTAATTATATTCAGGGGCATAGGGAACTGGGGATTATGTTGATACGTATTCACCTGGAAATTAGATGGAGGGTACATTGGTATCTGGGGATTAATTGCGAACTGCAATTCCGGATCGTAAAATTTAAAATATTCTTCACGGGAAATATTTTCATACGCATTTTCCTGGGAAATATTTTCATACGCATTTTCCTGGTTAATATTTTCATATGCATTTTCCTGGTAAATATTTTCGTATGTATTTTTCTGGGAAATATTTTCATACATATTTTCCTGGGAAATATTTTCATATGTATTTTCCTGGGGAATATTTTCATATGTATTTTCCTGGGGAATATTTTCATATGTATTTTCCTGGGAAATATTTTCATATGTATTTTCCTGGGAAATATTTTCATACGCATTTTCCTGGTTAATATTTTCATATGCATTTTCCTGGTAAATATTTTCGTATGTATTTTTCTGGGAAATATTTTCATACATATTTTCCTGGGAAATATTTTCATATGTATTTTCCTGGGGAATATTTTCATATGTATTTTCCTGGGAAATATTTTCATATGTATTTTCCTGGGAGATATTTTCATACATATTTTCCTGGGAAATATTTTCATACGCATTTTCCTGGTTAATATTTTCATATGTATTTTCCTGGTAAATATTTTCGTATGTATTTTTCTGGGAAATATTTTCATACATATTTTCCTGGGAAATATTTTCATATGTATTTTCCTGGGGAATATTTTCATATGTATTTTCCTGGGGAATATTTTCATATGTATTTTCCTGGGAAATATTTTCATATGTATTTTCCTGGGAAATATTTTCATACGCATTTTCCTGGTTAATATTTTCATATGCATTTTCCTGGTAAATATTTTCGTATGTATTTTTCTGGGAAATATTTTCATACATATTTTCCTGGGAAATATTTTCATATGTATTTTCCTGGGGAATATTTTCATATGTATTTTCCTGGAAAATATTTTTACACGTATTTTCTTTGGAATTATTTTCTTGTGTACTATCGTGGGGAATGTTTTGATAGAAGAGATGGTATCTAGGGTTTGCCTTGAAGTGTGAGCAGTACTCGGCTGTTCCTTCTGGGTGAGGTACATACGGAGGGAAACTTGCTGTCTTCCTCACGACGATGTTAAAATTGAAATAATCATCGGAGAAGGTGGAGTAATTATGACGGAGGTGTTGAGCACGCCTCTCCTTCACAAAGGGAAGTGCATATGTAGAGTGACCCACTGTTTTCTCGGTAAGTACCTTGGCATCGACCGTGACTACCTCGGCGTCGACCGTGACTAGCTTGGCGTCGACCGTGACTACCTCGGCATCGACCGTGACTCTCTCGGCATCGACCGTGACTAGCTTGGCATCGACCGTGACTACCTCGGCATCGACCGTGACTAGCTTGGCGTCGACCGTGACTACCTCGGCATCGACCGTGACTACCTCGGCATCGACCGTGACTAGCTTGGCATCGACCGTGACTCTCTCGGCGTCGACCGTGACTCTCTCGGCGTCGACCGTGACTACCTCGGCATCGACCGTGACTACCTCGGCGTCGACCGTGACTACCTCGGCATCGACCGTGACTACCTCGGCGTCGACCGTGACTAGCTTGGCGTCGACCGTGACTACCTCGGCGTCGACCGTGACTACCTCGGCGTCGACCGTGACTACCTCGGCGTCGACCGTGACTACCTCGGCGTCGACCGTGACTATCTCGGCGTCGACCGTGACTACCTCGGCATCGACCGTGACTCTCTCGGCGTCGACCGTGACTCTCTCGGCGTCGACCGTGACTACCTCGGCATCGACCGTGACTACCTCGGCGTCGACCGTGACTACCTCGGCATCGACCGTGACTACCTCGGCGTCGACCGTGACTACCTTGGCATCGACCGTGACTACCTCAGTATAGACCATATCTACCTCAGTATAGACCACATCTACCTCGGCATTAAACTTCACGACCTGGGTCTCACTGGTTTGAACTTGAGTAGTCGTGTGTGTGGCTTCATCTACCGAGGGACCCAATGCCAGCCTATGAAGGGCAAAAAAACATACAGACCATGCCATTTTAGCCTCCTTACTCATCTCTTCTAAATCGCCGACTTTACTCCTTAGGCGTTATAAAGCTTCCTTCACTAAGTCCTTATTATCTTCATCGTTTTCGTTATTATCGTCTTCGCCACCATCGTCTTCGCCACCATCGTCTTCGTCACTATCGTCAGTGTGGCGGATATTAGACCTTACAACACTTGCAGATGACGACAAACAAGGCAAGTGGGGATAGGCTACACGATCAACCAACCACACAGACAGTAAGATAAACAGCCAAAGAGAGATGTAGAACAAAACAATGCTCAATATAATAGTGAAAGCGTCCATTTTAGATACTGATATGAATTATATCACCATCAACAGCATGGAGAAAATTCACCATCCCGGTAGAAAAAAAATATAGTAAGAGGTCACTATCTTCCGACTTACGGACCAATAGTTGATAGTGATGATGATGATGATGATGATGATGAGGGGATTATAGAGGACATATTGGTGATAGTGATGATAGTGTTATGGATGTAGTGTAGATTATAGTGTAGCTTAAGTACTGTAGATTATAGTGTACTGTGTATAATGTAGTGAAGATGATAGTGTTATGAATGTAGTGAAGATGATAGTGTAGTGGCTATAGTGTAGAAATGGTGTACTGGATGTAGCGTAGATGATAAAGTAGATAGTGTAGTGAAGATGATAGTGTTATGAATGTAGTGAAGATGATAGTGTTAGGTAAGACGATCAACTAACCACATGGACACTACGATAAACAACCAAAGACAGATGTAGAAAGAGTCAAATTATGTCACCATCAACAACAACAGACAAAAATATAGTAAGAAGTCATTATCTTCCGACTTACAGACCAATAGTTGATAGTGATGATGATGATGATGATGATGATGATGATGATGATGATGATGATGATGAGGGGATTATAGAGGACATAGAGTTGAGTAGTGATGATGATGATGATGATGATGATGATGATGATAAGGATGATGATGATGATGATGATAAGGATGATGATGATGATGATGATAAGGATGATGATGATGAGGGGATTATAGAGGACATAGAGTTGAGTAGTGATGATGATGATGATGATGATGATGATGATGATAAGGATGATGATGATGATGATGATAAGGATGATGATGATGAGGGGATTATAGAGGACATAGAGTTGAGTAGTGATGATGATGATGATGATGATGATGATGATGATAAGGCTGATGATGATGATGATGATAAGGATGATGATGATGAGGGGATTATAGAGGACATAGAGTTGAGTAGTGATGATGATGATGATGATGATGATGATGATGAGGGGATTATAGAGGACATAGAGTTGAGTAGTGATGATGATGATGATGATGATGATGATGATGATAAGGATGATGATGATGATGATGATAAGGATGATGATGATGAGGGGATTATAGAGGACATAGAGTTGAGTAGTGATGATGATGATGATGATGATGATGATGATGATAAGGATGATGATGATGATGATGATAAGGATGATGATGATGAGGGGATTATAGAGGACATAGAGTTGAGTAGTGATGATGATGATGATGATGATGATGATGATGATAAGGATGATGATGATGATGATGATAAGGATGATGATGATGAGGGGATTATAGAGGACATAGAGTTGAGTAGTGATGATGATGATGATGATGATGATGATGATGATAAGGATGATGATGATGATGATGATAAGGATGATGATGATGAGGGGATTATAGAGGACATAGAGTTGAGTAGTGATGATGATGATGATGATGATGATGATGATGATGATGAGGGGATTATAGAGGACATAGAGTTGAGTAGTGATGATGATGATGATGATGATGATGATGATGATAAGGATGATGATGATGATGATGATAAGGATGATGATGATGAGGGGATTATAGAGGACATAGAGTTGAGTAGTGATGATGATGATGATGATGATGATGATGATGATAAGGATGATGATGATGATGATGATAAGGATGATGATGATGAGGGGATTATAGAGGACATAGAGTTGAGTAGTGATGATGATGATGATGATGATGATGATGATGATAAGGATGATGATGATGATGATGAGGGATTATAGTGATGAAAGTGTTATGGATGTATTGTAGATGAGGGTAGTGAATGTAGTGTAGATTTGGGTGTAGTTCATGTACTGTAGAGTATAGTGTACTGTAGATAATGTAGTGGATGTAGTGTAGATTATAGTGTAGTAGATGTAGTGTAGATTATAGTGTAGTGGATGTAGTGTAGATTATAGTGAAGTGGATGTAGTGTAGATTATAGTGTAGTGGATGTAGTGTAGATTATAGTGTAGTGGATGTAGTGTAGATTATAGTGTAGTGGATGTAGTGTAGATTATAGTGTAGTGGATGTAGTGTAGATTATAGTGAAGTGGATGTAGTGTAGATTATAGTGTAGTGGATGTAGTGTAGATTATAGTGAAGTGGATGTAATGTAGATTATAGTGTAGTGGATGTAGTGTAGATTATAGTGAAGTGGATGTAGTGTAGATTATAGTGTAGTGGATGTAGTGTAGATTATAGTGAAGTGGATGTAGTGTAGATTATAGTGTAGTGGATGTAGTGTAGATTATAGTGTAGTGGATGTAGTGTAGATTATAGTGAAGTACTGGGTGGTGCAGGTAGTGGGTGTAGTAGGTAGTGGGTGTAGTATGTAGTGGGTGTAGTTGGTAGTGGGTGTGGTAAGTAGTGGGTGCAGTAGATAGTGAGTGTAGTAGGTAGTGGGTGTGGTAGGTAGTGGGTGTGGTAGGTAGTGGGTGCAGTAAGTAGTGGGTGCAGTAGGTAGTGAGTGTAGTAGGTAGTGGGTGTGGTAGGTAGTGGGTGTGGTAGGTAGTGGGTGTGGTAGGTAGTGGGTGTAGTTGGTAGTGGGTGTAGTAGGTAGTGGGTGTAGTAGGTAGTGGGTGTGGTAAGTAGTGGGTGCAGTAGGTAGTAAGTGTAGTAGGTAGTGGGTGTGGTAGGTAGTGGGTGTGGTAGGTAGTGGGTGTAGTTGGTAGTGGGTGTAGTTGGTAGTGGGTGTAGTAGGTAGTGGGTGCAGTAGGTAGTGAGTGTAGTAGGTAGTGGGTGTGGTAGGTAGTGGGTGTGGTAGGTAGTGGGTGTAGTTGGTAGTGGGTGTAGTAGGCAGTGGGTGTGGTAGGTAGTGGGTGTGGTAGGTAGTGGGTGCAGTAGGTAGTGAGTGTAGTAGGTAGTGGGTGTGGTAGGTAGTGGGTGTGGTAGGTAGTGAGTGTAGTAGGTAGTGGGTGTAGTAGGTAGTGGGTGTGGTAGGTAGTGGGTGTGGTAGGTAGTGGGTGTGGTAGGTAGTGGGTGTAGTATGTAGTGGGTGTAGTAGGTAGTGGGTGTGGTAAGTAGTGGGTGCAGTAGGTAGTGAGTGTAGTAGGTAGTGGGTGTAGTAGGTAGTGGGTGTAGTAGGTAGTGGGTGTAGTAGGTAGTGGGTGTAGTAGGTAGTGGGTGTAGTAGGTAATGGGTGTAGTAGGTAGTGGGTGTAGTAGGTAGTGGGTGTAGTAGGTAGTGGTTGTGGTAGGTAGTGGGTGTGGTAGGTAGTGGGTGTGGTAGGTAGTGGGTGTAGTAGGTAGTGGGTGTGGTAGGTAGTGAGTGTAGTAGGTAGTGGGTGTGGTAGGTAGTGGGTGTGGTAGGTAGTGGGTGTAGTAGGTAGTGGGTGTGGTAAGTAGTGGGTGCAGTAAGTAGTGGGTGTGGTAGGTAGTGGGTGTGGTAGGTAGTGGGTGTGGTAGGTAGTGGGTGTAGTAGGTAGTGGGTGTAGTAGGTAATGGGTGTGGTAGGTAGTGGGTGTGGTAGGTAGTGGGTGTGGTAGGTAGTGGGTGTAGTAGGTAGTGGGTGTAGTAGGTAGTGGGTGTAGTAGGTAGTGGGTGCAGTAGGTAGTGAGTGTAGTAGGTAGTGGGTGTGGTAGGTAGTGGGTGTAGTAGGTAGTGGGTGTAGTAGGTAGTGGGTGTAGTAGGTAATGGGTGTAGTAGGTAGTGGGTGTAGTAGGTAGTGGGTGTAGTATGTAGTGGGTGTGGTAGGTAGTGGGTGTGGTAGGTAGTGGGTGTAGTATGTAGTGGGTGTGGTAGGTAGTGGGTGTGGTAGGTAGTGGGTGTAGTAGGTAGTGGGTGTGGTAGGTAGTGGGTGTGGTAGGTAGTGGGTGTAGTAGGTAGTGGGTGTGGTAGGTAGTGGGTGTAGTAGGTAGTGGGTGTAGTAGGTAGTGGGTGTGGTAGGAAGAGGGATGGTGATACTGGTTGTAGTTATGGCAGCAGGAGCAGGTGTAAGGTATAGCGGTTGCGGTAGTAGTAGTAGTACAGGAGATGGTAACTGTGGTGGGTGTGGTAGTAGTAGTAGTAGTAGCAGGAGATGGTAGCTGTGGTGGTTGTGGTAGTAGTAGTAGTAGTAGCAGGAGATGGTAACTGTGGTGGTTGGGGTAGTAGTAGTAGTAGTAGCAGGAGATGGTAACTGTGGTGGGTGTGGTAGTAGTGGTTAAGGCAGCAGGGGCAGCAGTATGGAGGAGAGGTTGTGGGTCTGAGGTCCTGGTCCTGGTCATCACAGCACACATGAGTGGTCATGCGGATCCCCTGGTGTTAGGTCAAGTCTTCGTACAACCTCTTCCTCGTGAGCTGTATATTACCCAGTGCTGCATACATCTTCCCTCAAGCACCGTGTGTGTGTGTGTGTGTGTGTGTTTTCTCCTCTACCACCAATCTTTATAAAAACAAGTGCGTGATTATAATTGTGTTAAAAGTGCTATTCTCTCCTGTCTCTTTTTTTTTGTCTTATGAATTATGCTTCGTCTCTCTCTCTCTCTCTCTCTCTCTCTCTCTCTCTCTCTCTCTCTCTCTCTCACTCTCTCTCTCGTTAAATATATTAACGCGGAGAGAAAAAAGAGAGCACGCATTTGAGACACGGTTCTTCATCTTGTCGTTAGAGCGGAGTTATTGTTTTCTCTCTGGTCAGCGTTCTTCAGACGTTCACGGCTTATGCGTTCAACTCTTCTTTTCACCGAAATATATTGCCTGGAAAAGGAGGGCGTGTTGGAGGTCTTATAGGTCTTCATATGAGGGATGAGGAGGGGAGGAAGAGGAAGGGGGGGGGGGAGGAGGAAGGGGAGAAGGATGAGGAAAAGAAGATAAAGAAGGAAAAGGAAGAGAAAGAGGAGGAGAAATGGGAAAAGAAGGAGGAGGAGGAGATGGAGGAGAAGGATGAGGAAAAGAAGATAAAGAAGGAGAATGAAAAGAATTAGGAGGAGAAAGAGGAGAAGTAGGAAGAGGAGGAGTAGGAAGAGGAGGAGTAGGAAGAGGAGGAACTGGGCGGGTTCCTCATGCCAAATTCACCCTGAGGCAGAACTAACGGAACTCCCTTTGGGTTGGACCATTAGCCATGCATTGTGTTTCACCCGTGAGTTTACATGACACATTCCCAGCCATCCAATCAGCTAGCTTGCCAGTCAATCAGCCAACCACCCAGTCAGCCAGCTAGCCGGTCAGCCAGCTATCCAGTCAGCAAACCAATCAGTAAGTCATTTAGTCACTCTCTCAGTCAGTCAGCCAGTCAGTTAATCAACACGATTGTGGGAAGGGAAGGGAAGGGAAGGGAAAGGAAGGGAAAGGAAGGGAAGGGAAAGGAAGGGAAGGGAAAGGAAGGGAAGGGTGAAGAGAGTCAAGAAGAGGTGGGGAAGGAAGGGGTGGAGTTGGGGGTTTGAGAGGGTGCTGCAAGGAGGGAAGGAGGCAAGAAGTGGGATGATCAGAGCATGATTCATATACACATATATGTACACTCACTACATACAGTATACAGGTATATATAACTCCTTAACTAAATCTTAACCGGACTCACACACCTACCCACCTCCGTTATCCACCTCCCCTTACCCACCCTCCCCTTACCCCCCTCCCCTTACCCACCTTCCCTTACCCACCTTCCCTTACCCACCTCCCCTTACCCACCTTCCCTTACCCACCTTCCCTTACCCACCTTCCCTTACACAACCTCCCCTTACCCACCTCCCCTTACACACCCTCCCCTTACACACCCTCCCTTTATCCACCTCCTCCTTACCCATCCCCCTTACCCACCTACCTTTACCCACTTACCTTTACCCACCTCCTCCTTACCCACCTCCCCTTACCCACCCTCCCCTTACCCACCTCCGTTACCCACCTCCCCTTACCCACCCCCTCACCCCCTTTACCCACCACCCTTCCTTACTCACCTCTCTATACCCACTTCCCTTACCCACTCCCTTACTCACCTCCCTACACCCACCCACTTACCTACCACCCCTTTCCCACCCCCTTATCCCCTTACCCCCCCTTATCCCCTTACCCCCTAACCCATGTCCAATATACCCCCAACAGTTCATGAATATGCGAGTATGTTATCCATCACGGTGGAGATAACGAGGTATAACAAAGCCCCGTTACTTCCACAGTGAAACAGGTAGTGCTGGGCGGTCTGTCAACTTAGTAGTGTTGGTGTGCGGTAGTTGTAGTGGTGTGGAGGTGATAGTGTGTGGTGGTGGTGATGGTGTGTGGTGGTGGTGTGCGGTAGTTGTAGTGGTGTGGAGGTGATGGTGTGTGGTGGTGGTTGTGGTGTGTGGTGATGGTGTGTGGTGGTAGTGTGTGGTGTGTGGTGGTGGTGTGTGGTGTGTGGTGGTGGTGTATGGTGTGTGGTGGTGGTGTGTGGTGTGTGGTGGTGGTGTGTGGTGGTGGTGTGTGGTGGAATTGTGTTGTGGTGGTGGTGGTGGTGTGTGGCGGTGGTGTGTGGTGGAATTGTGTTGTGGTGGTGGTGTGTGGTGGTGGTGTGTGGTAGTAGTAGTAATAGTGGTAGTATGTGAGAGAGAAGTATAAAAAGGGAAGAAAGAAAAAATCAAGAGAGGGAGAAAGAGAGAGAGAGAGATATCTCCATCAACTAGGCACTAATTCGACTTACCGTTCATAAACTCATGTACAGTAACTTTACTCTACTATGTAATGGTTGCCCCTCTACCTGTGTTCGAGGATGGCCAGGTCGGCCCTAGGGCCACTTTGACGATAATTTGTTTAACCCTTCACAGGCCAGAGGTTTATCTTAGCTGAATAAAATCGTCTGGCGTTAACCACACTATAATACCTAAGTGTGGAGCTGCCCTCCACAAGAGTAGAAGCGGTCACCAACACAACAACCACATCCTATGTTTACTAGTTGTCTGACCCAGTGTCAAGGAACGATCCGAGAAGACCGGACAACTCGCCAACTGCACTGGCTAACCATTACCCCGGAACACGATCCGCAAATCGATTAACATTCAGGTTCAGCTCTTGACACATCCGGTCAAAAATGAGTCACCATAAAAGATGAAACAGAAAACATTTCCCCAAAACACATTAAGACACATTAGTCATTCATGAATTTAAAACACTTCAGCAAATAAATCGATGCCAAATATAACTCCACTAATAAATTAATGGTGAAGACATCGACGGTTGTGACGATAATACTCTTAATAGGAGGAACGAGTATATATACGCTAGCAGTGACGATATATGAGTGTCCCCCAGGATAAACACCACTATCATCTTCACTATCACCTTCACTACACTATCATCTTCACTATCATCACTATTAACAATATTTCATCTATAATTTCACTACCATCATTATTATCAACAATATTTCGTCTATAATCTCATCATCATCACTATCAACACACACACAAGGTTGGCAACACTCTCAGGGGTAAGGGTAGGGTTGAGCTAGGACGAATCAACGTGGGTGGCCTCCTGAGCAGTGCGCTGAGGACGTAACCCTGAAATATTAAGTAACAAAAAATAACAACAAAGAGAAATCACCCTTAAGATGACCTGTCCATATGGGTGAAATTTCCCTCGTGTGTATGTGGGTGTTGTTTAGCATTGCCTTGTTTCGGTGGCTGTTATAACTTCGCTCAAACTATCAGTCAATTGTTAAGGATTTTGTTAGTATTCTGTTCTGTTTAACATGTTAACTGGTCCATCTTTAGAGAGTTTTATGTGGTTAACCTTGGTGATGACGTCAGGGTCTAATACTACTACTGTTACTTTTAATGTAAATACTACTACTACTACTACTGCTATTACTACTTTATTTATTTATATTTTATTCACGTGGCCTCCAGCCTACCCGGAATAGCCACACCTTCGCCACCATTTTATTACCTTAATATTAAATATCCTAATACATAAGTAGCTATCTAGCTGTGTTGAGTTAGTTGAGCCGCAGATCTATGCTGCATTCAGTGACTGTAGCCTCATAGTCAATATCTGTCAATATCTGCAGCAGTTGTTGGCTTTGGAGCCGATGCTCTCGTTCCCCTGAGGCAGAGCAAAGCCTACCAAAGGAGAGAGAAGGACAGTCGACATCTCATCCAGGCTGTAACGTAACTTCTGGGCTGCTGCTTCTGTTCGGAGATCACCTCTGCGAGTCTGGCGTAGAAACATCTTGCACTTTTCCCATCCCACCAGAGGTTGTGAACACCAGAGGAGTGAAGCTGCCTTGAACAACGTTCTGTATTCTCTCCCCGTATGCCCTTATCTTGTCGTTCTCGTTCCTCCTGTGTGCAGCATCGAGAGCTAAGTTACTGTGACATGCAGCCATGGGATCAAAATTCCTGATGTCGAAGAAGGCTCGCTGTCCCGTCGTCCAGAATCCTCGCAACTATTATTACTACTACTACTAACACAGTGACAGACAAACAAAACAACTAACTTAATTACTATGACAAACACGTCAAAATCAACCAAAGGAACGTTGCTTGTAGAGTAGATGGAGGTAGATAATGAGTAGATGATAAGGCAATTTAACCCTAATAATGCAGAGATCTACCACAGGACCACAGCTTGTTGAGTAGATACTGTAATGAGGCAGGTAATTAATTCGGCCTTGATAACGAAGATATTTAGATAACGATAGACCATCACCCCCCATCACCACACCCCCATCACCACTCCCCCATCACCACACCCCCATCACCACACCCCCATCACCACTCCCCCATCACCACACCCCCAACACCACACCCCCAACACCACACCCCCATCACCACACCCCCATCACCACACCCCCATCACCCGAACACCCCATCACACACTCATCGCCTCCACACCTCCCACACCCACACCCCATCACCCCCACACCCCATCACACTCCCCATTACCCCATTACACCCCTCCCTCATCACCCCCACACTCACCATCACCCCTCCGTCATCACCCCCCTATCACCACACCCCCATCAGCCACTCAGTCAGGCGAGGCATCATAGAGTATATTTACCGAGATAAAAGGGTAGAGCTTTAGTGCTAATTGGATGTGTGTTTGTCTAGGCCCCCCCCACACACACACACACACCACACACACACACACCTGTTAACACCTGCCCAGAACAGGTTCCTGGAGCCCACTACTAATATGAACCTTCGCTGGGCCTCATAATTCTGACATTTTATGAACAATAGGAATCTGTCTGTCTGTCTATCTGTCTGTCTGTTTATCTGTCTGTCTGTCTGAAACAAATGATCTGACAGTTTATAAAAAAAAAATGAAATTGTGAATGTGGGAAATAAAAGATGTGACGGAGTTTAAATTTTGTACAGTGTTTAAAAAAAAAATATCTTTACAAAATTGTTGAGACAATAGCAGACAACGGACGAAAGATTTTGACGATCCTACTGAGACAAGAGGAGTCACAGTGTTCATTCTGAGACTCATCGATCACCCCGAGTAGAGATAGTTGTTTGAGTGAAGCTTTGGCAGAGGACAACGGCGGAAGTAACTAAAGAAGGTAATTTTGTCTGGTCTTGTCATGGTGTTTCATATGGGTATGGCCTTTACTTATGGCGGAAAGGAGTAGTTATGGTGATATATCTTCCACCCCCCCCCCCCCTCCCCCCAGCTAACTACCAACAATTGTGATCACTCAAAGTGGGCGGGGCTTCAAAGTAGAAGGAAATTATAGGGTAAAAACACGCTAAACTGACCAAACCAAACCTAATGAAACCTAACCTAACCAAACTTTAGCTTTACCTTACCAATGTTGCGTCGTTCCGAGAAAACCAAGCGTGTTTACCTTCACAATAAGAACGGTCAGCACTACACTTTGGACACTTAAGTTCAGTTTTCAGAGCACCATTAGTCAACTGCAGCAGCGTTAAGTATAAAAACACCTTCTACTGTTTATTTCTATTAATTGTAGTAGTAGTCGTATTGTTGTTGTATAAGTCAATACATCAGGTGCGCGGGGGGGGGGGGGGTTGTAAATACCTTCGAGATATCTTATAAGTGGTAGTTTCCAGAATGTAGTTGATGACGTAACTAGCCAATCACCTACATCAAGATACAGTGAGAACGAGACAACAACAGAGAGAGAGAGAGAGAGAGAGAGAGAGATGTAGGTGTGACAGTCAACACAGTGACCTCAGGGTTAGATAAGTTGGGCTAAAGTTTGAGTAGAGTAGAGTAGAGTAGAGTAGAGTAGAGTAGGGGAGAGAGGCAGTGAAGAGGAAACATAGAGAAGAGGATGATAATTATGAGAGAGAGAGAGAGAGAGAGAGAGAGAGAGAGAGAGAGAGTAACAATATCATCACAACACTTACTGGCATCAACAGCCCAAAATATAATAATAACACGACAGGTCTGGTCATGACTCTCGGCCAGGTAAGGGGCTGTGTTTACCTGCCGGGCTATTTATTAATTAAGCCATTACAGTATCTTCTGGTGTACCTGAGAACGAGGTGCCGCTCTCTACTTCCAGGTCGTATATTTGTGTGTGTGTGTGTGTGTGTGTGTGTGTGTGTGTGTGTGTTCCTGTTTGTTTGTTTGTCTGTTTGTATGTATCTCTTATCTATCTAATCTTACATCATCGTAATTTAATAGAGAAACAATTGTTTTTTTTTCTTTACTCTCTCTCTCTGTCTCAGTCAATAAACATATGCCTTCTATCGATCAGCTGACAGACTATAAACAAACGCTAACCCACACCCCCTCCTCTCTCCCATCTCCCTCACCTACCATGTCCGTCACCCCGGCCTCCAAAGTGCCCCGCCGTTATCGTAATATACCGCTGGTTCGGGCTAGTCCTTTTCAAGCACTAAAGGTATCTATTTGTGCGCATAAATCCCCGGCGTCAGCGATGGTCCGTCTGATATCGTCTGGAGCGTCTGTGGTTATCCATCGTTGCGGTCTGTTCGGTGTTCACTATTAACCTAACGCAGCCGAGCCCACTGAAAGGAACGTCTTCTCCTCCTCCTCCTCCTCCTCCTCCTCCTCTCCTCTCTCCTCTTCTTGATCCTCTTTTCTCTCATCGCTTCGCTCACCTTACCAGCTCGAGACTTACCCTGATGGGAGGTTTCAGGAATTGCTCGAAATGAAGGTTGGTGCTGTGAGGGGGTGTGTTCAGTTGAAGGGGTTGGAGGGAGGGGTGACGCAGCAAGGATAGAAGCGCTTCTTGTGTTGGCTCTGAGGAGGAGGAGGAGATGAAGAGAGATTATGATCTTTGTTTCCAGATGAGATGCTTCACTCTCTTGACGAATATGATAATCTTGTCCGAACACTTCAGAAAACGAGAGCCTGTTAAGTGTTCTTGGCCTGGCTGCTGCTGCTGTTGTTGCTGCTGCAGGTGGTTAGCTGGCTCCCTGGCTGGCTCACTGGCTGGCTCCCTGGCTGGCTCACTGGCTAGCTCGTTGGCTGGCGTCTCAATGACTCTATTTCTGAGAAGTTAAGAAGCAACGTCGTAAAATAGAAACATTAATACTGAAGCCATGTTGAGCTCAGAGCCTGAACCATCACCACCTACCACCTCACTCACTCACTAACTCACTTACACAATCACTCACCTACTCACTCACTCACTCACTCACGGCATCAGACAGGTTCACTCACTCACTCACGGCATCAGACAGGTTCACTCACACACTCACTCACGGCATCAGACAGGTTCACTCACGGCATCAGACAGGTTCACTCACCACTGGCATTATAATCAACTCTCTTATCAAACACAATAACAAGGCGCCAAGAAATTGTCACTTCCACGCCGTGTGTAAATGCAGGCGTCGAAATCCTAAACCTGGCGTTCGATTTACGTTGACACATCTCTAGCGTTGACATGCATCTTTATGTTGATACATCCTTAGTGTTGACATGCCCTTACTGTTGGTATGCCCTTAGCGTTGATATGCCCTTAGCGTTGATATGCCCTTAGTGTATGGAAAAAGCAACCGGGAAAGGAGAGAGAGAGAGAGAGAGAGAGAGAGAGAGAGAGAGAGAGAGAGATAAAACAAAACTAATTAAGAAATTTATTGGGTGAAAATTGATCCTTTACTCCCATAGACTTCTACACAGTCTCCTTATCAGTACTAACCTAACCTAACCTAACCTAACCTAATTTAACCTAACCTAACCTAGAATAACTTGACCTAACCTAATCTCACTTAACCTAACTTAGCCTAACCTAATCTAACCTGACCTTACCTAACCTAACCTACGTTAACACCACCACCAACATCACCTCCACTCTTGCGTGATCCACTCCCATACACCCTCTCTCATCATCACCACTACCACCACACACACTCTCTCATCACCACCACCATTCCCACACACCCTCTCTCATCACCACCACCACTCCCACACACTCACCACCACCACCACCATTCCCACACACCCTCTGTCATCACCACCACCACTCCCACATACTCACCACCACCACCATTCCCACACACTCACCACCACCATTCCCACACACCCTCTGTCACCACCACCACCACCACCACCACACACTCACTCCCTTATTTTCCGCGATTGATTTCAGTGGCAACATATTTTGCTTTCATTAATAACATGAAATTAACTATTGTAATAAGTTGATGGTCTTCTTATGCCATTTTTTACTCTCATGTGATTGGTCGAAGTTGTATTTTGTTGTATAATATTATCGTATAGTAAATTGTAGTCATCTATCTTAATGGTGAGTTTTTGACACAATGAGCTCTGGTGGTGGTAGTGGTGGTTGGGTTGGTAATTGGTGGTGGTAGTGGTGGTTGGGTTGGTAATTGGTGGTGGTAGTGGTGGTTGGGTTGGTAATTGGTGGTGGTAGTGGTGGTATTATTGGTGATAGTGGTGGGGATGGGTAGGTTGTTGTGGTGGTGGTTGGTTGGTGGTGATGTTTGTGGTAGTATTAGTAGTGGTTGTAATAGTAGTGGGGATGGTACTGGTGTTGCTGGTAGTTGTGGTAGTAGTGGTAGTGATGGTAATGGTGATGCTGGTGATTTTATTAAGGGATCGTAACAAGTGTGGTAGTGCTGATGATAGTGGTAGTAGTAGTAGTAGTAGTAGTAGTAGTAGTAGTAGCAGTAGTAGTAGTAGTAGTAGTAGTAGTGATGGTGATGAAACTGGGTACGAAGATGGGAACTAGAGGAAAGACAATAAGTAGGAGGAAGAGAAGGAAATAATAAAAGAAATACAGTAAAAAGAGAGAGAGAGAGAGAGAGAGAGAGAGAGAGAGAGAGAGAGAGAGAGAGAGAGAGAGAGATGTATTAGTCACAAATGAAAACCTACATACATACAAGTGTATTCATATGTATACTGTATACCCACAATGTATATAATATGTATACTTATTAAACTATAAACATGAATCTTATCCCCCCTCCCCCTCTCACTCCTCCCTCTCTCTCCCTATGGCGCCACAAGCTTTCAAATTACACCATTACTTTATCAGGAAGTTAAGAACGGGACAAATTACTCCACTAAATGCTCTATCTTCACCATAACTTATAACCCTCATTAAAAACTCAGCACATTAACTAATTACATATCTTAAAATAACTCCCAATCTTGGCAATTTGTTGGTTATTTAGCTAAAGACAGGATAATTATTTAGGTATTTTCTTCTCCACTTAACGCAGGAAATTAATGGCTGGAACTATTTAACTATCTAATTCTTGTAAACTAAGATTAATTGGTCATTTAGTCTCTTGTGAATAATAGTATAACCATTTGTGGAGGTTGGTTTAATCCGTTTGAAGAGTGTAGTTTAAACCATCGTCCTCAAAGGGTTTATGTCTTAAACCTTCGCCTGTAAACTAGCCCCTATCCTCTTCCAGGTAGCCAATAAACTAGCCCCTATCCTTTTCCAGGTAGCCAATAAACTACCCCCTATCCTCTTCCAATAAACTAGCCCCTATCCTTAACCAGAGCCTAAAAGTCTTCTCTAGCCTCCAACTGACTCGTAATCCTCCTTAGCCTCCCACAATTTAAACATTAACACCTATCCTAACCTAACCTAACCTTGAGCAGGGCCCTAAAAAATAGTTCCACTCCTAGCCTCACTCAGGGCTCAGTTAACACCTTGTAGCCTTGCCTAGGGCCCCAGATGCTAACACCCCCCCCCCCCCCCAGGAGTCCCAGGTCTAAGAATTCTACCCCCCCCCCCCTCAGCCTCGTTCAGTGCCCCAATTAACATTTCCTAGCCTCAAGCAAGGCCCTGGTTAATATTTCTCCATATATTGTCCCACCCAAGGCTCCAATTAACCACCCATAGCCTCACTGAGTCCTGGATTCATCCCTCCGAGCCTCGCTCACAGGTTTCCATCAATCATTCCCTATTCTATCCTCTCCTGCAAAACTATTTACCAAATAATTACTAAATTTGCATCATGGAAGTGCCTGGGCCCAACGTGGTCATATATTAAGCGATAAATCTCCCTGTTAATAAATTACAGGTTTTATCGTCTGTCTCGTAAAAAAAAATAAAAAAAAATAAAGACTTAACACGAACGCTCCCTGGCCTGAGGGATACTAATAATATTAAGTGTACACGAACGCGATAGCCATATGTCGCTGGACGTCGTTTTCTGTTTGATTGAAGACAAGGAGATACTCTTGTATTTCCATCGACGTTGCTTTAAAGTTTAACCTAACCTTCTGTTACTTACTCAAAGCCAATGAGAATCCGATAAACTAAGTGGCTTTTGTTTTTTAAGGGTTGGTTATGTATGATGTGTATAATGTGTGATATTACGGCAATAAGAGTGTTTATATTCGTCGATGGAAATGCGAGGTTGATGGTGGTTGTTTAGAGGAAGACATAAACAAACACGCCCGCGCATATTATCGTCTCGTTAACACCGGGTTGTCTTGTGGTGCTTGTCGTAACAGAAGGCATTGTGGCAGAGACAAGTAAATTCCTATCATTGTACATGTTATTCCCTTAAGATAACACGATAACAATCTTTCTGTACAACTTAAAACAACAGAGTATCGTCCAAGTATTTTACGATAGTCCCCTTGTTCAGTGTTAGTATACCTTGTGACTTCGTTGTATTGTGATGATGAGTTACGTTAAGGCGATGTTGTGGTGTTAGTTATCAATCATTTCTTATTTTATTATTTCAGAAGCAAGAACACAGGTGTATAGTGACAGGTAAAGAAATTGGTGTGGATGTAAATTAGAAACAGGTACAGGTACAGGTACAGGTGCAAATACAGGTACAGATGCAAGTACAGGATTTAATGCAACTATACAATTACAGTGATTACAGGTATCTGCAGTGTTAAGATACAAGAAGTACAGATCCAGGTATATACAAGCAAAGGTACACGAACAGGTAGATACAGGCACAGGTATAGATACACGGACAGGTACATATACACGGACAGGCATAGATACACGGACAGGCATAGATACACGGACAGGCATAGATACACGGACAGGTATAGATACAGGTACAGGTATAGATACACGGACAGGTATAGATACACGGACAGGTGTAGATACAGGTACAGGTATAGATACACGGACAGGTATAGATACACGGACAGGTGTAGATACAGGTACAGGTATAGATACACGGACAGGTATAGATACACGGACAGGCATAGATACACGGACAGGCATAGATACACGGACAGGCATAGATACACGGACAGGTACATCAATTAGTGTTTTAGAATGATAACCACACCTGAGAATTACACGGAGGCAAAATACATAATTAAGGCTTATTAACCTTTTGACAGCGTCGGTAAACACACAGTACTCTCTCTCTCTCTCTCTCTCTCTCTCTCTCTCTCTCTCTCTCTCTCTCTATCTATCTATCTCTCGAAATAAATCTTGACATATCCGTAGAATTTTTTTTTAAAGTTTTCCCAGAGGTTAAGGTTAGAAGTTGTTACATTGACCAGATCACCTGAAGATTAACTCCCAGCTTATTTCACCTTAAGCTTAACCACCTTCACGCGAACCTAACCTAGCCTAACTTAGCCTAACCTAACCTTACTGAACCTAACCTTAGCTTTTCCTAACGATTACCTATTCCTAACCTAGCCAAACTTAATCTAACCTAATCCAACCTAACCTAACCTAATGTAATCTAACCTAACCTAACCTAGTCTAACGATTACCTATTCCTAACCTAACCTAACCTGCTGTATCTGCTGTCCGCGTCCAAGCTGTTACTACTCGCTGCTGTAGCTGCTGCTGTCCGTGCCAGGGTATCGTTGCCCACTGATGCCCCGCGGCGAGAACCACTTATTACCCTCCCAATCTTGTGTCCTTATCTTGCTATCAGCTTAACATATCTGTGCAATCTATGCCTGGGGGAGGAGGAGGGAGGGGTGGAGGAAGGGGGCAGGGGGGGAGGAAGAGGAGGAGGAGGAGAGGAGAAAGATGAGGAGGAAGAGGAGGGAGAGGAAGAAGAGGGGGAGGAGACAAACCAAGATGTAAACCACCCATATAGTGGTCGCGGGAGGATTCATTTATATTTCAGGTAATCAGTAATCAGAGGACATCACGACCCTATATTTAAGGCCATCACGACACAGGTAGACACACCCTGCGTATAAATTATGAATCCGCATCAGGAAACCGTTTTCATAACTCATTACCTGGAGTAAGAATGTTGACGTTTTTGTAACCAAGTAGAGAATCCGTCTTTGTGCTGTTGTGTTGTAGAAATGTGATGTTGACTTTCGTGTTACAGATATTTAGGAAAAAACCCACGTTGAGGTTTATATATAATAGAAATATATTAACCGGAGATAAGGTACAGTTTTCGGTATAACTAAATAAGGAATCCGGATTGTTGTTGACGTTCGTAGAATCAGAAATCCGGTTAAAATGTTGACGTTCTCATAACTAACTTTAATGAATCCAGATTGTTGTTGATGATTTTTTTATAGAATTAATAAACAATGTATAAAGCTCACGGTCTCATAATCAGTAATTCGTGTCAGGGCGTCGTCAGCAGGCAGCAGGGTCGACCGAGGGCGGACAGCGTACTATCATCAACTACTGAGGGTGCTCTTGGGTCCTCACAGGTGAGATAGGCCCAACAGGTGTGGCTAATTAACTCTTCCGCCCAGGTGTGGAGGAAGAAGAGACAGACAGAGAATAAATAGAAATACACACAGATTAACGTACATGTAGAGAGACAGACAGCCATAGAAATAGGCATACGTATGCACAGCCGCATACAGTACTTGCTGACACACACACACACACACAACACACACACACACACACACACACACACACACAACACACACACACACAACACACACACACACACACACACACACAACAAATTAATAACCACATCAGAAAATAATCTCCAAAACACCAGTATGCAGATGAGATGACAGTCCAGAAAGTATTGCAAGTAACAGAATAATGGAAAATAGCGCACTCCTCGCCGACGCCTTAACGCGGACATATATGCAAATTACACCCGGGCGAACCTTAACACACAAGAGTACATCAAATGGGAGTGTTAGACGTGGGTCATAACAGTACTACTCACTTGGTTCATTATTTCTCCGCTTCAAACACCGTGATCTTCCACACAGAGAACAGGAAAAGCACAATTTTCATCCCAGCAAAAGGTAAATTACTGTACAATTTGCCATATCGAAGTCCAATGTAGAGAGTTTCGTCAGTGATGACTAAATTTTCAGATATCTTCGTGGCCCAAGAGTAAGTACCATCAATCTTGGCTTAGAACTTGGAGAAAAAGCTACCTTAAAATACCTATTCTAACCAAACCTAACCTAACCTAATCTAACCAAACCTAACCTAACCACCTAACCTAATCTAACCTATCCTAACCTAACCTAACCTAACCTAACCTAACCAAACCTAACCTAACCTAACCAAACCTAACCTAACCTAACAACATATACAACAAGAGAGCAGATAAGAAGAGTGGAAGGAACTTGGTGAGATGCAAATGAGATGAGAAGGTACAGTCGATTAGCTCGTCCAGGTGTGTAGTGGAGGACCTTCTCTACACTGACACTAAACCACTAATCATATTATTGCAGGCACGACCACTAGTCTCCCCTCTGTCTCCTCGTAACCTGGAAATTATTACTCCCTAGGACGAGTATATTACATGTTATTAGTCCTTCAACGGTGCAAAAGTTCAACAGTTAACAGTGAGAATGGTAGGGGAAGTTCCTGCCTTCAACAGCTCTATTATATGAATTATTCGTCCCGTTGTTGCAGATGATTTGCAATTGATAACCTTGGTGAAGATATTGACAGTTAGCGAGGCATTCGGTAGAACGTCCACATTGCATGAAATCATTGTCCTTCCGTCGTTGCAACAGTTCTGCAATTGAAAGCCTCGAGGGGTGACACAGGTAACAGATCATTGGGCTACCGTAAAGACTTCATTACTTCTTAGGAAAACTTTATTACATGAAATTATTATCCTCTCCTGGTTGCAAACTCTGCAATTGACAGCCTCAAGGTTTAAAGCAACTCTCAGATTAATGAACTAGTTTAGAAATGATTGCCGACTCTGACGTAACAAAACGGGATATTTTTCTTCTTAATAATGTTGAAAGGAACCGACAGCTGGCGGCCCAACACTGACACCATGTTGTTATGTGTCCTTGTGGTCATTTTATTATGCCATTTGAATATTATCTTTCCGTATAGAGAGACAGACAGACACAAAGGGAGAAAGAGAAGAATATAAACAGAGAGAGAGAGAGAGAGAGAGAGAGAGAGAGAGAGAGAGACCTCCATCACTAATAACAGCAATAATAACAACTTCCAAGCAATCACATACGAAATTCTTCATCATTTAACACACACACACACACACACACACACCACAACAACAATATCCACTCCACCATCTCACTTTGTTGGGCCGACAGGAGCCGAGGGAGGGAGGAGGAGGAGGACGATACAACGATATTACTCCCCGACAGTAACCGAACCGACCATCCAGAGATCTTGAGTATAACCGAGGATAACATTGTCTTTTTTTTTTTCTTCTTCAATATCTTAATAGGTTACAGCTTACGACCTGAAATATAACTCCCATATTTCTTTCTCGTAATGTTTTCCCATCGCTCTCTGGAGACGTAATTGCCGAGGACAGAAGCTCAGAATGAGACACCGGCGCGTTAAAATAATCACCTCCCAATTCCTAACACCTTGAGGCCAAATCGTAAATAATGGCTCACCTAAACCCTGTCTTTATTTTCTTTTTCTCTCTTTTTTCACTGTTTCTTTATCTTTGTTTATATTTCTACTATTGATAAAGTTATTATTTAATGATTCATATGTGTCAACAAAGTGGAATTATGTAGAAAGACGTAGAGAGGACGGAGGAGGAGAGGTAAAAGTGAGGGCGTTACATACCTGAGGCCAAATTCAGTGGATAAAGTTGTCAAGGAGACGGAGGGAGGTGTGCGCGGTGGCCAGCTGGCGGGTGATGTTGTGCGCATCCGGGGCGGGGCTTGTGGGTCCCGGGGGGCGGAGTCTGGGGGTCCACAACACAACACTCAGGTAATAGACGAAGTTCACACATTTGATGAAGTTGTCTCATCCACACACACACACACACACACAGCTCTGACACATTCACAAACTCACACACATACATACATACAATGTTCCAATACCTACACAAACACGCACACAGTTCCAACCCTAACACACATACATACACATATACACATACGCCTATACACACATAGTTCCTTGGGTACGGTCTTTGCCTTCTTGGGTTCGGTCTTTGGATTCTTGGGGACGGACCAAAACGGGTGGGTTTCAGTGGAACGTAGATTACGACATATCCGGGGGAAGGGTGGGTGGGTGAGGTGGGCGAAGCAGGTGGCATCGGGTAGGTGGGTCAGGTAAGTGGCATAGGATGCTTGGGTGGGCAGGTGTCAGGTGGTGAGTGGGTGGGCGGTTGTCAGGGTGGTAGGTGGGTGGGTGGGGGTAAGGGAGGTAGGTGTTAAGGAGTGGGTGGATACCAGGGAGTGGGTGGTTGGTTGTCAGGGGGTTGGTGGGGTAGGTGTCAGGGGGTGGGTGGGTGGTTGTCAGGGGGAGGGTGGGCCAGGTATCAGGGGGTGGGTAGGTGAGGCAAGGTGTCAGGGGGTGGGTGGTGATGACGTGTGGTTGTTGAGACCGGAAGCCACACTAATCTATAGGACCACCCAAGCTGCCCAGACCACGCCACCACGCTGCCACCACGCCACCACGCTGCCACCACGCCACCACACGTCGCCACGTCGCCACCACGTCGCCACGCCACCACCACGTCGCCACCACACGTCGCCACGCCTCCACCACACGTCGCCACCACGTCGCCACCACCACGTCGCCACGCCACCACCACGCCACCACACTGCCACCACACACCACCACGCTGCCATCACTCTGCCACCATGCCACCACTCCACCACACGTCGCTACGCCACCACACGTCGCCACGCCACCGCCACGTCACCACGTCGCCACCACACGTCGCTACGCCACCACCACGTCACCACGCCACCACGCCGCCACCACGCCACCACCACGCTGCCATCAACAGGAACAACAATACCATCACTGCACTCATCATTATTATTAATCTCAACTACCACCACTACCACAATTACCAGCATTACCTACCTACATCAGTATAACCATCATCAGCACAATCAAAATTACCACCGGCATTATTACACAGCCATTAGAACCACAATTATCCCAACAATCACCACCAGTACAACTATATACCACCATTAACTCTAGTATACAACCACCACTACCACAATCAACACATTATCACCACCACCACCAGTAATAATAGTTGTAGTGATAGCAGAAGTTTCGTAGTAGTAGTAGTAGTAGTAACAAATACCCTAAGAAATAACACACACACACACACACACACCCATACACACACACACACACACACTTTCTTAGTTAACACAGTATAATACACACGTCTCTACCTATATCCCTCAGGCAGGGTACGTGGACATGGGTGCCATTTCCAATTACTGCAGACGTTTGTACCTTCCGGACCCAAACACTGCACGTAGCCAAGGTGGTATGGGTGTCACGCTGTGTTGGCAATACTGAACCTATAAGGGGATATGGGTAAGGTATTGCCGGGGTTAATGTTGGATATGGGTGACGTTTCCAAAGTCCTACTGGCCATATAAAAAAAAAAGTACGTGTCCGTGTGTGTTTGGTGGGGGGGGGGGGCGGGGGACGGGGTTAGCAGGTATTTTAAATAATGAGAAAGAGAGGAAGGAACAAGAGAGATAGAGTGAATGAGAAGAAAACAACAGAGAGAGAGAGAGAGAGAGAGAGAGACAATGTGGCCTTCTATATACGCTCATGTAGTATATCGAGTATAATGAAGTAATCAAAGGTGAGGTGTTTCCGCTCACCAACCACCGAGGCATTGAGTAACAGGGAGACGGCCACGACATAAGGAGAGGAAGCCGATAATAATATGGACCCAGTAGTAGTCCGTAATCATCTTTGTGGGGGAGGAGATGGGGAAGGAAGAGGGGGGTTAGTTGGTAATTGCCCCCCTCCCTATCTTCTTCTTCTTCTTCTTCTTCTTCTTCTTCTTCTTCTTTCTTCTTCTTCTTCTTCTTCTTCTTTCTTCCCTTGTCCCTCCTCCTCTTTCTCCTTGTTATTTTCCTTCTGTTTCTCCTCCTCCTCTTCCTCCCTCCACAAAACCCTCAGAATAACTACAACTAAATTAATTAGTTTAGGTTAGGTTAGGTTAGGTTAGGCTGGGGTGCCTAATTATTCTTTAGGGAAAATGCGCTAAGGATGCCAAAAATCTTCAGGTAATCTAAGAAAAAATTCAACACAACGCCCAGAAAAAAACAAATCGATGACAAGGGGGAAACAACAGGGAAATTAGTGTAAGAAAAACTCAGGATCCGCAAAAAAACTATAAAAATACCTACCAAGACCAATGGCCGTAGAACCACAGCTGTCTGACCTCTCCACGTGATTAGCAACAACCAGGGAAGAGTAAGACATCATCCTCAGTCTTCCCTCGAATCATGGCAAACAAGACCAGCCCCGGCCCACCCAGGAGTTAAAGACTAGGGACCTTACGAACCTTCACAACCCCCTAATGGCTGACCCCGACACCCCGATGGCTATTAGTAAATCCTCCGTAATGAAGAGTGTTTTCCCTCCGCTTGCCACCGTCGGGCAAGAATCATCCTCGTCAACTAATGTAAGTAAGGATCATTAGAATGAGAATCAGGCTGTCATCATCTTCCCCAAATGATAATGAGATTGGAGGTGCCTAGAGGTGGGGGTGTGTGTGTGTGTGTGTCCGTGTGGGTGGGATAGCTATATGTGTGTGTGTGTGTGTGTGTGTGGGTGGGATAGCTATATGTGTGTGTGTGTGTGTGTGTAGGTGGGATAGCTATATGTGTGTGTGTGTGTGTGCGTGTGGGTGGGATAGCTATATATGTGTGTGTGTGTGTGTGTGTGAAGATGGGGGGGGGGGGGGGGGTTCAGGACAACATGGGAACAAAAACCATAATAACATAATTGTCTCCCGATGACTAAATTGACCGTGACACCCAACACAGGATGTTACCCTCCCTACCTTCCTTCCCTCCTTGTCTCCCTACGTCCTCCTATCCTTCCATCCTTCTATCCTTCCCTCCAATCACCTTACCCTCCCACCCTTCTTGCCTCCTACTCCCTTACCCTCTCTCAGGACTCTACAAAGGACACCTACAGGAACCCTATCACATTATGAAGACTTACAAACATAAAAACAGACATTCAATTGTTCCCCAAAAACGCAAAAGAAAGAGAATAAATAATAAGAATAAACGAAGATAAACTATAAACGAGATGAATGATAAAAACAGTTAACAAAAACCTTAATTACATAAAAACAAAAGATAAATAACAACAAGAAAATACACATAGAAGAATAATACTAAAACAAGGAAACACTGAAACGAACAAAAACAATAACATAAAACTCTCATCATTATCTACCATATACAGTATAACAACAACAACAACAACAACAACGACAACAACAAAAAAGGTTGATTATTAAAAAAATAAAAAACATGTAATAACGAGTCACCACCAAGAAAAAATAATGACAAGAAAGGAATCAGCTGAAGATTAGACACCCCAATTTATTTCACCTGATGATTAAATACCTGAATGCTACCTGGGGGAGTGATGTTTGGTTAGGTTGGGATAGGGTAGGATAGGTTACAGTCGGGTAGGTTAGGATAGAGTACACTGTTAGAATATTCAGTATTTTTTGCATGTTTCATTCTGTATTTCCGACCAGAAAAACGTAGCAATTTGAATTACTTTTTTGTTCTGTAAAATATTTCAGACACTCTCTTTCTCTTTTTCAATTTGTTTAATTATCAATATAAACTGATATTTTATCATACTATATACACTTCATGATGCATAGGGCATTTAAAATTGCATGTTAATGCTGTTTATTTCTATATGTTTGCGGTTCACGTTCGTCGGATGTCCGTGTTTGTTTACATTATTTCACAGAGGCGCATCACTGGTTGAAACGGAAGGCAGCTTAGAGGGTCAGTGTTTTCCCTCTTAAGTATATTCTAAGGAGATATGCCTTAGCATATTTAGCTAGAATAAAGGTAAATCTTTACAATGGATATCGGGTATACATGTCGTCTCTGTAAATGTTTCAAAATCAGTAAGGAAATATGTTGCCCATTGCCAGTTCCATACAAGTGAATATAACAAAAGACTTGATTGCCCATTACAAGGTGTATAAGGAAGTTATCTTCCTTTGCAGGACTGAAAGCTCATATATACCGTGAACACCAGGACCTAGAAGATGTGGGTGAAGTAGAAGTACCCACTTGGAGTGGCAGTTACGGTAAGTAAAGCCAAGAGTTGTCATGTAATTATGTAGAGTGAGTAGGGCCACGGAACTGGTCCTGCTATGTGATGTAATGTAACACCAGTAAAGTTGTGTGCAATAAGAAAATATTGAGTTTGCAGTTGAGTAAGCGAGGAGTTGCACCTTGAAATTATATGTAAATAATATCTCTTTTCCCCTTTGATTTCATATTAATAAACCTGTTCTTAGAGTATTTTAGGAGTATTCATTTTCCCCACAGTAGTTCACCGTTATTTCCGTCCAAGTGACCCTGATATCAGAATTACAATCTCCATGGGCCTTAGACCCTCGACATGCTACCAAAAAGAACTAAGGTCATGCAGTAACCATAGAAGTAAGTAGAAAGAACAATTGAATGAAAGAACAAAGACAAGAGAAGTAGGAGTAAAAGATAAGGCAGAGTGTGAGTAGAGAGAAACAGAACCGCCGCTTGTGCATTGGTTCGCAGGTGTGGGATGTAATTCACATGGTATCAGGTCAGGAGGAATAAATGTGATACTGTGGGTAATTTTTGTTTAAGTGTGATTTCTAATAACCATTTCTCTGTACAGGTACCTAATCATTTCACTGAAACTAAAGAATAGTTCAGATTACTAATAATTTTGTTCCGTAATTGTTCCAGTGTACACTGTAGTTTGTAATTCTGTGCAAAAAAAAATTTCTGTGGTTTTACGGAAAAGTTGAAAACAGTTCATGGCGAATACTCTACTTGGAGTTAGGTTAGACCATTGCCTCAAGAAATTTAGAAATCTGTTTTAAAGTAAAGTGTACAGTAAAATGTGGAAACTTGTAATGTTCAGAGTATTGAAAAGTGAGTCTTGGAAAGTGACAAAAGAGTCCAGTGATGTTTTTCTCGTGCTTTCATCGTGAAGCAGTCAAGTAAAAGTTCACATTCCAGTATTATCAATAGGGGAGTGAGTAATAAGTTGAGTAGTATTTGAGCAGTAATTTTGAACAGTATTTCAAGAGTTTTTGTGTATTAGAAGGTCAGTTAGGCAGTAATCCGTTGTTTTTGGTGGTGTGCACTGTGCCCGTGTGGTGTAGTACAGTGAGTTGTTGTGACCTCCAGGTATGATGGCCGTCTCAAGGGAGCAGTTCAAGGCAGTCAGCTCAGAACCTGTGTCCAGTGAGTTGATGAGTAGAGTTGAGAAGTATGTGGGTGGAGACATGTTCATTCACAGGAATGACACCCGGGACTCACCACCAGTTGTTTCATCAGGTGCATGGCCTGATGGACAAGGAAGTGTGGAAGGAGAGAAGAGTGTGGAATGCCTCTCTTGCTAGTTATGTGAGAGACTGGCATCAGTGTTGCCGAGATTTCTTTAAAGGGTTGTAGACCTTTGACTGGAATGCATTGGTTGTTGGTGTGCATGGTGAAGAGTGATGTTTTGCATATTTGTGTTGCAGTTTAGAGGTACAACTGGTAAGTAAGAGAATGTGTTGCCTTGCATCAGTAAATTGTGGAAAGTAAGTATGTTGTTTGCCCATGTGAGTCTGGAATGTGGTGCAATGGGAATGTTTGTGAGTATGTAGGTGTATGAATTTTTTTTTTTTAATATTTTTTCCAGAGAGGGATTGTCAATTGGCAGTACAGACACAGAGATTGGAAGATGGATTGGCTGTTATGCAACCATTTGATGGGCATCTGTTACCAGTTGAGTAAAGATGCCAGTTGTGAGTTCACAAGTTTTGTGGGTTAAGTCCTGATCAGACTTCTTGTTGTGTATAGGAGTAGTGTTCGTCACCTTTAGGTGGGGTTGGGCATGGTATGCAAGGCACTGATTTCGCTAAATAGCAAATGCCATAGGTACAGACAGTTTTTTGGTTTGGTTGTGCTCCCATAAGAACCGTTTCGTTTTGCATCGTATTCTGGGGATCATCGGCGCTCGTTCGTATACAGTATACATATATATACTGCATACGTCAGTAGTGTTGTATGAGTGAGTGAAGAATCCAACATACACACATACAACCCGAGCATATTGTATGATTAGAAGATTGGGCATTATAGTACCCAAGACCAGGGGCATTATGGGTAAGTATTGATAACAGTTCGCTCACTACACACTAATTAGTTCCCTCCCTCCCTTCCTCCCTCCTCTCATCCTTCCTCTCTCCCTCCTCCCTCACTCTCCCACCCACCCACCATCTCCTCTCGCCCTCCCTTCTTCTCTACCTCACCTCACCCTCTCCCTGCCTCACCTCACCCTCTCTCTACCTCACCTCACCTGTGCTACAGTACGTCACTCACCAGGTGTACCTAACATTAACCAATACACAACCTATCTAACCCTTAATAAATCACAATCACCCTGTCAGTAGCCTACCCGCCCCCCCCCCCCCTCCAATCATGATCCGACTCGCTAATCTGATCGGCGAATATTAGACGGAAGGTTTAATCTATATATTTACTGTATATAAATGGTCTGAGTTGTTCATTTATCATCACCGCTCGCAAGTTTAGATGATGAATGTATATTGGGGAATGTGTATAGATATTGACTATATTTGAAGCCTTTTAGGATTTATATATGTATACATTTGGTTATATTTGAAGTACTTATTGTTGTTGTTGTTTGTTTATTGTTGTTGTACTACTACTACTACTACTACTACTTGGCTGACTCCAAACTTCCCTTCCTCCCCTCCCCCTGTTTCCTCTACCCTCCATACTTCCTCCATCTCTTTCATATTTCCTCTTCCTTCTTTCCCTTCCTGTTTCTCTTCCCTTTCCCCTCCCTCCACTCCTTCCTTCTTCTCCTCCCTTTCGTCTTCTTTTCCTTCCCTCCCTACCTTTTTTTTGTCGCTCTTTTCTTCTCCTCTCCCTATTATCCCAACCTCGTTTCTCTCCCTCCTTCCCTCTGTCCCCCTTTCCTCCCCCCTTCCCTCCCTCCGTCAGTAAGCCGCCATGACACTCCTAGACCGCAAAGTTGTGTACGAACTTGGACGGAAAACCCCTGATTCCTCGGCCCATCAACTCCATCAACCGCACTCCAGGATTGATCAACACTGGGAAAAAGTTGATCCTTGGGTTGACCTGTACTGAACGCCGATGGATGGAGAGGTGAGCGCCAATTGACAGCTCAATTTGCTGGGCTGGGAATAAATATGGAATGCGGAGAAGGGTTAGTGGGGAAGGTGGCTGGTGGAGGTGATGGGTGGATGGTGGGGGGTAGAAGTGTTGGTGGTGGTGGGGAATGGTGAGGTGGCTAGATGGTAGAGGTAGTGGGGGTGGAGATGGGTGGATGTTGGGGGGTATGGGGAGGTGGCTAGATGGTAAAGGTAGTGGGGGTGGAGATGGGTGGATGGTGGGGGGTGGGGAGGTGGCTAGATGGTAGAGGTAGTGGGGGTGGAGATGGGTGGATGGTGGGGGGTGGGGAGGTGGCTAGATGGTAGAGGTAGTGGTGGTGAAGGTGGTTGGGTGGTGAGGGTAGTGTTAGTAGTGGTCTTTTATTATTATTATTATTATTATTATTATTATTATTATTATTATTATTATTATTATTATTATCATCCATCAGTTTAGGCTCATAGAAGCATCATTGGGTCGTCTGAAGAAACACAAACTTCTTGTCCTCGTCCTCTCTGGCCAGTTGATTGATGACTCGAAAAATGTTTTGTTTTTACATGCAATCAATTTTCCATTACGAAATATTGCACATTATATTCTATTAATAATATTGGATCAGATAAATTATATTGTATATTTATTTATTTATTATTTTATGAGGAGAAAAAGCGTATAATAGATAATTAAATAATTATTATTCTAAAGTGCAAAAGAAGAACCACCGCACCAGCAGCGTCACTCGGGCCGACTTGTCATTATCTAAAACAATTACCCCCAAAACTGTTCAAGTGACTTTCCCAGTATACTGTAAGTGCGTAGAAAATAAAGTGTTATAACAATTTTAAAGAACAAATTAAATGGTGAAGACTCAGAAAAATCATTGAAATAAGAGAAGAGTGTGTACGGAACCTGTCGTTGGTACCCGAGTGAAGGACCTTTAATAACAGGGCATTTAACTGAGCCAAGTGTAGGGCAACATTAACTTGGGAAATAACTGTTAACTTCAGTGTCTTGAATGCTATAAATACTTACAAATTTAGTGTTGATATGAATGTACAAAGTGAAATTATTATTATACTGTATTGGAAACGAAATATTACGATAATAATAATGCAATGATACTGTTAACTACAAAACAAGTGATTTATACGATAGTACAAAGTGTATTACTGGTTTTACTTACAAAACTTAAGGTAATAACGAATATTTTAAGTGGAATAATTTACTTTTATCAACATAGCAACTTAAGTGTGACAGTTGTAAACCTGAGTAGGCTATCACGTCACCCGCCGGGCCAACACAGTGCTGCCCTCGGTAAGTAGTCAAACTATTATTCTTAACAACAATAACACCTTGCTGAACGTATTACATTACTATAGTGTCCCAAGTACTCGTATGTACACAAATAAACAAATACAAATTAAATCTGATCAAATAAATGACTCAACCGAGTGACAAAATAATGAACACAAAAGTAAAGACTTATTTAGTCTAGAAACTACGATGAACAACGTGGTCTATCCACCGCACGAAACCTCATAAGTAAGTTATTTTCCGTGGAACTCTAAAATATGATTAACAATAATCTTTAAGAAATAATAATTTACTTGGTGTTATAAAAGTCGAGCAAGGTTTACACGTTATACCACTAGAAACACTGTACAATAAGAAGGAGATACTCTGTCCTTAACTATAACACTGCCGGGCCCATACTGGCGATAAACACCTTGTACAAACCAAACTACTGACCCAATAGGATCCAAACCCACTCCAGTAAGATTTAAACCCACCCTTGTAAGACTCAAATCCACCCCAGTAGGACTCGAACCCACGCTTCTCCGACAGTAAACACAGGCGATACCAAATGTTCCACGAATAGTTTTAAATGTTGAAAAACGTTTATTACTCTTCTTTTGGACCAGGAACTTACACCACCTTAAGAGAACCGTGAACAGATTACTTATTACTTGAGAAATGGTTCCAGTCTTGTAGGGGAAGTAATCTTGTGTTTTATTTTTGTTTTGTCTGTTAAATTCTCTTTATTGCGTGTTTTTTCCTTAGCGTTGTATTTATTTTATTATTGTTTAATGTTCGTGATGTCTCTGTGTAAGATAAGAATTATTATACAAGTTGGTTTTTTACAAATTAATATGGTATTGTGTGGTTGGGGAAGATTTTTGGTTCTGTAATTTTGTGTTTGTTATTGCGGTGATTTCATTGTTATTTTATATTCGTTATTCTGGGAGTTTTTATTGCTTCTTATTATTGTTAGGGAATTGTTATCATTGTTGACGTTGTTACGACATTGTTATTTTATTGATCTTATTACTAGTGCTGTTTTGTTATTATTATTATTATTAGTAGTAGTAGTAGTAGTAGTAGTAGTACTAGTAGTGGTGGTGGTGGTGGTATAGTGGTATAATGTTGCTGCTGTTCTTAAAATATTTTTTTCATTAATTTAATTAAAAAAAAATTACTTGGTTAAATAATTATGAAATCGTAGAGAAGAAAAGAGAGAAAAATACATTTTTTATTATTGACTCCAGTAAACTAATAATTATAAATAGCTAATAAGTGAGAGAGGACTCGGGACGCCTCATAACCAGGTGAGAGGAAGTTATCTAATGAACACAATAACTCACAGGTGGAGGTGTCAGGCTTTACTCCCACTATAAACAACAAATGGTCCATGATAATTACTCTGGTTAATATTCACCCAGGTGATGAATGTGGGGTGGTTAAGTAGTGAGGAAGATAACTGTGGGTTAATGAGGTAGAAGTGATTAAGCTACCAGGTGTATCAGAGGGAAATTATATAGGTTAGTTGGTCGGTTATTAGTGAAAGTAAGTGAGGTTAGTTGGTTGGTGTGATGAATCCTACAGCAGGTTGGGGCAGCTGGCTGGTCCACTGACAGGATCACCACACTACGATGGGTCAATAAAGTGTTGTACTCAGCAGACACTTTAAGGTAGCTAACGTGAACAGTTCATGGAGGTGATCTAGCAGATAAGATGGTGACCAGAGAGAGAGAGAGAGAGAGAGAGAGACCACAAGTCAAGAGTCAGGTGATGAAGAAGGTATGCAGAAAATAACAGGGGGAGGATGAGGTGTAAACGTCCTTCCTCACGCCGAGGACAGTGAAAGGTGGCGCTCCATCACCTGAGGCCTCTCATTAGTGGGTTCACCTCGCGCCCCCGCAGGTGTTACTCCTTTAGTAGGTGAGGTTCCCTGATGCCACCTGGTGTCACTCTCATTGTAGACCAGACTTTGTATTGTGGTGAGAGGACTGTGAGGCAGACGCTCGCTAAATGGCCTCACCTGCCATCTGATGTGTGTCTCTCTCTTGTAAATGATGTCTTTTGTGACGACTGCATAGGTGGAACATTTTTCTAGCATCACCTCGAGTTACTCTCTCTCTCTCTCTCTCTCTCTCTCTCTCTCTCTCTCTCTCTCTCTCTCTCTCTCTCTCTCTCTCTCTCTCTCTCTCTCTCTCTCTTACTGTTTACGTCTCTTGCCTGGCATCCCCCCCTCCTAGTTGACCACTGTCGTGTCGTGTAGAGGTCTGGGTGTTGTGTCGGTAGCAGGATTTCCTTTTAAGGTATTGTCTTATTCAGCTTGTCGTTAGGGTACATTTTATCCATTCAAGTTCTGGAGGCAACAGCGTATATCTCCGAGTCACAATAGCGTCACTTGTAACACGTCATGACTCAGGTAACACTCTCGTCCTCAGTACAGTGTCACCTGCCTGTGTCATGTGATTATCATGGTGGTCATTATGGTATGGTAGAGTAGTAACACCGGTTTGGCATTTTCAACCATCTCTCCACCATCATCTCTCCATTACTCTGTCCACCACCACCACCACCATCGCCGCCGCACCGCCGCCGTCACCGCCACAACCACAGCCACCACCACCACCGCCGCCGTCACCGCCGCCGCCACCGCCTCTACCACCGCCATCGTCGCCACCGTCGTCACCGCCGCCGCCGGCGCCGCTGCTACCACCATCTCCCGCATCCCCCGCATGGGCTGGCTGCGGTAGGTCGTGGTTCACACTTGCGGTTACTATAGTCGTTTCCGAGACTCGTACTGGCGGCCTCACAGTTCATTGTGGTTCATATTTGTGGCGGCCGAGACTTTATGGCGCCTCGGATAACTTTATAGAAACTTTTAATAAACTTTGTAACTTTTTGGAACTTTATATAAGGCTGTGATAGCATTATGTATTCCGGTAAGTAGCCAGACTAAGCATCATAACTGTCTTCAAAGTTGTAAAAACTTAAGTATTTTGAAAGAAGCTTGAATTTTGTGTATAAAATAGAGGGTTTACATTGAGTCATAAGTTTATTAAACACTTGGATACATTTCAAATGTTTATTTTTTTATAGATTTGTTGACACATTTTAAGTGTCTTGTGTTTGTCTTGTCTGAAGAAACCTAACACATAAACCCATTTCCTTCCTTCCCTGCTTCCCCCCCCCCCCCCCCCTCTATCCTTTCTTTCCCTCCTCTCTCATAGTGACATCACCCACATGAATCTGACCAATATATACTGTTAATGAATATGATCTATTCCTTTGTGTATGAACCTCTGTCAAACAAGCAAAGGCTGAACAACTGGGCCAGCACAACATAAACTGAACTAACTGGAATCTACTTAGCTATAGACTACCTTAAAGAAAATGGAGGTGGGGTGATATTCTGTGATATTCTCCTCTCTCACCCCTCCTCTCTCACCTCCTCTCTCACCTCCCTCTCTCACCTCCCCCTCCTCTCTCACCCCTCCTCTCTCACCCCTCCTCTCTCACCCCTCCTCTCTCACCTCCCCCTCCTCTCTCACCCCGTCCCCCTTCTCTCTCACCCCTCCTCTCTCACCTCCTCCTCTCTCACCTCCCTCTCTCACCTCCTCCTCTCTCACCCCCTCCTCTCTCACCCCCTCCTCTCTCACCCCCTCCTCTCTCACCTCCTCCTCTCTCACCTCCTCCTCTCTCACCTCCTCCTCTCTCACCCCCTCCTCTCTCACCCCTCCTCTCTCACCTCCCTCTCTCACCTCCCTCTCTCACCTCCTCCTCTCTCACCCCCTCCTCTCTCACCCCCTCCTCTCTCACCCCCTCCTCTCTCACCCCCTCCTCTCTCACCTCCTCCTCTCTCACCCCCTCCTCTCTCACCTCCTCCTCTCTCACCTCCTCCTCTCTCACCCCCTCCTCTCTCACCTCCTCCTCCTCTCTCACCTCTCCTCTCTCACCCCCTCCTCTCTCACCCCCTCCTCCTCCCCCCCCCTCCCATACATCCTCGAACCTCAACACTAAAGAAGGCTCCTGGTAGACCTTCGAGGATCGCGTCAAGGGGCCATTTGTCATGAGTGTGTGTTATTACACCTCTCAACGGATATCCTTAACGACACGATCCGCTGCGTCTCACGTCGTACGTCACCGTCTACGTCGTTGTCGTCGTGTTTACAGTCCTGTCGTCGTAGTCGCTTTTTTGTGTGTTTTTTGTGTCGTTGTCAACGTCTTTGTAGTTGGAGGAGGACATTGTAAGCCAACCTTTCATGCATCAGTGGTAATTGTGGGGTATATTAAAGGGGATGTTGGTGGGGTGTGTTTTGGAGGAGGGGTGGTGGGGGTGTTGGTGGGGTGTGTTTTGGAGGAGGGGTGGTAGGGGTGTTGGTGGGGTGTGTTTTAGTGGAGGGGTGGTGGGGGTGTTGGTGGGGTGTGTTTTGGAGGAGGGGGTGGTGGGGGTGTTGGTGGGGTGGGTTTTAGTGGAGGGGTGGTGGGGGTGTTGGTGGGGTGTGTTTTAGAGGAGGGGGTGGTGGGGGTGTTGGTGGGGTGTGTTTTGGAGGAGGGGTGGTGGGGGTGTTGGTGGGGGGTGTTTTAGTGGAGGGGGTGGTGGGGGTGTTGGTGGGGTGTGTTTTGGAGGAGGGGTGGTGGGGGTGTTGGTGGGGTGTGTTTTAGAGGAGGGGTGGTGGGGGTGTTGGTGGGGTGTGTTTTGGAGGAGGGGGTGGTGGGGGTGTTGGTGGGGAGTGTTTTAGAGGAGGGGGTGGTGGGGGTGTTGGTGGGGTGTGTTTTGGAGGAGGGGGTGGTGGGGGTGTTGGTGGGGAGTGTTTTAGAGGAGGGGTGGTGGGGGTGTTGGTGGGGTGTGTTTTAGTGGAGGGGGTGGTGGGGGTGTTGGTGGGGTGTGTTTTAGTGGAGGGGTGGTGGGGGTGTTGGTGGGGTGTGTTTTAGTGGAGGGGGTGGTGGGGGTGTTGGTGGGGTGTGTTTTAGAGGAGGGGGTGGTGGGGGTGTTGGTGGGGTGTGTTTTGGAGGAGGGGGTGGTGGGGGTGTTGGTGGGGTGTGTTTTGGAGGAGGGGGTGGTGGGGGTGTTGGTGGGGTGTGTTTTGGAGGAGGGGATGGTGGGGGTGTTGGTGGGTTGTTTTGGAGGAGGGGGTGGTGGGGGTGTTGGTGGGGTGTGTTTTGGAGGTGGGGTGTTGGTGGGGTGTGTTTTAGAGGAGGGGGTGGTGGGGGTGTTGGTGGGGTGTGTTTTAGAGGAGGGGGTGGTGGGGGTGTTGGTGGGGTGTGTTTTGGAGGAGGGGGTGGTGGGGGTGTTGGTGGGGTGTGTTTTGGAGGAGGGGGTGGTGGGGGTGTTGGTGGGGTGTGTTTTAGAGGTGGGGATGGTGGGGGTGTTGGTGGGGTGTGTTTTGGAGGAGGGGGTGGTGGGGGTGTTGGTGGGCTGTGTTTTAGAGGAGGGGGTGGTGGGGGTGTTGGTGGGCTGTGTTTTTGGGGGGTATGGGGTGGGTCATGTCTTCAGAGGGGGGGGTGATTTTAGACGCTGAGGGGAATTCGTGGAAGGCCGCCGTTCCACCATTCCTTTATGAGTAGATTAAATGCAAGGCAGTTGTTTACATTCTCGTCCCGGTGAGGGAGTGAGGCAGTGAGTGAGGGAGGGAAGGAGGGAGGGGGAGGTGGGGTGAGTGAGGGGGGATGGAGTGAGTGAGTGAAAGAGTTTATGGGGTGAGCGAGTGAAGGAGGTGATGAGGGAGTTAGGGGGGGTAGTCAGTGAGAGAATGAGGGAGTGAGTGAGTGAGAGAGGAACCTAGTGAGGGAGTGAGTGAGAGAAGGAAAGGAGGGGAGAGGAGGGAGGGAGAGAGGGATGGGGCTTGGGATGAGGTGAGTGAGAGAGGGAGTGTACCAGGGAAGGGGTAAGTGAGCGTCCAGCTGGTCCCATCCATGCAGGTGATGGAGGAGAGGTGTAGAGGGGCAGGTAGCTCATAAATACAGGTAAGCGGCAGGTAAACTCGTCTGCAGGTATCATTAATACTCCCAGACATATAAACAACTTAATCTTTGCGTCAATTAACTGTTAATGGGGCGTAGCGAGGTGGCTGTCTAACCTAACCTAACCTAACCTAACCTAACCTATGTGTATGTTTATATTTGCGTTTGTACTTATTTTCATGAACGTGTACGTGTGTGTATGGATATTGATAATCATGTGTCTGCACCCGTGTACACACAGGTGTCTCGGTCCTCATCTGTCTCGTAGCCTCAAGCGAGACCACAATTAAACACAACCAGACCTTTATATCCCCCCCCCCCCACACACTGCCCCCACCACACACACACACACACACACACACACACACTACCCCCACCACACACATTCTTCCTCTCCTTCCTTATCCCCCTCCCTTCCTTCCCTTCCTTGTTAATTTTCCCTCACCTTCCTTCTCTATCCCCCTTTCTTATGCACCCTCCTTCACTCTCCTTTCATATTCTCCCCCTCTCCTTCCTTCCCAATTCTCTTCTTCATTCCCCATTCTCCTTTCAATAACATGAGCCGCTACTTTAACTGACCAATGACCGCACGCCTCAGTAACCGACCGACCAATAGGAAGCTGCCATTGTTACTTACCAATGGAAAAAAAAACTCAATGGTATCGAACGAGAAAAATCCCGGTACCATTTTTTTGTATTGTAGAGAAACTTCCATATGCTGCCTCTCTCTCTCTCTCTCTCTCTCTCTCTCTCTCTCTCTCTCTCTCTCTCTGTCAATGGGGAAAATCCTCCATTATCCATCCCATTAAACTTTATTATTGTGGCTTGACCAATGACAACCCTCCATTATTATTATCGACCAAAGAAAAAATTTCCCTTTAATAAGAACCCGACCTAAACACTGTAAAGATCTTCCTCAGTATTTTAAGAACTGTTAGGGTGGGAATATTTTGTAAAAGAGAAGATACTTAGAGAAATAAGGTAGAGAACCAGTTTGAGAGGAAATAAACACAACCGGTTACGTTAGTGGCGGGGGAAACAGAGAGAACGGTGGAAACTTAAGGCCCCCGTTAGAGAAAATGACCTTAATATGGAGACGGGAAACTATGGTAGATGTCAACGTCGGTGGGCGCATTGTCGCATTTTTTTCCTGATCAATGAGAATTTTTGTTTTTTGTCTTTATAAGTACAGCCGTTATTGAACTTCAGTTGATATTAATTAATCTTTTTTTTATTTTGTGGTTATAGATATTATATATTTTTTCCTTCAATTATTTTGTTGTTGTTGATTAAAAGTATATTTGTTATGGGTATTCTGCATCGTGTTTCTCGCCGAATATAATAATTTACGTCGAGGCTCACGTCTGGCTTCTGGTCTCATTAGTGACTGACAATGTGACCAGCTCTCGCCCCCGTCCCTCTGAACAATGCCACAGAAGAGAGAGAAAGAGAAAGTGAGAGAGAGAGAAGTGAAAGAGAGAAAGACAGACCCCGGTAACAGTTACATGTTACTATTGCCGTAACCCCGTCACAAAGACCCCATTACCAGAGTACCAGTAGTTTTGTAGCGTTAATGACAGTGTGTGTGTGTGTGTGTGTGTGTGTGTGCGTGCGTGCGTGCGTGCGTGCGTGCGTGCGTGCGTGCGTGCGTGTCATGGGACTACTACCCGCCACACGCCATGGAAAGACACGTGCGAGGTGTTGGAAATGGGAGGAGGAGGAAGGCGAGGAGAAGAGAGAGGAGAAAGAGGGGGAAGGGGGGGAGGTTACGGGTGGTCTTTGTCTCGCGTGGCTTTTGACATGGGTGGGCGTCAGGCCGGTGGTGGGCGGTTTCATGGGTTAACACTGTGGTGGATTTTTTTTCCTTCCGTGGGCGGCTTTTGGTATGGGTGGAGTCTCGAGGGTGGCAGGCAGGCAGGTGATGGGTGGCTATTTTTTCTATTCCTTCCTCTTGTGGGGGGTTGGGCGTGGGTGGTTGGGCGTGGACGTGGGCGGCATTGTTGTGAGGGTGAGTAACGTGGTGTTGGGTCGGCGGTGTACTAGCGACAGCTGTAATACGGTACACCCCTCCCCATGTGTCCGTCCACTACCTCTCCTCTCCTCTTTCATTCTCAACTCACTCTCTTTTCCATTCCTTCATCGTCAACCTACTACCTCACTTGCCCCCTTCCATCATCCAGTCATTCTCTCTTACTCATTCGTCTACTTCCTCCCTCCCCATTTCTCCCCTTTCATCCTTAACTTACTCTCTCCCCCATTCCTTGATCGATGACTTCCCTCCTTTTCCCCTCCGCTCATCCCACTTCCCCCTGCCCTTGCCCCCCTTCCCTCGCCCCCTTCACCTCCCTTTCCCTCGCCCCCTTCCCCCTCCCCTCACCCCCTTCCCCTCTCCCCTTGCCCCTTTCCCGCCTCCTCTCACCCCCTCTTCCCCCTTCCCTCTTCCTTAACTCTCCCCTCACCCTTTTTCTCTCCTTCCTCTCTCCCCTCACCCCCCTTTCCCCCTCCCGTCTCCCCCTTTCCCCTCCCCTCTCCCTCTTCCCCCCTCTCCTTTCCACCCCCCCCCTCTCCACACCTACTTTCATACTTCCCTCACCCCCTTTCCCCCTCCCCTCACCCCCTTTCCCCCTCCTCTCACCCCTTCCCTCACCCCCTTTCCCCCTCCTCTCACCCCTTCCCTCACCCCCTTTCCCCACCCCCTTTCCCCCTCCCTTCACACCCTTTTCTTCGTCACACCTCAACACCGGGTGCCGAGCGAGCATTACTAGCTAATTAACAAGTACATAATTAGCAAGTAATTAGCCAATATGGTTGGCAAAGAGTGAAAAATATATACACTAATTAGGTAGTACATTACGCAGGGGGTCGGCATATAGTGTAATTAGGTCATTGTAATTAGGCAAAGGGTTAGAATTACACATGATAACGTGTTGTATGCTGTTAAGAGTCCGGGTGAATCACTCTGAAATATGTTGTTGTTGTTTTTGTTGTTGTTGTTTTTGTTGTTGTTGTTGTTGTTGTTGTCTGGGTATATACAATATGTAGACAGTAAAGGTGATGTATATATTGACTTGTTATTGAGTGTGTATATCCATTTTGTTTTCATTGAATGTGATATTATGTTATTTTGAGTATATACATTATGTGTATAGTGAATGTGGTCTGTTTTGTTATTATCTACGTACCGGTATATACATTAAGTGTTTATTATCGTTCTTTATATATATTACAGTGTGTGTGTGTGAGGAGCTAAAAAGTCTTTCCTCTTCCTTCCGTCTTTCTCCTCCTCCTCCCCTCACCCACACAAAGGGAGGAAGAAAGAAAAAAGAGAGAGAGAGAGAGAGAGAGAGAGAGAGAGAGAGAGAGAGGACTGAAAAAGATGAGTTAAAAAGTCTTTCCTCTTCCTTCCGTCTTTCTCCTCCTCCTCCCCTCACCCACACAAAGGGAGAGAGAGAGAGGACTGACTGTACTAATGTTTGTCCCACTCATATAAATACGTAACCCTTTTGCTACTGTCGTTTGGCAGATGTTATCGAAGGAGTCACTGGTCGTGTAATTTCCCCCGGGACGCATATATCCCATTGGCTTGTTTTATGAGGGAGATATGTGGTGATAACTTAGTGGGTGGTATATATAAGGTGGGGCATTAACGTGGGCAGTATACCGGTATATATAAGGTGGGGCATTAACGTGGGCAGTATACCGGTATATGTGTGTGGGGCATTAACGTGGGCGGTATACCGGTATATATAAGGTGGGGCATTAACGTGGGCGGTATACCGGTATATATAAGGTGGGGCATTAACGTGGGCAGTATACCGGTATATATAAGGTGGGGCATTAACGTGGGCGGTATACCGGTATATATAAGGTGGGGCATTAACGTGGGCAGTATACCGGTATATGTGTGTGGGGTATTAACATGGGCAGTATACCGGTATATATAAGGTGGAGCATTAACGTGGGCAGTATACCGGTATATGTGGGGAATTAATTTGGTCAGTACACCGGTATAAACTCTATAAGTGAGCATTAATTTGGTTTGGCACAACACTTTAGGGGGCATTGACTTAAGATTTTTTCAATGCCTCAAATGTTTGTAAGAGAGAGAAAGAGAGAGAGAGAGAGAGAGTCTGATGTACACTTCCACAAAACATTAAAAATAACATTACACCTAACAAACCAACAATGGCTCCACAACAACACACTCGTACCTAAACCACTCCACAACAACACACTCGTACCTAAACCACTCCACAACAACACACTCGTACCTAAACCACTCCACAACAACACACTCGTACCTAAACCACTCCACAACAACACACTCGTACCTAAACCACTCCACAACACTGCTTCACTCATCAACAATAAAAAAAGTTACTTCCTATCGAAATTTTGCCTAAAATTTCGAGTCAAAGATAAACAAAAATAAAAGTATATATTTTTTCATATCTCAAATATATACATGAATGAAAAAAACACTTTAGCTAATACGATAACTTATTTAAAAACAACTTAGAAAATTACTATATAGATTTGAGAGCTGTATAGCGAATCCAATGCTGCCATATATTTACTTCTTCTATATTCATGAACATTATTTAGTTTAAGCTCTATGTACCAAGTCATTATACCGTATTTATATTTTTATCTTATTTATTGGGGTTCAGGAGCAGGAAGTAAGCAACTTGTTAAATTACTTACCCAGGAAAATTTTAACGTGTTGTAATTATGACGAGAAATGTGTAAAAGTTCAGGTGTAAAACTTTGCTTCCTTCCTGCACTACTAACACACAGATGGTGAGTGTGTGTGTGCTCTCTCTCTCTCTCTCTCTCTCTCTCTCTCTCTCTCTCTCTCTCTCTCTCTCTCTTCTTTCCTCCCACCCACTTCCCCCATGATGCCTCCCTCACACCTCCATTATAGCCAGACACAGATGGCCGCTACACTGCCTGTCATTTCACGCTAAATTTCGTCCACGTCTTTTCACCTCTTCATTACAATTGCCGTTTATGTCTCTCCCTCCACCATGCATAATACATCATCGGTATGTATGTATGTATATATGTATGTATGTATGTATAATTTATGTATAGATCATGTATATTTTTCCATTTTATTATTCATATACATTAACAACAGGAATTTATATACACACTCTAAACATACATTTATAATTTTGATCATACAAATTAATAGAATAGAAATGTTTATATGTACAGTATATACCTATTAATATATAGAGAATTTATATACACAAATTAAATATAATACAAAGGAATGAATATATATATACACATACTGGGAATCGAAACACATAAACTACTGACTTTTCCTAGACAAAGGGAGAGGTTTATATGCTAAGGGGTAGTCATGGGTTGGGACAGTAGGGCGAGTCGTAACATTATGGGGGGAGGATGGGGGGGAGGATGGGTGAGGGGTGTGAGGGAGGGAGGGGTAGGGTGGGGGTAGGAGGGGGGAGGATGGGTGAGGGGAGTGAGGGAGGGGGGGGGTCACCTATTGTCCTCTGTAACTTATCACCTTTTGTAAATGAAGTTATTATTGTTGGTATTGTTATTTTTATTGCTATTTTTCATCGTTATTATAATTATTGTTACCGTTATTATTGTTATTATTATTGTTACATATGTCCATAGCCAAAGAGGGAGGGGAGGGAAGGGATAGGAGAGAGAGAAAGAAGGGGGGAGGGAGGTAGAGCGGGAGGAGAAGAATGGAAAGAGAAAAATAGGTAAAAGAGGGAGGAAGGGAAAATAGAACTAGAGGAGAAGAGACGGGGAACGAACATGGATGAAGAAAGACGAGAGGGAGAGAAGAGTTGGCAGAAAGAAAAGTGAAATGAAATAAAAAAGAGTAGGAGAAAGAGGGGCAAGGAAGAAAGGTAGGTAGAACAGGCGGAGGAGAGAGGGGGCACAAACAGGGAGAAAGAGGAGGGAGAAGGAAGAGAGGGAGATGAGAAAAGGAAAACGAATAGGGAGAAAGAAAGAGAAGGGAGAAGAAAGTGGAGAGGGAGATAAAAGAAGGAGAATGAACAGAGATAAAGAAAGAAGAAAAGGATACTGGAATACCTGGACCACTATCACAGGTGATCTGTAATTAGTTAATTAGCGATACCCAAAACAGGTGATGCTCACACAGTGCACTCTCTCTCTCTCTCTCTCTCTCTCTCTCTCTCTCCAATAATTAGTCCTTTAGACACCACTAATTTAAACCTCCATTATGGGGTAATTTTTTCCTCACTTTCACAGTAGAGGGAGGAGGGGGGGTGAGAGAGGGAGAGGGAATCGGGGGGAGGGGACAGGACACTCTTTTAGGACCCTGCGTGCCAATTAGGTCCTATTAGGGTCACCCGGGGTCCCTAATTTACCGTAAAACAGAGGTCCAGTTTAGGTGATAATGATGTTTGCACTCTGGTCTCTGATGTGTCTTTGGCAGGTAACTGGAGAAGGTGTTTCGGACCACCTGAAGATTAGACACCCCAGCTTATTACACCTGAACCAAGATTAAACTAACATAACCTAGCCAGATTAACCTAACCTAAATTAACTACCCTAGGCAGCATTAGGTTAGTTTAAGTTAGCGTTAGGTTGGTTAATCTTCAGGTGTAGTAAGCTGGGGCGTCTAATCTTCAGGTGTAGTAAGCTGGGGCGTCTAATCTTCAGGTGTAATAAGCTGGGGTGTCTAATCTTCAGGTGTAATAAGCTGGGGTGTCTAATCTTCAGGTGAGCTGGTATTCTTTCTCAGTTTCCAGGGGATTGGCAACACTGGGACCTGATCAGCTGACCATTGTTTACATTGTACTCGCGTGTGTTTGTTTATTTCGTGTAGGGCGACTTTGTTTGTTTTTGCTTTGAGTTATTTTGTTTGCTTCGAGTTTATGTGTTTGTTTTTGTTGTGTGTGTGTGTGTGTGTGTGTGTGTGTGAACTTTTCGAATCCTCTGACTATTCTGTTTATCATCTTTCTTCTCCCCCCTTTTTATCGTCTCTCTCTCTCTCTCTCTCTCTCTCTCTCTCTCTCTCAACATTATCTACACATCTCGCGGCAGCTTCATCACCAGAACCCGGACACAGTGAACATACCCGGCCAGGATGTTGAGAGAGAGAGAGAGAGAATAGGAGCTTGAATAGAGATAGAAAAATGTGAACATATACAATCACACACAACACAACACAACACAACACACACACAACACAACACACTCACAACACAACACAACACAACACAACACACTCACAACACACTCACAACACAACACAACACAACACAACACACTCACAACACAACACACTCACAACACACTCACAACACAACACAACACAACACACTCACAACACAACACAACACAACACAACACACTCACAACACAACACAACACAACACAACACACTCACAACACAACACACTCACAACACAACACAACACAACACACTCACAACACAACACAACACAACACATTAACTTACCTCTACCTCTCTCTCAGGTTAAGTTGTGACGTCACGGGTTCAGTTCCCCCTCATTGGTCAGTTTCGCTCGGTAGGTCCAGCTAACTAACTCAGCCTTAACGAGGTCGTCAGCGTCGAGGGCAGAGTAGTTATGACGTCATAGAGTCATGCGCTTCACTGAGCTGATATAGAGAAAAAAAGTGAGATTCCAAAAAGATGAGAGAGAGAGAGAGAGAGAGAGAGAGAGAGAGAGAGAGAGAGAGAGAGAGAGCATTATTATTATTATTATTATTATTATTATTATTATTATTATTGTTATTGTTATTATTATTATTATTATTATTATTATTGTTTTTGTTATTGTTGTCATGCCGGAATGTATATCTGTCTTCATGTATGTATGTACTGTATGTATGTATGTATGTATGTATGTATGTATGTAATAATAATTAACGATTTCTAGAGAGAATTTATCAGGAAAAGACTTAATTAAAATATACACGAAACCGAAACAACAGATCATTACACCTAGTGACCTTAGACAGTGTTTGGTTCTCATAACAGAATCCTTCATTAGTGAGAGGTGAAGGAACAAACACGTTGAGTGATCATACAACTTAACTATAAATACCGTGACAGTATAAGTTATCGTAAGTTAGAGTTAAGTTTATATATATAGTTATTTCTATGTCAATTAAGGCAACAAGTTATTCCTATATGATAAGCGTGTATAGAGTTGTTAAGCTTAAATAATAGATTAAACTTAGTTATTATTGAGAGGTATGTTAAGGTGTGTATACAAGATGGCGGTGCATATATAGAGCTGCCTGTACAAGTTACCTGGCGAGAATACTGCGCCTTGTAATCAACTTGTTACACACCTGGGCCAAAGGATGAGCATTATGGCAAGACTGGGTTGACTGGTAAAGACGTACTACACACCTCCATCATCCTCACACACACCTGCTATCATCCTCACAAACACCTGCTATCATCCTCACACACACCTGCTATCAATCCCTCATTTGCATAAGTGGCAAAATCAAGTTCGGCTTAAAAAGGTATATTTGCCTGATGAATTACCTGTGTCTAACTGATATCGTGCATGTATAGCTCCCAGTCCGTCCGCCAATCACAACACAGTCTATGTCTACCAATCACAAAACAGTCTATGTCCACCAATCACAACACAGTCTGTGTCCGCCAATCACAACACAGTCTATGTCCGCATGAGTGAAGCAGTTTGATAACGTTAACAACATCATCTTCATCATCCTGGGAGAAAAAAACTAAATTAACACAAAAATCTTAGGAACTTTTGAGAATCCAGAGGTTGGTGTCTCGTATTCCTTTAATTACGACTGTAGCGGCGAGTCCTAACAACGAGGTATAGTCATTAGGGGGAGACTGATGCACGAAGGAGTGTGGTGGCTGTGTTGTGTGTTTCTTGAGAGGTGGAAAACTCTCCTTCTCTTGTCTTTTAGGGGGAAGGAAAGATGACAAGAGGTGAGGTAGACTTGTGTTAATTCCCCCCCCCCCTCCCTCCCCACATACCTCCACCACACCCCTACCATAACCAACACTATACCCTCACACCATATCATACTCCCACACTATACACCACTTCACTATCAACCAACAACAACAAATCTCTCCCAGTACTTGAGGATCACTGTAATTGGTCACTTCCTCTACATAACCTTTCCAATAATTATCAAGACAAAAAATATATTAGTAAGGATATGATTTATTTAACCCCGGAGAGAGAAGTGGAATGGCCTGGTGGATGTGAAACAAGAGTCGTCATTACCTCATGTAAACTAGTTGGTAATGATGTTCTAATTTGACACATGAGATGGTGAAGTGAGTGTGTGGGAGAGTGAAGGTGAGAGGTGAGGGAGGGGATGAGAGGGGAGGGGGGTGAGATGGTGGAATGAGTGGGGAAGTAGGGGTTGTGAGAGGTGAGAGAGAGAGTGCGGGAGGGGATGGGAGGGGGGGGGGGATTGGGGGTTATGGACGATGGGTGTGGTAAGGTAGGGGTGAAGGATGAGGAAGGTGTAGTGAGTAGGGAGGTTAGGGGAGCGAAGTACTGGGGAGGGTGAATGAAGGATGGGGAGTGAAGAATAAAGGAGAGAGAGACAGAGATAATGAGAGACGTGCTTCCTGTCCGCCAGGTAGTGTTAGACCTACTGCCATAATCACATGTTTACACTGTCCCGAGTCTACCTGTAATACCTTAATTAATGAAGGCCTTACCTGCCTCAGGTGTTGGGGGCGGCCTGCTGGTGACTGGTCGATATGTCTCAGTCGTGCTTGTGCTTCTAGTAAACCTGGATGGATGGATGGATGGATACCTACCTTCTTCCCTTCGCTCTCTACCTCCCTCCCTTGCCTTCCCTCCTTCCCTCCCTCCCACCTGCTGTATCGTGCCTACCTTCCTCCCTCCCTCCCGTCCTTCTTCCCCCTTCCTGTCTCTCCCTCACCCCGGGGCTGGTGTCTGGCGGTGATGGTGTTGATAAGAGTAGATAACACTATGTTGCCCCGACTCTTCCCCTCCTCAGTACCCTCCATTATCCAAGATGACTCCATTAACTCTGGGAAATGGAGAGAGGGAGGGAAGGGAGAGAGAGAGAGAGAGAGAGGGAGGTGAGAGGAAGAAAGGGAGGGGGAGGTGAGAGAGTGGGAGGAAAGGAGATTAGCCCCCCCAAGTTACTTTCACCTAAAGATTAGCTCCATAGTTAGGTTAGGTTAGGTTAGGTTAGGTTAGGTTAGGTTAAGCTTAAGCTTGAGGTGATGTGAAAAAGCCTCAGTGTAGACAACATGGAAGACCAGGGCTGGAGGCTGGTGTTGATCTCTCGCTGATCACTATGATGAAGTGATCAGTAATCTTCCCATCACCGTCCTGGGGTAAGTCGCTTGCGGCACCTCCCTCCTCCTCCCTGTCCCCCACTCCTTCTCCTCCTCCTTCCCTCTCTTTCCTTCTTTTTTGCCCCCCTTCCTCCCTGTCCCCCAATCATCCTCCGCTTTCCTTCCCCTGTTCCCCTCCTCTCTTCTCCTTCCTTCCCCTGTCATCCTCCTCTCTCATCCTCCTCCTCCCCCTCCTTCCTTCCCCCATCTTCCTCGTCCTTCTACTTTCCTCTTCTCCCCCTTTCCTTCTCCTCCTCATTCTCTTATTCCCTCCTCCTCCTCGACAAAAACAAGTGGTGTGCGGCGGCCCACTGATATTGAGCATTTATTCCACACTGGATTTTCAAGTCTTTTTTTTTATAAGATAATTTCCCCACTCTTCCTCCCCGTAGGATAAGACAGCCCCCTCTAGTCTCTGAGCAATTTAAACGCCATTTTGATTACCATTTCTGTGACTAATCTCGTCGAGGTGTATTTACCCATAAATTACGATACTATGGGGATTTACAGTTGTCTTTAGGAAGTGTTTTAAGATCTCTGTTTAAGGGAGGACATTAAGCTTCTTTACTCTTGAGAATCTATTTTTGTATCGTAGCTTAAGTGAGTCGTTTAGGTGGATTTTCTTCACAATTATATAAGACATTTAAGTAAACGTAGAGGTACCTTTGGGAGTTTTTGGTTTTTCTGTGATATATTAATACCAGTAAGTTTCGTTCCTACGTCATCAAAAAACACTTAATAAACCCTTTGAAAATCCATCATTGTATCGTAGTGTAAGTGACCAAATCAGTCCTCTCATCACCACCATAACGGAGAAAAGAAAATAATGATATATATTTAGGGGATAATTCCGATATTTTGGCAACCCTCTTGTTAGGTCATACCCCTCCCATTTTCTATAATAAGAAGGAGGAGGCGTTGGGTAATGTAGGTTAAGATGTGTGGTGGTGGTGGTTCATATGCATATCTTCGGGCCAACACAGCACAACGTCAGGTACGAAAAATGCTGGTGATTAGCCAATGAGGAGGCGATAGGGGAAGTTGGTGGGGTACGATGATTGCCGACCCCGCCTCGCTTAACGATGGGTACTCCTGATATCTTCCTTAACTACTTCCAACCCAAATATTAGTTTAATAATTGACGAAAATTGCGAGGAATTGTGAGTTTTTTATCGCGATGGAATAAGTTGAGTGGTTGAATGAGAGTGAGTGAGAGATAAGGCCGATAATTGTGGAGGAGAACTGAGCCTGGAGGCCATAGCTGTGATAGGCTATATGTTATTCCTGATGTGTTCATTGACTTCTGCCTAGTGCGCGACCGACACCCAGTCTACACACCCTGCCACACCCTCTACACTTCTGCCACACTATGCTTCTGCCACACCCTATACACACTAGCTACACCCATACTACACCAAACTACATTTCCCAGCCATGTCCTACAGCAGTCTACTCCTCTAGTTAACGACCCCGGCCTACACTCCACCTACACCCATACACACACCCCACCTACACTTACCACCTCTCACCACCACCACCTCTCACCACCACCACTCACCACCACTACCTCACACCACCACTACCTCTCACCACCACTACCTCACACCACCACTACCTCACACCACCACCACCACTCATCCTCACCACCTCACACCACCACCACCTCTCACCACTACCACCTCTCACCACCACCACCACCACCACTCACCCTCACCACCTCTCACCTGGATGCATAAGGAGAAAATACTCAGTGTTCATACAGACTCGTCTTCACCTGGCCCCAATAAGACACCTTCATCATTATATCCTGGCGGTAAAAATAGCCACTAATACGTCTCCTCACCAGATTACATTAACGTCCCACAGATTACATTAGAATATAATCAACATCAATCATCACGGTTACCTGTACTTAACGAGGCTTACAGACTGTTCTCTTCAACGCCAAAGGTAAAAGCATCCAATTACTTCACTTAACGACGTGGTTGAACAGTAATTGCAGTGATTTTTTTTATATGTACTATATATTTTGTAAAATGAAATTAGTTGTTTAAATAAGAAGAATTGGATTACCTGAAGATTAGACACCTGAGTTAAGTTTACCTGTTGGTTAAACATCTTAATGCACCTGGCGGGTTAGGTTAGGTTAGGTTAGTCAAGAATAGCGTGAGGGTGGTTTGGTTAGCTTAGGTTATGTTAGGTTAGTTTAGGTAAGTCAAGAATAGCGTGAGGGTGGTTTGGCTTGGTTAGGTTATGTTAGGTTAGGTTAGTCAAGAATAGCGTGAGGGTGTTTAATCACTAGGCGCAATAAGCTAAGGTGTGTTATTCAGATAATCCCAAAAGTTAACCCGGAGACCAACTTAATCACTTACCAGTCTATTGTTAGCAAGTGACTGTATCAACAATTACTCTCATTTACGTACAGTTCAAGGCTTGTTTATAATGACAGGCAAACAATTATGGAGTGTTTGCAGTTTGTTTATTGAGGGTCATTATGTGTGTATCAGGAGAGCGGCGGTCGAGTGGATACAACACTCACCATCTGTTATAGGGGTCTGTGGTTCGATCCCAAGAACTCCCAGTGAAGGCGATTGAGTGCAGTACCGGCCATGCCAGCTTGTATTACCTGACGATTAACCTGAACTAATTTCCTCAGGTAGTGCTGGGGTGGTTAATCTTCAGGCGAACTAAGCTGGGGTGGTTGTTCTTCAGGTGAAACAAGCTGGGGTGGTTAACCTTCAGGTGAAATAAGCTGGGGTGGTTGTTCTTCAGGTAAACTAAGCTGGGTTGATTGTTCCTCAGGTGAAATAAGCTGGGGTGGTTGTTCTTCAGGTGAACTAAGCTGGGGTGGTTAATTTTCAGGTGAACTAAGCTGGGATGGTTGTTCTTCAGGTGAAACAAGCTGGGGTGGTTAACCTTCAGGTGAACTAAGCTGGGGTGGTTGTTCTTCAGGTGAAATAAGCTGGGGTGGTTCTTCTTCAGGTGAACTAAGCTGGGGTGGTTGTTCTTCAGGTGAAGCAAGCTGGGGTGGTTAATCTTCTGGTGAACTAAGCTGGGGTAGTTGTTCTTCAGGTGAACTAAGCTGGGGTGGTTGTTCTTCAGGTGAAACAAGCTGGGGTGGTTGTTCTTCAGGTGAAACAAGCTGGGGTGGTTGTTCTTCAGGTGAACTAAGCTGGGGTGTCGACTCTTCAGGTGATCCAGCATTATCATGTGTTAACAGTAATAGACAGGAAAAAGTATA
>CAUDMG010001775.1:7775000-7817500 GCA_958450375.1 Homarus gammarus
CTGTCTTTCTCCCCTTCCTTCCCCTCCCCCCCCGTTCATCACCCCCCCTTCCCCTCCCCCCCCGTTCATCACCCCCCTTCCCCTCCCCCTCCGTTCACCCCCCCCCCTATAATAGAACCATCACACGGACACAGGGAGTGTAGGAGTAGGAGGAGGAGGTGTAATATATTCAAGAGTGTGGAGGCCCCGGGGTGTGTAGCCCCGCTATCTGCCCCGCCATCACGCGCCCCGCCCCGCCCCCACACCTCCTCCCCGCGGCCCGTAACTCCCCTGACCCGTAAGGGGATCTCTCCAACCCTAGGCACCCTCCCTTACACCTACAAACCCTCCCTGACACCTAGGAGGAAGAAGAAGGGGGGGGGGGGGAAAGAAAGGGGAGACGAGGAAAAGGAAGAAGAGGAGGAGGGGAAGGAGGAGAAGGAGAAGGGAGGTGTTCAAGATGAATTCAGATTATTTCCTTCTAATTCTCCCTGTGACGAGCATCTTACCTGGACCCGCCACCTGCCTTCCTCTACACCACCCACGAAATTATTTAATGATAGGAATATAAAGTGAAGAGAAATATAAACAAGAATTACTTTAGTTTTAATGTTGTTGATTTTAATGTTTTTTTGTTTTATTTATTTAATGTTTTTGTTTTATTTATTTAATGTCTTGTGTTTGTTTTGTTACGGAGTTCATTTAGTTTTATTGTTTTTCCTTATATCATTATAGTTTTGTTTATTTTATTAATTTATCTTATTATGTATCTACCTTTTTTATTGGGTTTTATCTTATTTGTTCATTTTATTTATTTACTTCGTTTGGTTTAAGATCTGTTCGTTTTTAGGGATCTTATAAAATTAAAATGTAAAACAAAAACAATATATGTCCAGAAAAATTATATATGTACAATTTGAGAACTTTACTTTCCCTGATATATTGGAAACCGTTTGATGCTCCCTGGTTCCAGTTTTCAGTCATTAGAACCCTTAGAAACCTTTACTATACCCTTAGCAGCCTCCCAGAACTCTTTACAAACGCCTTGATCCTCTCAGGGCCCATTTGGAAACATTTAAAAAGCCCTGAAGCCCTCAAAACCCAGGTGCTGCCATAGTGTGTGGTATACCGAGCTGGTGTTGTGTCTACTGGGACATATACACTGTAGGTTTGGTTAGGTTTGGTTAGGTTAGGTTTGGTTTGGTTAGGTTTGGTTAGGTTAGGTTAGGTTAGGTTTGGTTAGGTTTGGTTAGGTTAGGTTAGTAGACGCTACAGTTTAAATATCCCGGTAGACCAACTCCAGCTTATTAGACCACTTACTATAGTAGCACCAAAACTCTTTAGTAAACCCTCAGAACCCTTAACCACCCTTAACTACCCCTTAGCCACCCTTAACCACCCTTAACCACCATCATGACACTCCCTGTTTCACCTGTCAGCCAAAGGACCAGGAATTCTGCTCGACTAACACTTAATTCAGACGGAAAAATGACCTTTCTGGCCCCGCCCACTCCTGCTGTGACCCCATTTGTCAGGTGGTAGGGGTCCCCAGGTCACCTCAGGTCACGGGAGGGCGAGGTAGGCTAAGGTCATAACAGGGAGGTTTAACAGAGGTCAGGTAGTAAAAGTGTTCAGGCTGTTGACTCAATTAGGAATTTTTGTCTGGATAATAATAATAATAATAATAATAATAAAATAATAATAAAATAATAATGCTACTACTTTCATTATTATTGTTATTATTATTTCTGAAATTGCTGATAAATCTCTCTCTCTCTCTCTCTCTCTCTCTCTCTCTCTCTCTCTCTCTCTCTCTCTCTCTCTCTCTCTCTCTCTCTCAACAACAACAACAAGACGAGGAATATATCTCTTTACCTTGGATGTTTACATTCTACCATCGATTGGTGATACGAATCTTCCAAGCGAATAGGATTGGAATCACACCTGTCCTCCGTATTCACTCTTGGGATTGGAATACCACCCCCCCTCCCCCCCTCCTTAGTCACGCTTGGGATTTAACCATAGGATTAGACTACACACATATAAAAGGATTATCATTTCTGCGTGGGATTGAGACGTTGTAGTGTGTGTCGAACCTGTGGAGGGATGGCTGGGTTTATCTGACCCCATCGGGAGAGAACCTGTGTCCCATAATGAATCCAAGCTCATCACTCAGCCCTATCAAGATTAGTGGGTGTTTCTTGACAGGGGGAAGAAGAAGAACAAGAAGAACAAGAACAAGAAGAATCACAAACAATAATTAAACACACACACACACACACACACCCACCTTTATTTATTGCCTTCTCTTCTTTTCTGCCTTTCCCTTTCCCCTTTTCTGTAATCTCCTTTCCCCCCTTTCTCTTCCACCCTCTTCATTACCAGCTCCTTCTCGTCCTCTTCCCCATCTCTCTCTCACTTCTCTTTACTCGTTTCTCTAACCCCCATTTAACCTTCTCCTCCTTACACCCTTTCCACTTTCTCCTCTTTCTTTTCCCCATTCCTCCTCTCACCCCATCCCTCCTCTCACCCCATTCCACCTCTCACCCCATCCCTCCTCTCACCCCATTCCTCCTCTCACCCCATCCCTCCTCTCACCCCATCCCTCCTCTCACCCCATCCCTCCTCTCACCCCATCCCTCCCAAGGTAACAGGGAGTATACAAAGGAAGTTGGATTACGTAGTTCAGTTCTGGTCACCGTGTTACAGAATGGATATAGAATCCTTGGAAAGAATTCAGAGGAGAATGACAAGACTAATCCCGGGCATTAGGAACCTTGAGTATAGAGACAGGTTAAAGCATCTTAATTTGCACTCCCTTGAGAGACGTAGAGCGAGGGGCGACCTGATAGAGGTGTATAAGTTTAAGGCAGGGCTGAACAAAGGGGACATTACAAAGGTACTCAAACTATCCAACCAGGAGCGAACTCGTAACACTGGTTTTAAATTAGACAAATTTAGATTAAGGCGCGAAATAGGTAAACATTGGTTTGGAAATAGAGTAGTAGACGAGTGGAACAAGTTACCAAATATCATCATTAACTCGAATACGCTGGATAGGTTCAAACATAGGTTGGATGCTTATATGAGCATTAGGGGTTGGTGTAAATGGGACTGCCTAGTATGGGCCAATAGGCCCGCTACAGTTTCCTCAATTCTTATGTTCTTATGTATGTATGTATGTGTGTATGTGTGTGTGGGTATGTGTATGTGTGTGTGTGTGGGGGGGGGGGGGTATGTGTGTGTGTGTAAAGGTGACAACACTGTGCACATCTATCATAGTCCCCCGTCGTGACCTACCTTGACCCACGCCCCGTTTTCTACACACTATGAGGTCACACCCCCATTTTTCTCAGGGTGGAGTACTGTAAATTTGTGTGTGTGTGTGTGTGTGTGTTTTCTCTCGATTATTCTTTTTTATTTTGCCAGTGTTTTCTTTTCTTTTCCTCTCTCTCTCTCTCTCTCTCTCTCTCTCTCTCTCTCTCTCTCTCTCTCTCTCTCTCTCTCTCTCTCTCTCTCTCTCTCTCTCTCTCTCCTTCTCTACCTCTTCCTCCCCCTCTTTCTTATCTTCCTCCTTCTCATCATCCAACTCCTCTTAGCCGCTCTCTCCTCCTCCTTTCCTCGTATTACTCCTCTTCTTTTTCTTCCTTTCCTCCTCGTCCTTTTCTTAATCCTTCTCTTCCTCCTCCTATCCCACTTCATCCAACTCCTCTTTCTTCCCCCTCCCCATCTCCCTTATCTTATTCTCTCCCCCCTCACCTCCCTCACTCCTCCTCCTTGGCCTCACAGGACCCCCTAGAAGGAGGATTAGGGCCCTGTGTCCCCCCCCCCCCCCCCCTGGGTAGGATGGCTGAGTCCCTAAGAAGGATGAATATGTATACTGCTGACATTCTCACCCCAGGTGTTTCAGGGGGAGGGGTTACCTGGCACAAGTTAATTGACAGGTAGGCCTAGGGTTAGTGACTTATTTGTGTGTGTGTGTGTGTGTGTGTGTGTGTGTGTGTGTGTGTGTGTGTGTTCCCCTCCCCATTCCCCCCCCTAATGCCACCCCTTCCCCCCATCACCCCTTCCCCCCCATCACCCCTTCCCCCCATCACCCCTTCTTCTTATACACCAAAAACGTTAATGATAATATTTTCCTTGGTGGTAGAGAAAAACGAATGACGGTAAAGGAGAGAGATGGTAATAAAGGACAATAAAGCAACGAAAATGTGACAAGGGAGAAGATAATGGGAGAGGGGGAGGGGGGATGACTGAGCAATTTGGGGCTGATATAAGACTCTTGCAGAATGATAGTAAATATATTAGATTACCTGCAGATTAGACACCCTAGCTTATATCACCTCTCTCTCTCTCTCTCTCTCTCTCTCTCTCTCTCTCTCTCTCTCTCTCTCTCTCTCTCTCTCTCTCTCTCCTACACATAAGGATCACGCCCCCACACTCACCGCCGTCAAGAGAGAAATTGCAACACGCTTCCTCTTTGTTAACCTTGTCCGCCGGCGTAATGGCAGAGAGGCTCGGCATTCATCCATAAACTGATTAATAGTTATCTTCGGCGAACTGGGCATTGAGGCGCGGTGACTGTCCACTTGAGTCTACCCTGAAAAGTAAACACAGACTCACACCGACTCACACAGACTCACAGCGACTCACACAGATACACAGACTCACACAGAAACGTAGACTCATACAGACAGAACTCACATAGACTCATATAGACGCACACAGACTCACATAGACTCACACAGGTATAAATATTGGAAATGTTTATTGAATTTTTTTATGTTTAATGAGATTGTTGTTATTGTTGTTGTTGTTGTTGTTATTGTTGTTGTTGTTGTTGTTATTGTTGTTGTTGTTGTTGTTGTTGTTATTGTTATTATTATAATTGTTATACTACTACTACTACTACTAATAATAATAATAATAATAATAATAATAATAATAACAAAAATAACAATATATTTCTCAATCATCAATATTTTATGATTATTTTAAATGAAAGTTATTAATTGGTTTGTGGAAGTAATACAGTGATTATATCTAATTCCCGAAAGATCATGGGGAAAAATAGTAATTAAGATTTAATTCAGAGTGGCATGGGATTAACTTTCATTCACTTAATCCTCGAACATGATTGGTGCTTTAATTATACTTAACTCAACCGTGATTGGTCCTTCTTTCATTCATACTGAACCGTGATTGGCTCAGTCATACTTACATAACCGTGATTGGTTCGTCAGTCACCCTTGCATAAGTAACGGGACAAAACCCTCATGTGATTGGCTGTTCATTCACTCATACTCTTCTGTGATTGGTTCTACTGTACAGTTACCCATACACCCCCCCCCCCCCGCCCCTACCATATGATTAGCCTTTCAGCCACAACGATTAGCACCCGAATCACCCATACACAATCCCTCCAGTATATAGAGTTAATACACCAATCCCTCTCTCGTAGTCCGCTGTAATTGCCCATTAAACGAAGCCATATTACCCCCACCACCTTCACCGCCTCCTACAGCCTCACCTGCAGGAGATCCCATTAGTCCTCAGCAGGTCCTGGGTAGAGCGGCCCCGGGACTCCAATCTAGGTAAAACAATAGCAAATGACTCGGCATTAGCATATCAAAGGAACGTACAAATTCCTACCTGTCGCTCCTACCTGGCTCAGCGGCTACTCAAAAGGCAGATACAATGTCCGTTCTTATTTTGTACTCACTCTAGTTTATCTATTTTGTTATGAGGGTCTCTCTCTCTCTCTCTCTCTCTCTCTCTCTCTCTCTCTCTCTCTCTCTCTCTCTCTCTCTCATTTTACAGGAATGAGAGCTTAAGGACAGTCAAAGATTGCTAATGTTTTTAATCTGAATCCGATCCCAGTATTGACGTTTTTCTTATAGATCTGGAAAGGCATTACGTCACCTCCTCCTGCACATCAGCTGTTGTCATCACTGGGGTTTCTAATTACCGAAAACAAAGACATTGTACTCACGTCTCTTATCATAAATAATTCTCTCGGAGGTCAACAGCGAGTCATTCATGTCCAGCCATCACGGACACCAACACGATGAAATTAACCCAAGAAAGTCTGTAAATTTAATGACATGACTTGTAGGTGTGTCAGTTGTTTGGGGGGGGGGGGGTAGGGGAGGGGAGAGAATGGGGGGTGTGGGGAGAGAGGGTGGAGGAGTAGGGGAGAGAGTGGGAGGGGAAGGAGAGGGTTGTGGAGGAGGGGGGACGGGAGAGGGAGGGCGTTGAGAGGGGTGAATGGGGGGAGGAGAGAGTTAATGATGTTTTGTACTGAAAGGTGATGTGGATTACCTGAAGATTACACACCCTCGGAGTAATTCTAATGTTACCTGGGGTTAGGTTAGGTTAGCTTAATCTTCAGTTGATCTGGTAATGTATTTAGAAATCGATAAGGAAAAAAATAGTTTAAGAAAGAGAGAAAACAAGAAGGTTAATATGTGTTTGAGAGAGAGAGAGAGAGAGAGAGAGAGAGAGAGAGAGAGAGAGAGGATATTATTTCACCTGTTTCAAGTTATTCAGATAAGCTCTCTCTCTCTCTCTCTCTCTCTCTCTCTCTCTCTCTCTCTCTCTCTCTCTCTCTCAACCCATGGCGTTGCGTGGGGACCAGAGTATAACAGGTGTGTGAGCAGGACCTACACAAACACTGGTACTTGTTCGTGGCCAATTACTGCCTCTCCTGCAAGATGCTGGTGGTGGATTCCGTGCGTTCCTGCCCCAGTGGTGTGGTGGTGGGTGTGGGGGGATGGATGTGGTGTGGGGTATGTGGTGTGGTGGGTGTGGGGTGGGAGAATGTGTGTGTGTGTGTGTGTGTGTGTGTGTGTGTGTGTGTGTGTGTGTGTGTGTGTGATCCTCACCTCACCAGTTATAGAAGGAAAACACAAAAACTAATCGTAGGAATTTTGGATAGCTGTGGTCCTGAAACACACTGGGTAATTGAGACGTCCTAACAAGCTTCTGAACTCACCCAGAGGAGGAGAAAAAATATAACCCATATATAATTGAGAGTGAGAAAAAGGGGGACAGCGGAGATAAAAAGCAATAATTACAGGAGCCTCAGGTGAGCCTCAGGTGAGCCTCAGGTGTACACACAGATGAGCCACCACCGTCCCAAACCTCAACTCATAATGGACAGTCAAGAGGAATTAGAAGTATGTGAGGTACACGACACAATGTTCAGAAAGAGTTCCAATAGCACTCGCCCCTCAAGGTCAGCTGTGGTGATGTAACATATTAGATAACGTCTTCTAAAAGGAGTTCCAATAATACTATATTTTGGCTGAGGAATAATTAATATGGTGACCTCTTCAAACACTGGTACCAGCATTGGTGTTTACAAAGTGGGAAGAGTGGCGTAGGCCGGATGGTGTAGATGCAGCACATGGTATACTAAATCTTGGGTACAATAAGTAATACACCCGACAACCCAACTTAGGTACCCATTTACAGCTGGGTGTTCTGGGTGTGCCTCCGGGATCGAACGGGTGACCTTAAGGTCAGAAGCAAGCGCTGTCTCCACTCGGCCGCCGCACTTTACGCATGGGTTAATTAAGTCAGATATATAGTTGGTATAACATCGTCTTTATAACTGGTTCCAACACACGAGTCTACTCTGTTCACGGGTATAACAGATTCTCTTAAAAGGTTCCAGCAACACACCCTCAGTATTTTCACGGGTATAACAATGTCTTCTAAAAGGGTCACAACAACGCACCTAGACAGTGTTCTCGGGTATAACAGTTGTCGTTTTAAAATGGTGGTTGTGGTGGTGGACAGGAGGCGGCAATTACCCAGCACGAGAATGGGACTGTGTGAAGAAGAGATGGTGGACAGGTTACTAGCCTCCTCCTCCTTCTCCCCCCTCCTCCTCCCCGTCCTCTACGCCGCCTTCTCCCCCTCCTCCCCCTCCTCTACGCCGCCTTCTCCCTCTCCCCCCCCCCCCCTCTACACCGCCTTCTGCTGCTCTTAATTATAAGGTATAAATCAGCCTCTCCCGGGGACTACTTTAACACACTGACGTTGGAGCGTTTCTTGTATATATTTTTCCTTAAAACTCGCGCGAAGTTTGTCACTTGTTTTGGCGCGAGATATGTTATTTGTTTTGGCGCGAACTTTTTATATACACGAATTATTTATATATATCGTCACATCCAACCCAAGGAACCACAAACACATGCTGACAGACACCTGCAAGAGACAGAGTCAGAAAGACAGACATAAGATAAAGTTTCTCGATAGACAGACAGACAGACGGTAACTGAACTAACGTCACCAATTTATACGAACTTGATAGACTCGTAGGTATATAAATATATGGATAATTTGCATACTAGGAGTGGAAGTCTGTGTGGGATGGCTCTCTCTCTCTCTCTCTCTCTCTCTCTCTCAGTCAATAAATATGGCCGTGATGGGGTCAGTGGCCAGGTGTAGTTCTGTTAATGAGGTGCCGCCAGGTGAGTGCTTACGGTCTATTGTGTTTCACGGCGGAATGTGGGGTGGCGTGGGTGGTGATGTGGGTGGTATGGGTGGTGATGTGGGTGCAGGTAGGAGGAAGGGGGAAGACGGTGGTGGTGGTGGTGGAATGTGAGGTAGTATGGGTGGCATGGGGGGAAATAGAGTGGAATGGTGGGTAGTGTGGATGGGATGGGTGGTGACATGTTTGGTAGGAGGAAGGAGGAGAGGGGTAAAGGATGTTAAGGGAGGGATGGAAGGGATGTTATAGGGTAAGCAGAGGAAGGGGTAGGAGGATATGGGACGAGAGGAAGAGGAAAGGAGAAAGAAGGGGAGAGAGGAGGTTAAATGAAGGGGAAGGGGGAGGAAAGAATGGGTGTTAGAGGATAAGGTAAAAGGGGGAAGGGGAAAGGGAGGTAGGGAGGGTGTAGGAATGTTTTAGAATGCCGTTGGGACAGACAGGTGCGAGGGAGAATGTTAATAGAGAATTTTTCCGAATAGAATGTTATTAAAACCCGTCAGTGGGTGGCACAAGGATACTGGGTGCTTCTGTGGGTGGTAGAATGATAGTGGGTGCTTCTGTGGGTGGTAGAATGATAGTGGGTGCTTCTGTGGGTGGTAGACTGGTATTGGGTGCTTCTGCGGGTGGTAGAATGGTATTGGGTGCTTCTGTGGGTGGCACAAGGATGCTGGGTGCTTCTGTGGGTGGTAGAATGATAGTGGGTGCTTCTGCGGGTGGTAGAATGATAGCGCGTGCTTCTGCGGGTGGTAGAATGGTATTGGGTGCTTCTGTGAGTGGCATGAGGATACTAAGTGCTTCTAAGGGTAGTAGAATGGTATTGGGTGCTTCTAAGGGTAGTAGAATGGTATTGGGTGCTTCTAAGGGTAGAAGAATGATAGTGGATAGTGGTGGGTGCTTCTGTGGGTGGTAGAATGATAATGGGTGCTTCTGTGGGTGGTGGAAGAACGATGGGTGAAAGAAATTGGCATTAAAGACCACATTGGGTGATAGAATGTCTCAGGAAAGCCACAGTGGGTGTAAGAATGTCACTGGGAGGCAGAATTGGTCTCGGCGTGATCAGTAGCATCGTTAAGGTCAGGTCGGAACGTGGTAACGAGGCCTCAAGTGGTCACCTCCCTCCCGTAGATCCTTCACCCAGATAACAAGGGTTCGAATCCCTGTTTAAAGGTTCATAGGTTATTTAGTTTTCTTATTCTCGAAACGGTACAATAAATGGTTACTATGTATGATGGGGTCTAAAACGTCATTTTGTTTACCTATCTCTGTTCTTTCACTAAATTGTAAATAATTAAGGTATTTATATTCACTAGAGTCTGCGTTATTTTGGTGTTGTTCAGGTAATCCGTCCAAACGTTCACCTGAAGTAATTAAGTTCAGGACTGTCAGACGTGAACACTCGACTCGACTCACTGGTTCAGGTAGACGGGACTTGAGTCTTGGCCACCTGGTGAGTCGTTAGCCAAGCGGACATGACCTCAGGTAACGAGGCAATTAAGTAGCCACAGGTAGATAGGTAAGACGTTTGAAGACTATCCCTCCCTCCCTCCTGATTATCGATTATCTCACTGATTGGATTGATTGGAGACCCTTACGAATCTTGCTTCATGAATCATTAGTTACGGATCATTATTCATGAAGTCATTACAACAGTGTCTTAACGGTGTGAGTCAGTTGTGAATCTTGACTCACGAATCACGACTCAAGGGGCTTATGATTCGGTAATAGTGAATGTACGAATCACTGGTGATAGGTGGTGATTCGCCAATCCTGATGTATAGGAGATTTTTTTGTCAGAGATTACGAGTACGACACACACACACACACACACACAATAATTCTTCATCTCTATCACCAGTAATCTAGGCCTAATCACCTTGGGAGTAACAAGCCTATGGAAGAAACTACTCGTTATGCTTGTTAAGCCCTGTTATTATGACGCTATGTGAGGGAGGAGATATATTACAGTGGTCTGGGTATTGTTGACATTATGGTATGTTTAACGATCAGATGCCACCACTACTACTACTACTACTACTACGACTACTACTACTACTAATAATAATAATAATAATATAGATTTTTTAAAGAGGGAATATGTGTGTGTGTGTGTGTGTGTGTGTGTGTGTGTGTGTGTGTGTTGAGGTGATGTACACAGGTCGTCACAGTAACGGACAAGATCTTCAGGTGAGCGGACACAAGTGGGGTGTCCTTAGTTATTACTGAAGCCATTGTTCTCCTTGACACAATGTACAAGTGTGGGAGAGTGGCAGGGTGAGGGTGAGTGGGGGGGGTGAGTGGGTGGGGGTGTGTTTGGTGGAGAGGGAGAGGGTAAATGGTGGGGAGAGGGAGAGGGTGAGTGGTAAGGAAAGGGAGAGTGGCGGGGAGAGGGAGGGGGTGAGTGGGTGGGGGTGTGTTTGGTGGAGAGGGAGAGGGTAAATGGTGGGGAGAGGGAGAGGGTGAGTGGGTGGTGAAGGGAGAGTGAGTGGTGGAGAGAGAAGAGTGGGTTGGGGAGTGTTTGATCGAGAGGGAGAGGATAAATAGATAGGGACGAGTGAGAGGGTTGGAGAGGTAGTGGGTGCGTGGGGAGAATATCTGGGTGAATGAGTGGGGAGAGAAGGCAGGAAGAGTGGATAGGAGAGTGTGAGAGAGGTGATGATGGAGTAAGAGTGAAGAAGAGGAAGAAGAGAGGAGGAAGGCAAGGAAAGAGAGAGAGAGAGAGAGAGAGAGAGAGAGAGAGAGAGAGAGAGAGAGAGAGAGATGTACACCTTCATCACCTGTTAATTAACCTGAATGTAAAGTTTAGTCGACCCTTAGCGGAACCTTTGAGTGTGCCGAGGTGAGGGGGGGGGGGTGATGGTGGATGAAGGTGAGAGAGGGGGGAATTATGAATGAGGGGGAGGAAGAGCGCATAAAATAGTGAAAGAGAGAGAGAGAGAGAGAGAGAGAGAGAGAGAGAGAGACAGAGAGAGAGGATTCATCAGTAAACAACTACCACAATATTACCACCTGGAGGAGTATAGAGGGAGGCACTAACAGTGGTTTACCTGCCGCCAACGACCTGTTCTGACCTGTAATTGACCTGTAATTGGAGGAATGTGGCCTGTCACCTGAGGGTCATTAGTGGGTGAAGGAAGAGGTAGTAATTGTGGTCCTCTTGAGTATAAGGTAAATTGTGTTAATATTCAGAGGTGATGGTGAGGGAGGAGGCAGGTGTAGGGGTGATGGATGAGGGGGAGGTGCTGGTGTAGGGGTGATGGATGAGGGAGAGGTGCTGGTGTAGGGGTGATGGATGAGGGAGAGGTGCTGGTGTAGGGGTGATGGATGAGGGGGAGGTGCAGGTGTAGGGGTGATGGTGAGGGAGGAGGCAGGTGTAGGGGTGATGGATGAGGGGGAGGTGCTGGTGTAGGGGTGTTGGTGAGGGAGGAGGCAGGTGTAGGGGTGATGGATGAGGGAGAGGTGCAGGTGTAGGGGTGATGGATGAGGGGGAGGTGCTGGTGTAGGGGTGATGGTGAGGGGGAGGTGCTGGTGTAGGGGTGATGGATGAGGAGGAGGTGCTGGTGTAGGGGTGATGGATGAGGGAGAGGTGCTGGTGTAGGGGTGATGGATGAGGGGGAGGTGCTGGTGTAGGGGTGATGGATGAAGGGGAGGTGCTGGTGTAGGGGTGATGGATGAGGGAGAGGTGCTGGTGTAGGGGTGATGGATGAGGGAGAGGTGCTGGTGCAGGGGTGACGGATGAGGGGGAGGTGCAGGTGTAGGGGTGATGGTGAGGGAGGAGGCAGGTGTAGGGGTGATGGATGAGGGGGAGGTGCTGGTGTAGGGGTGTTGGTGAGGGAGGAGGCAGGTGTAGGGGTGATGGATGAGGGAGAGGTGCAGGTGTAGGGGTGATGGATGAGGGGGAGGTGCTGGTGTAGGGGTGATGGTGAGGGGGAGGTGCTGGTGTAGGGGCGATGGATGAGGGGGAGGTGCTGGTGTAGGGGTGATGGATGAGGGAGAGGTGCTGGTGTAGGGGTGATGGATGAGGGGGAGGTGCAGGTGTAGGGGTGATGGTGAGGGAGGAGGCAGGTGTAGGGGTGATGGATGAGGGGAGGTGCTGGTGTAGGGGTGATGGTTAGGGAGGAGCGTGTAGGGGTGATGGTGAGGGAGAGGTGCAGGTGTAGGGGTGATGGATGAGGGGGAGGTGCTGGTGTAGGGGTGATGGTGAGGGGGAGGTGCTGGTGTAGGGGTGATGGATGAGGGGGAGGTGCTGGTGTAGGGGTGATGGTGAGGGAGAGGTGCAGGTGTAGGGGTGATGGATGAGGGGGAGGTGCTGGTGTAGGGGTGATGGATGAGAGGGAGGTGCTGGTGTAGGGGTGATGGATGAGGGAGAGGTGCTGGTGTAGGGGTGATGGATGAGGGAGAGGTGCTGGTGTAGGAGTGATGGTGAGGGAGAGGTGCTGGTGTAGGGGTGATGGATGAGGGAGAGGTGCTGGTGTAGGGGTGATGGATGAGGGAGAGGTGCTGGTGTAGGGGTGATGGTGAGGGAGAGGTGCTGGTGTAGGGGTGATGGATGAGGGGGAGGTGCTGGTGTAGGGGTGATGGTGAGGGAGGAGGCAGGTGTAGGGGTGATGGATGAGGGGGAGGTGCTGGTGTAGGGGTGATGGATGAGGGGAGGTGCTGGTGCAGGGATGATGGTGAGGGAGGAGGCGGGTGTAGGGGTGATGGGTGAGGGAGAGGTGCAGGTGTAGGGGTGATGGATGAGGGGAGGTGCTGGTGTAGGGGTGATGGTGAGGGAGGAGGCGGGTGTAGGGGTGATGGGTGAGGGAGAGGTGCTGGTGTAGGGGTGATGGTGAGGGGAGGTGCTGGTGTAGGGGTGATGGTGAGGGAGGAGGCGGGTGTAGGGGTGATGGGTGAGGGAGAGGTGCTGGTGTAGGGGTGTTGGTGAGGGAGGAGGCAGGTGTAGGGGTGATGGATGAGGGAGAGGTGCAGGTGTAGGGGTGATGGATGAGGGGAGGTGCTGGTGTAGGGGTGATGGTGAGGGAGGAGGCGGGTGTAGGGGTGATGGGTGAGGGAGAGGTGCTGGTGTAGGGGTGATGGTGAGGGAGAGGTGCTGGTGTAGGGGTGATGGATGAGGGGGAGGTGCTGGTGTAGGGGTGATGGATGAGGGGGAGGTGCAGGTGTAGGGGTGATGGTGAGGGAGGAGGCAGGTGTAGGGGTGATGGATGAGGGAGGAGGCAGGTGTAGGGGTGATGGATGAGGGAGAGGTGCTGGTGTAGGGGTGATGGATGAGGGAGGAGGCAGGTGTAGGGGTGATGGATGAGGGGGAGGTGCTGGTGTATGGTGGAGAGAGAGAGAGAGAGAGTAGTGGGGTTAGAGTGGGTGGTGTGTGTGTGTGTGTGTGTGTGTGTCCATCCATCTTACCCTCGTTATCTTTCCTCCTTTTCTTTCGTCTCTACTTTCATCATTCCGTCTCCTCCTCCTCCTCCACTGACCACCTGTCCCTCCCCCCACTTTACCTCACCTCTCCTTACCTCCTTCCTCACAGGTGTGGTGAAGTGATACTCGCATCTTTCAAGACTAATTTCTTTATCTATATCAATAGGGTCGTCGACTCTATAGGATTTGTCTGATATACTCCTATTGCCCCGAAGATGGTACTAATTCCTGCAGGTGTTAAATTCGACTTGAGTTAAAATTGTTGTTGATTTTTTTTGGTAGATTGATATTAAGATTAAAATTGTGTTTTTTGTTAGTTAAATGTTTAAAAGTTCGAATATTTGTCCTCCCCCCCCCCCCCCCAGGTAGCGTTAGGGTGTTTAATCATCAGGTGAACTGAATTGGGGTGTCTAATCTTCACATGATGCCTTAGAGTTTATCTACACATACACACAAAAGAATTAAATATGTTCTCATTATTTACTAAATATGTTTTTCTTTACGAGACTGCTACTTCAAAATCAGGAACAGTTTAAGATACCGGGTCAGCTTACGCCGATTTCCTTTTGCGTTCTTTTTCAATATCAGGAACAATGGGAAGTCAGCTTAAAGTGATTTCCTAAGTCTGTACCTTTTGAACTAATGAACCAATAGGTGCCCTGTAATGAGTTCTCTCGCGTTTTTAACACTCAAGCCGGTGAAATCCAGTGATGAATTTGTTAACACTTTTATAAATGCGGTTTTCCCTGTGTGTTTCATTGCTTTGTGTTAAAACATTCAAGTGGATGAAAGTTCAAATATTTTATAAAAATTTTTAGTTGCTTTGTTTATTAAATAAGACTAAGATATCACTGCCAGACTATGACCTTCTCCACCCTCCCCCCTCACGCTTCCCTACCACCCCCCCCCCCTCCCTTTTCTCCCACCCCTACCCTCTCTCTATCCCCCACACTTCACTAGCCCTGTCCCCTCCTCCCACTCCATACCTCCACCCTCATCCCCACCTTACCCCTACCCCCATCCTTACTCCCCAACCATCCCTCTGCCCCTATCCTAACCCCCCCCCCCCCTCCCCTCACCATCCGGGGTTCGAACCAAGGGCATCTGTTCCGCTGGTCACCAACTTAATGAACACGTCGAGGCAGTTGTCAGCCACCACGATAACAGATCTCACTAATGACCCTCTGAAACCCGGGTTGAGGTCAGGTCAGGTCAGTTTGTGCTAACCCTGCAATTGGCTACACTCACTTAGGTCACTCGGGGTCACGAAAGGTCAAGGGCGGGAAGGGGAAGAGAAGGGATGTGAGGAGGAAAGGGAAGAAGTAACAGGGGAAAGAGAAAAGGAATGGGTTGAGACAGTGAAGAAAGAGAGAAGATGAAATGGGAGAGAAGGGGAAGGAGGGAAAAGGTAAAGACAGATGTTTAGGGAAGAGAGAGAGAGAGAGAGAGAGAGAGAGAGAGAGAGTAAATAAATGGAAAAGATAGTGACACGAAAGAGAAATGAAAAAAGGGAGACAAATATGGAAAAGAGAATGGGAGGGGGGGGGAGAGTGGAAGGGAAATGATAAAGGATGAATATAGCAAAAGGGGGAATTATAATAGCCATGTTGGTATGTGGGGAGGGGAGGAGAGGTGGAGGAAGCATTGAGGGTAGGGAGGGGGAGGAGGGGAAAAGGGGGGGAGGAGGCGGGAGGTACGGCAGGTGATAGGTAAAGTGGTGTATATTTAGTTATGGTTGATTGATGTAGTGTGTGTGTGTGTGTGTGTGTGTGTCTGTGTGTGTGTGTCTGTGTGTGTGTGTCTGTGTGTGTGTGTGTGTTTGTGTGTGTGTGTGTCTGTGTGTGTGTGTGTGTGTGTGTGTGTGTGTGTGTGTGTGTATCTGTGTGTGCGTGTGTGTCTGTGTGTGTGTGTGTGTTTGTGTGTGTCTTCTTTATCTCCTTTTCCTCTTTCTTTTCATTATTTCCTCCTAGTTACGCCGCCTTTTGCCTCATCTTCGTTATTTTCTCTTCCTAATCACGTCCTCTTCTTCTTCCTCTTCCCCCTCTTCATTATTTCTTCTTCTGTCTCTTCTTTATTTGCCTCCTTCTCGTCAATTTCTCTTCCTCCTATTTCTAATCACTTCTTCTTCTTCCTCTTCATTTCGTGTTCCTCCTCCTGTTCCACCTTCTAATCAATTCCTCCTCCTCCTCCTCCTCCTCCTCCTCCTCCTCCTCCTCCTCCTCCTCCTCCTCCATACGTGTTGTCACCTGGTCCCTTGATGTAGAAGCAGAATATTAGCGTGACTGATACCTGTACTTCCTACCTCTCACCTGACAGACAGACACAAACAGACAGACACAGAAATCACCCAAAACTGTAATATAAATGAATGGCTTCACAAGAGAGTTAGCGCCATTCCACACACTTGCTGGCGTGATTCACCTCGCCCGGCTGGCTGTAATCTGGGCGTGTTTTGTCCGGACATCCTCGGTCTAGTGGCTAAATTACCCACAACACAGGAAATAGGGGATATATTTTCCTGGTGTTGTGTACGGTGAGGTTTGGCTATCTATCTATCTATCTGTCTATCTGCCTGTCTGACTGCCTCCCTGCCTGTCAGTCTCTCTGTCTGTTTATCTCTCTATCTATCTATCTATCTATCTATCTATCTATCTATCTAATCTGTGAGAGCTGCATCCAGGAACCAGATGATAATGTTAGTTAGGACGACAGCAACAGGTGGTTACATCCCTAGGAGACAGCTGGTCCCTTTGTCCTGTCTCCTTCCTGGGTGCTCCTGTCAGGCCGCTCTCCTCTCTCTCTCTCTCTCTCTCTCTCTCTCTCTCTCTCTCTGTGTTTGTTTGTTTGTTTGTTCGCACGAGAATCTCGAAAACTACTATACCGCTCTGTAGTGATCATGCGGTCCTGTCTACCCACATAAATCAACTCACGCGCAGCCGTCACCGAGTGATAGCAAAGTAGTAGTAGTAGTAGTAGTAGTGTGTGCGCGTTTGTGTGTGTGTGTGCGTGCCCATTTGTGTGTGTGTGTTTGTGTGTGTGTGTCTGTGTGTGGCCATTCACGACAGTTAAAACGCCATTTTAATTCAATCCAAACAAATAAAAAAGTCGGGAAATAAAACACAGATAAAACACAAATAAAACACAGATAAAACAGACAATAAAACACCACTAAAACACAATTAATGGAGAGACTTAAAATTAACACTCTACTTGTAAACAAAACCTCTTAGGGGAGTCTTATTTTCCTCGTTTTTCTTTTGTGGTCTTTTTTATCTAATACCTTTCCCTCCCTTTTGTTTTTTTACGTTGTATTTTCCTCTTTTTTTCCTCTTTTTCGTCTTTTTCTTTTCATTTCTAACCTTTTTCTTCCTTTTCAGTTTGTCTTTTGTTTGTTCTCTTTTACTCTTGTTATGGTTAGGCTAAGCTAAGTTAGATTTAAGTTAGGTTAGGTTAGGTTATGGTTTTGGTTTAGGCTAGGTCAGGTTATGGTTTTGGTTTAGGCTAGGTTAGGTTATGTTAGGCTATGCTATGTTTGGTTAGGTTGGGTTAGGTTATGGTTTTGGTTTAGGCTAGGTCAGGTTATGTTAGGCTATGCTATGTTTGGTTAGGTTGGGTTAGGTTATGGTTTTGGTTTAGGCTAGGTCAGGTTATGGTTTTGGTTTAGGCTAGGTTAGGTTATGGTTTTGGTTTAGGCTAGGTCAGGTTATGTTAGGCTATGCTATGTTTGGTTAGGTTGGGTTAGGTTATGGTTTTGGTTTAGGCTAGGTCAGGTTATGTTAGGCTATGCTATGTTTGGTTAGGTTGGGTTAGGTTATGGTTTTGGTTTAGGCTAGGTCAGGTTATGGTTTTGGTTTAGGCTAGGTTAGGTTATGGTTTTGGTTTAGGCTAGGTCAGGTTATGTTAGGCTATGCTATGTTTGGTTAGGTTGGGTTAGGTTATGGTTTTGGTTTAGGCTAGGTCAGGTTATGTTAGGCTATGCTATGTTTGGTTAGGTTGGGTTAGGTTATGGTTTTGGTTTAGGCTAGGTCAGGTTATGTTAGGCTATGCTATGTTTGGTTAGGTTGGGTTAGGTTATGGTTTTGGTTTAGGCTAGGTCAGGTTATGTTAGGCTATGCTATGTTTGGTTAGGTTGGGTTAGGTTATGGTTTTGGTTTAGGCTAGGTCAGGTTATGTTAGGCTATGCTATGTTTGGTTAGGTTGGGTTAGGTTATGGTTTTGGTTTAGGCTAGGTTAGGTTATGGTTTTGGTTTAGGCTAGGTCAGGTTATGGTAGGCTATGCTATGTTTGGTTAGGTTGGGTTAGGTTATGGTTTTGGTTTAGGCTAGGTCAGGTTATGTTAGGCTATGCTATGTTTGGTTAGGTTGGGTTAGGTTATGGTTTTGGTTTAGGTTAGGTCAGGTTATGTTAGGCTATGCTATGTTTGGTTATTCTTATTGTCTCCAGCCGTTATCAACACCTCTTCCCTCCCTGACCAGATGTCCCTCCTCCTAGCACTTGACGTTATTAGGGACCTGCCACTCTTTGCCATAAACAGATGAAATGTACCGGGAACTTTCCCCCCCACACACTCATCATTCTCTCACTTTATGTAACTTGCTGACAAAACCCATGACCCTTTAGGCTTTTACGCCCTTAATGCATGAGACATAAAGGCAAGCATGAACTTAGCATGCTTCCCAGATGGGCAGTGTAAACGCTTCTGCGCTTCACCTTGCACAAGATGTAAAGGGGTGCCCAATAAACTAGCCCCCTCGGGAGCAATCTAAAATCTTGAGGCATAATAAACTAGGGTGCTTAATTTTCAGGTGATCTAAGTATTTTACTAACGTATTTCTTCACTCCTGCAGGTTGGTGAAGGTGAAGAACAGCTACAGTTAAGGTAAAGTCCCTGTGTTGTTTTGACGCCATTTTGTCTAACATCTTTACGAAATGCAGCAAATTGTTTCCTCCCCATATTTATGTTTTTTTAAGAAATATATTTCGCTATGGTCGAGTCTTAGTGCTGTTTGACGCCATTTTGTCTCCCATCTTGACGACGAGTATGTAAATGATAACGATAGAGTCTTTGGGTATTTTCAGCGCCATTTTTTTTTTTAAATTTGTTTTGTTGAATGTTGTCATGTCTTAGAGGTGTGTGTGTGTGTGTGTGTGTGTGTGTGTGTGTGTGTGTGTGTGTGTGTGTGTGTCCCTGTGCATTATTGAATCACACCATCACCCACACTTTCCATCGTGTCGTGTCGGGTCTCCCTCGGGTTCACGGGAGCCTGTCGGGACCATCACATCAACACCAGCCACGACCCCTTCCGGTATTTCCGTCAAAGCCCCAGGGGTCAGGCGGGGTCACGTGGTGGGGGTCAACAGGGTGTGACCAAGGGATAGCCCTGTGACCTATACTGAGCCTTTTAGAGAGAGAGAGAGAGAGAGAGAGAGAGAGAGAGAGAGAGAGAGAGAGCACACACACCTCCATTTATCACCACCACACCCCCCCCCCCCCCCATCATCAGCATCACCAACAACCATCCATCACTACCGTCACACCCACCTCCCGTCACCACCTCCTCCTTCCGTCATACTACCGTCACTGGACACCCTGCTATTTCGCCTCCCGTGGCGTTCCTTCGCTCGACTGCTGACGTAGTTTCCGGTAGGCGTGGTGGGCGTGTGTGGAGGATGAAGACGTCAGTAAGGGCTGTCTCCAGTTGGCTACGGTCAGTCGCGTGCCGTCACCTGTACCCCATGGACCTCTGTTGTGGAGTGACTGAGAGACTCTTACAATAAAAATAACAACAAAAATTAAAATAACAACAATAATAATATCAACAACAACAACAACAACGATAATAATAATAGTAATAATAAATAAATAAGTAAATAAATAAAGGCACAGAACACATAATAAGAAAAGATTAATAACATCAATAAACAAACATAAGCATCGACCATGTTGCTCCCACATGTAAACAAACCCGCTACATTTCCGCCATCTTGGAAGAGGGCGGCCACTAAAACAGCTTCCTGCTGAGATGCGCCGTAACTACCACTCATTCCCCTCACGTCACCACTTATCACTCAGTCCTCGGTCTCGTTATTCAGCCCCCGGGTCTTGTTACTCAGTCCTGTGTCTCGTTACTCAGTTCTCGAGTCTCGTTACTCAGTTCTCGGGTCTCGTTACCCAGTCCCAGATTCTCGTTACTTAGCTCCCGGATCTCGTTACTCAGTTCTCGAATCTTGTTACTCAGTCCTCGAGTCTAGTTACTCAGTTCACGGTCTCGTTACTCAGTTCTCGGGTCTCGTTACGCAGTCCCCGGGTCCTTTGTGGGTCCTCTGGCTGGTGGTAATGAAGGTATCACTGAGTTAATGAGACTGTCAGAGCTGTGTGACAAAGTGTGTGGAGAGAGAGAGAGAGAGAGAGAGAGAGAGAGAGAGAGAGAGAGAGAGAATAAACACCACAATCACTACCATCACTCACAAACCATTAACACTACTACTAACACCATCACCACAACCATCATCACCAGTACTACCACTATCACCAACCACCATCACTCACCAACAACCACCATTACCATCGCCACTACTACCACTACCAACAATTAACCTTGACTCCTCCATAATAACCAACTATCTCATTAACCTGCCCTCATAGACCCACGTGCCCACCTGGGGTCATTAATCTACACCTGGGCATCATCGTTTTACCTGTCTATCGAATCGACCCGAATACCCATCTGTTTTCTATAGGTATTTTTATTTTTATTTTTAACTAAAACTTAACAATTCCTATCAAGGGAGAATGAGATAAAATGGAGGGAGGTTCTACACAGGGAGATTAAGGTGAGAGGGAGGGAGTTTCTACACAGGGAGATTAAGGTGAGAGGGAGGGAGGGTCTACACAGGGAGATTGAGGTGAGAGATTTCATAGAGGCATTCCTTACCTCCCTAGACACCAGCTGTTGTCCAGTATTGGGAAGTTAAGGTAGATGAGGGTAGATTTTTCTTACCCCTCTCCCACTTCTATTTCCCCTCCCCTCCTCCACTTTCTCCACTACTCCCCTGCTTCTCTCCCCCACTCTTCCTCCTCCTGCCCTTCCCCATCACCCCATCCCTCCCTCCATCTCCCCCTCATCTCATCCACCAACCTCCATAACTCCCTCACCCCTCCACCTCCCTCTACACCCCTCTTTCTTCCCCTCTCCCCCTACACTTCCCTCCCCCCCCCACCGCTCCATCTACCAGCTGTCAAGTGCTCCTGGTGGGCGCTCGTACTGTTTTACTCTCTAATGTCTAGCGAAAGATTAGGCCGGGCGCCTTTGTGAAGTGTGACTGATTGTGTTGGGGGAGTGTGGATGATTAGGGGGTGTTGGGGGAGGCTGTTGGGGGAGTGTGGATGATTAGGGGGTGTTGGGGGAGGCTGTTGGGGGAGTGTGGATGATAAGGGGGTGTTGGGGGAGGCTGTTGGGGGAGTGTGGATGATTAGGGTGAATGAACACCTTACACACACACACACACCAGGTAAGATGAGGCAGGCACGAGGTGCGAGGACATGTGACACCTGAGGAACGCCAGCAGCCAGGTAAACCAATCTGTGGCCGAATGACAGCTTGCTGGCAGACAGGTAGGCAGGCAGGTAGGTAAGGTAGGTAGGTAGACAGACACCTCAGGTAGCCCCCACCCCCCTTACCCCCCATAAGACCTCCCACGCCACACGCCTCGAAAAGTGACCCCCAAAACACACGATCCGACCTCTAGAAAATCAACAGCTTGAATCCGTGCGAAGGAGACACTGTTGTCCTGACACACACACACACACACACGCGCCAGCCTTCAACATTCCTCGTCTCAACAGCCCCGTAATCCACACCAGGTTGGGACTAATGTGTCTGGCCACTGGGGTTTACTCGCTGGGACTATCAGTTCCCTCCTCGGCGGTCACTAGTTTATTACAGTGTTGATGATGACTTAGGCTGTGAGGGAGTTGATCCTCAGCTCTCTTAGTGTGAGCTCAGTATTTTCCTTTATTTTATTTTATTTTGTTTCCTTTTCTTTCATTTTATTTTATTTTATTTTATTTTTAGGTGGGTGGAAGTGGCTATGGAGATAATAATAGTGATTATTATTAGTTGTATTGTTTTGTTGTTGTTGCTCTGCTGCTGGCGTTGTTGTTATTGTTGTTGATGTTGTTATTGTTGTTGTTACTGTTGTTGTTGTTGTTGCTCTTCTGCTGGCGTTGTTGTTGATGTTGGTGGTATTGTTGTTGATGTTGTTAGTGTTGTTGTTGTTGTTTTACTAGTAATATAACAGGTTGTATAAACACACACTCACTAGGTCTCAGTCACCCTCATTTCATTAAGCAGGGCGGTGTGGTCACTAGATTAGTACGGGAGTTCCTATAGCTATTGTTTCCTTGAGTGTAGTAGTGTTCCATCTGACGCCCCTCTCTCTCTCTCTCTCTCTCTCTCTCTCTCTCTCTCTCTCTCTCTCTCTCTCTCTCTCTCTCTCTCACCACCAGCTTGAGACCCTCACCACGGGCCATCTTCCCCTCACCCCTCAACCACACAGCAGGAGTCTCAAGGCACGCGACTTCCATCTGCCGTTCTCATCTTGTCTCGTTCAGTCTCGGGTTCCAGGCGCCGTCCAGAGCTTGGTTCTAGGCGTCAGGTGTTCCAGGTATCATGTCCTGGACGCCACGACCAACAGCCGGCCTGGAGGAGGGAGATATTTGGCCACCTCGCCTCAAGCTCTCGTGGACCACCTGGAAATTAGGTTAGGTTAGTTCATGTCATCTGATGATTAAATACCCAAACGCTAACCTAACCTAACCTAACCTTCCTCCCCAGGTAAGATTAAGGTGTTTTAATCATGAGGTGAAATAAGCTGTCACGTCTAGTCTTGAGGTGACTCACTTTTCTTGAAGGTCCCAGGGAGGTGCCGTGTAAGAAGGGTCTTGGACTCATATGAGGACAACGCCCGCACGAGCAGCGAGTAGCGCCTGGCGTACGACACTATCCTGTAAGATACGCCAGATGAACAGCGCCAGGACGAGCAATCAACATCACTTGAAGTTTTCTGTTTTCCGCACACGATGATGCGTTTATTAAAGCTTCGCCAGTCGAACGGTTACTTGCAGGGGCGTTCTCTTATAATACACACACCGGGCATTTTCAGACTCACATTTAAAGTGTGTGTGTGTGTGTGTGTGTGTGTGTGTGTGTGTTTACACACTGACACAGCACACTAACTGGAATCCTCAGGGAGTATATGCATTATACATCTGTGTCTATGTATATGTATATATGTTGGTGGATATACATTGACACAGTACACTAGCCGGGGTCATTAGGTGGTGTAAACATGAGGTGTGCCGCAGGGTGGGTGTGGAGTGCCTGGGTCCTCTTCTGTTTGTTTTACCTCATGACAAGCTGGGCTAACTCCTTCCCTGAGCCCTTATTTGTATCTGTGTGTGTGTGTGTGTGTGTGTGTGTGTGTGTGTGTGTGTGTGTGAGAGAGAGAGAGAGAGAGGAGGGAAGCTAGCTTGCCCAATAACCTGACTGGTAATGAAAACTGTGAGTGATATTGTTTTGCAAACCCACGAAGTTGACTGACTGGGTGAGATAAAGTCTGCCGCACCGAGGACATGATTAGTAATACAATGCCTGGAAGAAAGATTTACCAGTCTTATGTCCTGGCAGGCAAAACAATATAGGAGACACAAAGAGATTGGCTAATCCTCGAACATGACTGGCAGTAACAGAGAAGGGTAAAGCAGTCTTGTAAGCCGGAGAATCTGATTGGAGGAAGGACAGAGGGATGAGGATGATTGGTTAGTCCAAAAATATGACACAAATTAAAAGTGAAGGAACAGACGAGGCGCTTGGTGTGCCCAGTGACTAGTTCGGTGTGATGATACTTGACAGGGAGAGAGAGAGAGAGAGAGAGAGAGAGAGAGAGAGAGAGAGAGAGAGAGAGAGATTTACTAGTCTTAGTCTCTCTCTCTCTCTCTCTCTCCCCTCTCTCTCTCCCTCCCTGAACAACCCCAGACAGACGTACTTAGCACCAGCGAACATCACCCAGGCACCATAATGAGGTACAAGACAAACACACGGTCACGACACAGTGTTTGGTGTTTAAAACATTCAACAACAACATCTGCGTCAGGACAGGTGCTCAGGTACAGCTGTTCACACCTGACTTGGTACACTAAGACGTCTGGGAGAACGACTCGTGACAGTCAGTAGTATTTTCAGAGGCCCTTATAATAACAGGTGTGTTGGAGGGAAGGTCTTGTAGGGGAGGGAAGGTCTTGTAGGGGAGGGAAGGTCTTGTAGGGGAGGGAAGGTCTTGTAGGGGAGGGAAGGTCTTGTAGGGGAGGAAAGGTCTTGTAGGGGAGGGAAGGTCTTGTAGGGGAGGGAAGGTCTTGTAGGGGAGGGAAGGTCTTGTAGGGGAGGAAAGGTCTTGTAGGGGAGGAAAGGTCTTGTAGGGGAGGGAAGGTCTTGTAGGGGAGGGAAGGTCTTGTAGGGGAGGGAAGGTCTTGTAGGGGAGGAAAGGTCTTGTAGGGGAGGGAAGGTCTTGTAGGGGAGGGAAGGTCTTGTAGGGTAAAGGAGGTCTTGTAGGGGAGGGAAGGTCTTGTAGGGGAGGGAAGGTCTTGTAGGGGAGGGAAGGTCTTGTAGGGGAGGGAAGGTCTTGTAGGGGAGGGAAGGTCTTGTAGGGGAGGGAAGGTCTTGTAGGGTAAAGGAGGTCTTGTAGGGGAGGGAAGGTCTTGTAGGGGAGGGAAGGTCTTGTAGGGGAGGGAAGGTCTTGTAGGGGAGGAAAGGTCTTGTAGGGGAGGGAAGGTCTTGTAGGGGAGGGAAGGTCTTGTAGGGGAGGGAAGGTCTTGTAGTTGTCACTTTCCCAAATGAATGCCGTGTGACATCAAAAATACGGCTGACCTAATACCTTGTGTTTCGACACTTGGGAACATGTTATGAGTTTTAGTCCAATCCTAGAAATTAGTGTTAATTAATGACCTTTGAAATAATTAACGATACTGACAATAGTTAAAAGGTCGATTATACTGTGTGACTATTGGTTTATTTCCTTCTTTATCTGACAATCTTTTCCACGTAGTAAGTTTGGATTACGAGAGACAACAAGAGGGAGGGAGGTTCCGGCAGGTGAAGGAGGGAGGGAGGGAGGGAGAAGAGAAAGGGGGTAGGAGGAAAGGAAGGAGGAAAGGAGAGAAGGAAGGAAAGAGGGATGGCCATGTTACCAGCAGGTGATGCGGACCTCTATTAAAACAAGGATATTCTACTCAATTCCCCTCCCTCCCTCCCTCCCTCCCTTCCATTCTTCCCTCCCGCCCTTCTTCCCCCCCCCCTCCCTTCCTATTTCCCTCTTCTACTTACCTCCCTTCCTCACCCTCACGCCTCCCTTTCCTTTCCTTTCCCATCTTTATCATCTTATCATTTTTCTTTTTTTTTCTTCTATTCTTTTTTGATCTCTTCCATTTTCCCTTCCTATCCTTTTATCCTTTCCACTCCTTCTCCCCTCTTCCTATCCATCCCTGTACCCATCCAATCTCCCCTTCCCCCTTCTATCACCCCCTCCCATCCCCCCATTTGTCCTCTCTCTCTCTCTCTCTCTCTCTCTCTCTCTCTCTCTCTCTCTCTCTCTCTCTCTCATCAGTTTGTACAAAAATATAAATAAATACGGGTTAGTTTTTTGGGGGGAAAGAGGGTTAGGTTAGGTTAGTTTAAGTTAGGTTAGGTTAGGTTAGGTTAAGTTAGGTTAGGTTAGGTTAGTTTAAGTTAGATTAGTTTAGAGGAATTTAAGTTAGGTTAGGTTAGTTTAGGTTAGGTTAGGTTAGAGGAATTTAGGTTAAGTTAGTTTAGGTTAAGTTAGGTTAGATTTGTGTGTGTGTTGGCGGGGTAAAGAGTGTGGTCTGTGGTGTGTGTCATCATGGTCGTCCGGAAGTTAGTTTAGAGTTACCTGTTGGGAGACTCACCTGTCCCTTAATTACCCCCCCAACCCCTTTATTACCTGTCCCACGTGACCAATTACCTAAGCTGTTAACCTATTACCCAGGTGTACCCAGTGACGAGAGAGAGAGAGAGAGAGAGAGAGAGAGAGAGAGAGAGAGAGAGAGAGAGAGAGAGACATATATACCCATAAAGAAAGAGAATAAGAGAAAGTGTAAATAAAAGAAAACAAATAAAGAAGATAGAAAGATTTATAGACTGACACACTTACAACCAGAGAGAGAGAGAGAGAGAGAGAGAGAGAGAGAGAGAGAGAGAGAGAGAGAGAGAATTAGTGTGTTGGTTTATTGCTTCTAGTTACATCATTGTGTTTATTATCCCACGCATCGCCGGAGATGGTACACGCGAGAGGCTTGACAGTCTTGTGTGTGTGTGTGTGTGTGTGTGTGTGTGTGTGTGTGTGTGTGTGTGTGTGTTATTGTTGTTGTTGTTGTTGTTTGTTTATTTTTTTTATTTTTTTTTAACTATTTCTTTCTCTTTACTAAGTCATTATCTTCTTCCGTCTTTTCCTCCTCATCATTATCTTCTCCTTTTCCTCCCTTTCCTCCCTTTCCTCTTCCACCCTCTCCTCCTCCTCCTCCCCCTCCTCCCCCCTCTCCTCCTCCTCCTCCTCCTCCTCCTCCCTCTCCTCCTCCTCCTCCTCCTCCACAACTTCCTTTAGTATGTATTACAGTGTCCGGAAGCAGACCCGTGGGAGGCAGTGTTCTCCGCAGACCACCAACACACAGGAAGGAAGGAAGGGATTATGAGGAAGACAAGGAGGAGGAGGAGAAGAAGAAGGAGAAAACTACAGAGGGAGGAAGGTTAGCAGTAGTAGGAGGAAGAGGAGGAGGAAGAGACAGGTAGATAGAAGAGGAAGAGACAGGTAGATAGGAGAGGAAGAGACAGGTAGACATAAGGAAGAGGAAGAGACAGGTAGATAGACGGAAGAGGAAGAGGCAGGTAGATAGGAGAGGAAGAGACAGGTAGACAGGAGGAAGGAAGAAGGGTTTCGGCTGTTGTTCCAGGGACCACCCACACTACCTGAACACCTGCCTATGACGTCACCCAGGTAGGAGGGAGAGGGAGGGGCAGGTGTGTTGGAGATACATGATGGAAGGGAGGGGGATGGAAGGGAGGTCAGATGTGTAAGATAATGGAATGGGTTGATGGAAGGGTGATGGCGGATAGATTGAAGGTAGATAGAAGAGAGATGGAGGAATGGAAAGAGGGAGGGGGGGGGGATAAAGGGGGTGGGGGACTTGGGAGAGGAAATGAAAGAGGGAAAGAAGGAGGAGTAAGGGGGAGAAGAGACTGAGAGGAGAGGAAGGACGGAGAGGGCAGACATGGAGAGAAGAGGAAGAAGGGTAAATGTGTTGAAGAAGGAGAGAGAGAGAGAGAGAGAGAGAGAGAAGAGAGAGACATCTCATCACCACTAACAGCTGATTCAATAATAAACGTCTAATTATCATAAAATTAATTACCTACATAATTCCCACTTACAGAGTTGTCGTGTAAATTATTTTTTATAACTATCACGTGTATAACAATCACAATTATCATACATATAACTGGTAAGAAATTATCACACAAACTAAGAAAATTATCGATATAACTATTCAAATTATTATTATCGATATAACTCATAATTATCATGCGAATTATCACCCAAAGTTATCATCCATATACCTGTTAGAATTATCATGCAAATTATCATGCAAATTATCATACAAATTATCATACAAATTATCATACAAATTATCACGCATATTATTATCTGAATATTCTTATACCCCATCATAGGAGAATATTTAATGACCCAACTACCTGATAGCTTGTTTATATATCAGTTTAATTAGCTACATATGAAGGGTGACAGGTGTGTTAATTACCTAGTGCAGTAATTAGGCAACAGGTAAATTAATTAGCCAGGTAAACCAGACACGGATTTTTTTTATTATTATTTTCTTGGGATGAAATGAATGACTGATTTCTCTCTCTCTCTCTCTCTCTCTCGTTCGTTCTTTATGTTACGTTAATATAAGCCCCTACCATTTAGTCCCCAGCCCACCACCCAGTCCCTCCTCCAGCCCCTCCCCTCTAGCCCCACCCTCCCCCCAGCATCCTCTCCCATCCAGCCCCCAGCCCCTCCAGCCCCCCAACCAGGGTAGACAAGGGGGGTAAGGTGATCAGTAATGATGAATTGCATCCAGTGATTCCCCAACAGTCCCGACCCCCCCCCCCCCCCCCCGGCAACCTCCTCATTATGTCAGGGGTGATACATCTTGTCCTGGGGTGAGAGAGAGAGAGAGAGAGAGAGAGAGAGAGAGAGAGAGAGAGAGAGAGATTCTGTCTTATCTAGGACATTTCCTCTTGTTGTTGTTGTTCGTCGTGTCGTCTTCTTCTACCTGCTTAACTGCCCACCTGCCTGCCTTTCTGCCTCCCTCCCTGCTAGCCTGCTTGCTTGCTTGCTTGTCTCCCTCACCCCCTGCCTCTTGCCCACCTGCCTGCCTTTCTGCCTCCCTCCCTGCTAGCCTGCTTGCTTGCTTGCTTGTCTCCCTCACCCCCTGCCTGCCTGCCTGCCCTTCTGTCTCCCTCCCTGCTTGCTTGCTTGTCTCCCTCACCCCTTGCCTGCCTGCCTGCCCTTCTGTCTCCCTCCCTGCTTGCTTGCTTGTCTCCCTCACCCCTTGCCTGCCTGCCTGCCCTTCTGTCTCCCTCCCTGCTTGCTTGCTTGTCTCCCTCACCCCTTGCCTGCCTGCCTGCCCTTCTGCCTCCCTCCCTGCTTGCTTGCTTGTCTCCCTCACCCCCTGCCTGCCTGCCTGCCCTTCTGCCTCCCTCCCTGCTAGCCTGCTTGCTTGCTTGCTTGCTTGTCTCCCTCACCCCTTGCCTGCCTGCCAGTTCATTTCCATATCGCTTGAAGTTCTAGACCTTATCATTGTTGCTTTCATCCCCCTGACTTGTTTTGATTTTAACTTTGCTTGTTTATCTTACCTCTCTTACTTCCTTTTCTTATCTCTATTGGTTCTTATTGCTTGATTGTTTTTGTTTTGAGCTTAGTTTGTTTCAAATGCTTTTACTTGTTTACTTCTGTTTACTTGTTTACTTGTTTCGGTACCAAGTCTTCCTTGGTTGATTTGATTTGTTTTACTCTCTCTCTCTCTCTCTCTCTCTCTCTCTCTCTCTCTCTCTCTTCTTGATAGGATGAAGAAGAAAGGGAAGAAGATAAGACAGATAAAGATAGAAATGAGAGACAGGAAATAGACAGATATATTACCTGTCCACCTCCGTCTCTTTTATCATCTACCCTTCTCTATCCACCTCATCCCTCCCTACCCACCCTACCCGCCACCCTCACACACTCACAATCCGTCATTATCCTTCACCCACCCACCTTCCTATCCCTCCTTATCCCCTAACCACCTCTCTCCCCCCCACCCCCCACCCCACCCCCTACCCCCTACCCCCCACCCCCCCACCCCCTACCCCCTTCTCCTCATCCGTCACACTGCTCATTGTCGTCCAGTATCCATCAGTAGTTATCGTCACAGTGCATCAGCCATAAGTCATGTGTGTCTACCTGTGCCTCACTGATGTTACCTAACACCGCCCTACCACAACCACCGCCCTACCACAACCACCACATACTACTGCCTCCACCACGTACTACTGCCACCACCACATACTACTGCCACCACCACCACCACCACCCTACCACAACCACCACATACTACTGCCTCCACCACATACTACTGCCTCCACCACATACTACTGCCACCACCACCACATACTACTGCCACAACCACCACATACTACTGCCTCCACCACATACTACTGCCACCACCACCACCACCACAGACTCTGGGGCTGCCCATGTCTTTAAGAAATATAAAAAAATATTAATTGTTTATTTCGAATATACAAATATGATTAGGTTAGGTTAGGTTAGGTTAGGTTAGGTTAGGTTACCGTGGTTAATCATAAGGTAAAATAAGCTGGGGTGTCTAATCTTGAGAGAGAGAAAGAGAGAGAGAGAGAGAGAGAGAGAGAGAGAGAGAGAGAGAGAGAGAGAGACGTGAGTGATGGAGGGTTCTGACTAAGGCTGTGATTGGTTACATAGAGTAAAATCAATCCCGGGACCAGAGTGTGATGGTATCTGGGGTCTGGGGTCTGGAGGCCTGGGGGCCTGGGGTCTGGGGTTCTGGGGTCTGGGGATCTGGGGGTCTGGGGTCTGGGGATCTGGGGTCTGGGGGTCATCTCCCCCCCCCCCCCCGCCGTTTTATGGTGTTCGGTTAAGTTCCTGTCGTAAATGAACGCCACCGCAGGCAGAAAATGGGTGATCGCTCGTCTGCCGTGGCTTCATGGCTTCCTAAAATGTTTCACTCACAGTAACTAGTGAGTGACATCTATGACCCTTACCACCACCACCACCACCACCACCACCACCACTATCGCCACCACCACCACCACCACCGCCACCACCACCACCGCCACCACCACCACCACCACCACCACCGCTACCGCCACCGCCACCGCCACCACCACCACCACCACCACCACCACCACCACTATCGTCACCACCACCACCACCACCACCACCACCACCACCACTATCGCCATCATCACCACCACCAGCCTGACACTACACATAGAGACACCCTCCACCCCCTTCACACACACCCACCCACTCACCCACCCATCCACTCCCCTACACCCACCACCCCACCCCACAAACTCCTAACCAACACCCCCCCCCCCACACACACCCAACATCACAACACCCACCCACTCACACCCCCCACACCCCCCACACTTATACACGAGAGCGACATCCATGACTCCTATAAAACTTAACTTATTGAAACCTAATCCTGGTAGTGGACGTGGACCTCTCTCTTATCTTATTAATTACCTGGCTGGCAACGGCACGCACAGGTAGACTTGACGGGCGGTAAGTTGGCGCTCAGGTAACACTCCCCTACGACCACGACCTATCTGTCTCCTGGGGTAAGAGAGAGAGAGAGAGAGAGAGAGAGAGAGAGAGAGAGAGAGAGAGGTGTCCTGTTATTAAAGTGCTTCATCTAATTAATTAACAACCAGCTAGTGTCCTAAAGAAGACATAGCGCCTGGAGAACACTGCCATCCATCACCAAACATATCTAAACCTTGAGCTGACAGTGGACACCTCCTGACGGTGGACACCTGACAGTGGACACCTCCTAACAGTGGGCACCTCCTGACAGTGGGCACCTCGTGACAGTGGACACCTCCTGACAGTGGATACCTGACAGTGATTACCTCCTGACAGTGGACACCTCCTGACAGTTGACACCTCCTGACAGTGGACACCTCCTGGCATTGGGCACCTGACAGTGGACGCCTCCTGACAGTGGACGCCTCCTGGCAGTGGACACCTCTTGACAATGGACACCTCCTGACAGTGGACACCTCCTGACGGTGGACACCTGACAGTGGACACCTCCTAATAGTGGGCACCTCCTGACAGTGGATACCTCCTGACAGTTGACACCTCCTGACAGTGGACACCTCCTGGCAGTGGGCACCTGACAGTGGACGCCTCCTGACAGTGGACGCCTCCTGGCAATGGACACTTCCTGACAGTGGGCACGTCCTGGCAGTGGATACCTCCTGGCAGTGGACATCTCCTGACAGTGGGCACGTCCTGGCAGTGGACACCTCCTGACAGGGGACACCTCCTGACAGTGGACACCTCCTGACAGTGGACACTTCCTGGCAGTGGACACCTCCTGGCAGTGGACGCCTCCTGACAGTGGACGTCTCCTGGCAGTGGACACCTGCTGACAGTGGGCACGTCCTGGCAGTGGACACCTCCTGACAGTGGACACCTCCTGGCAGTGGACATCTCCTGACAGTGGGCACGTCCTGGCAGTGGACACCTCCTGGCAGTGGACATCTCCTGACAGTGGGCACGTCCTGGCAGGGGACACCTCCTGACAGGGGACACCTCCTGACAGTGGACACCTCCTGACAGTTGACACCTCCTAACAGTGGACACTTCCTGGCAGTGGACACCTCCTGGCAGTGGACGCCTCCTGACAGTGGACACCTCCTGACAGTGGACACCTCCTGACAGTGGACACCTCCTGCGCAGTATTACCCATACAAGTCAGGTCAGTCGCCGCCGATGCCATTAGAGGAAGGGGAGGAGGAAGAAGAGGAGGGGAAGGAGGGGAGGGGGAGGAGGAAGAAGGAAGGGGATGGAGAGGTGAGAAGGAGGGGTGGGGGATTAGGGGAGGAGAAGAGGGAGAAGGATGGGGAGGGGAAGGAGGAGAAGGGGAAAGGAGAGGGAGGGGAGGGGAAGATGGGGGAGGGGGGGAGGGGGGGGGAGGAGAGGAAGGGGTTAGTCAGATAGGATCAACGCCATGTAACACTCTTAAATCATATCTGTTGTATGAGGAGTGGTGGTGGATGTCCCAAACAGGTAGAGGTGTCCGAGGAGATATGGGAGGGTTGTGTCTAAGTAAGTTTGGTTAGGTTAGTTTTTGTTGTGGTTAGGTTAGGTTTGGTTAGGTTAGGTGAGGTTGGGTTAGGATAGGTTAGGTAAGGTTAGGTTAGGTTTGGTTTGGTTAGGTTAGGTGAGGTTAGGCTAGGTGAGGTTGGGTTAGGATAGGTTAGGTAAGGTTGGGTTAGGTTAGGTTTCTAGTGGTGGATGGGGGTAGGGGTAGGGATGGGTGGTGGGTTGTGTCCTAATTAAGTGTCGTGAATAACGAGTGTCTAAATGGACGTAATGTCTGTATCAGTCTGTGTCCAAATAGGGAGAAGGTCATAGGACATAGGTTAATAGGGTAGGAGGAGATGTCCTAATTTAAGGCGAAGACGAAGGATTGTATCAATGATATAGCATGTGTTTGTGTGTGTGTGTGTGTGTGTGTGTGTGTGTGTGTGTGTGTGTGTGTGTGTGTGTTCTCTAGTGACCCTGTACATAAAGACGAACAGACCGAAAAGAGAGAGAGAGAGAGAGAGAATATTTTTCTAATATTCCCCACAAAAAATTTAACTCTCCCCAAACACAACACACACATACTGGAACTGCCTACAGGAGACGTTTATACAAGTTGACCTCATATGACCTCTTCTACCTTGGCAAGGGTTCAAACATATGCCCTCATGTGATAGAATCTTCCCCCGTACCTCCTGACCCTCCTACCCCTTCCCTACCCTCCCTCACCCTCCCATCACCGACCACGATAAGGCGGGAACCTCAATAATTGCCTGGGCATTTATCTCTGGAACAAGTTTATTAAAAATTTTGGGAGATGCGTTGAGGCCGATACAAGTGTGATTTATTCAGCTCTACCAATCAGGTGATCTGTTGTGGTCATCAGGTGATCTGTTGTGGTCATCAGCTGATCTGTTTTGTTCATCAGCTGATCTGTTGTGGTCATCAGCTGATCTGTTGTGGTCATCATCTGATCTGTTGTGGTCATCAGGTGGTCTGTTGTGGTCATCAGGTGATCTGTTGTGGTCATCATCTGATCTCTGTTGTGGTCTTCAGCTGATCTATGCGTGATGAAGGGATGGGATGAAGGGATGTGATGAAGGGATGTGATGGTGGTAGTCTGGTGGTTATACTTGTGGAGGAAATGCGTGGTAGTAGGCACTGAAGGAGGAGCAAACGTGGAGGGAATCTGGTTGCCAGTGGAGGGAACACATTCAATAAAAGGAGGGAGGGTGAAGTGGAGGGAGGAGGGAGGGTGAAGTGGAGGGAAAAGTAAAATAGAACTCTGGGAGGAAACAATTAAACTTATACAACAGAACCTAAGATTATATAGAAGTGAAGAGAACATTTGGTAGAACATAGAAGAACACCTCAGCATTTAAAAGAACACAACCCCAGCAAGACATAGCAAAATGCACCTGAACACGATAACATTTACTCGAACACAGCAGCAGAACACAGATATCCTAATAGCTGAACTGAACAGCATAACACAGCAGCAGAACACAGATATCCTAATAGCTGAACTGAACAGCATAACACAGCAGAACTCAAATCACAGGATAACAAAACATAACAGAAACACGAAGGAACACAACAGCAACAGGACAACAGCAAGGCACAGCAACAGGACAACAGCAAGGCACAGCAACAGGACAACAGCAAGGCACAGCAACAGGACAACAGCAAGGCACAGCAACAGAACAACAGCAAGGCACAGCAACAGGACAACAGCAAGGCACAGCAACAGGACAACAGCAAGGCACAGCAACAGGACAACAGCAAGGCACAGCAACAGGACAACAGCAAGGCACAGCAACAGAACAACAGCAAGGCACAGCAACAGGACAACAGCAAGGCACAGCAACAGGACAACAGCAAGGCACAGCAACAGGACAACAGCAAGGCACAGCAACAGGACAACAGCAAGGCACAGCAACAGGACAACAGCAAGGCACAGCAACAGGACAGCAGAAAGATATCATGGGGGAAGAATGACTGATCCCCCCCCCCCCCCTATGAGAGTCCAAGGGGTTTTAAGATAGAGCTGTACAGCGTCAAGGTGGTTGCCGCTGTGGTGAATTTCTTTATTTACCTGCTTTGTGGCGTCTGATTTATCTGCTGACACTGCTTGCATGTTTAAGCAGGCGGCCTATCTAACACATCCATCTTTATTCTGCTAATGTTCTTTGTTGGAGATGAATGGCCAAATACGGGCTGGACCGGGGATATTACCTTGTTGGACGCCACAATGGGCTTGACGAACGCGCATGCGCAGCTTGTTGTTTGGGGGGAGAGTTTTTGTGTTTATCTCAACGTTTCATCTTTATTTGTGGTATCTACATGTACATGACTTACACTCGGACAATATCTCTGTTTAAGGGATATGTATATATATGTATGTATGTTTGTTTGTTTGTTTCATTTACAGCTTGTGTACATGTTGCTTACTAAGAGAGGGTAAATAAACTGCAATTTACGTTTTAGTCTTTCCTCCTACACGGTGCAATACTTGTTTACGTGTGCTTCAGGACTGCAACGATATCTCCCTCTGCATTATTCATGGGCGGTGTTTTAAACTCTGTTCGCGTCATTTACATACCTGTAATACGTCGATAAAACATGTACTAATTATTACAATACTCTACCTAAGCTCATTCCATTTACAGTACATAAGTAGAAGGCGTTTACAGTATCTTCATAGAACTTACGATTTACAATGCATAAGTTGAAGGCATTTAGAGTATCGTCATAGAATTTACGATTTACAATACCACCATAAAAGTGATAGAGATGTTTAGTAATACGTCGATACATGTTGCTAGAATATTTACAATACCCTGGCGGAGGTGATTTACATAATTACTAACCCTTAAAAGATGTTATTTACATATGTAGAGATCCTGATCTTCCAAGATGAATACATTTATAAACAACAGTGTTATAAATCCTTATCTCTCTTACCTTCACTGTTGTAAAACGACCAGGGAGTGTGTGTGTGTGTGTGTGTGTGTGTGTGTGTGTGTGTGTGTGTGTGTGTGTGTGTGTGTGTGTGTGTGTGTGTGTGTTCCTAAAAGTAATGAAAAAGAACATATTTACTAACACTGATGAATGAAAACTTAAGATAATTGTAATTCGTAGAGGATATAGTGAGGGCTGTGTGATGTAACCAACTATATAATGTCTTCTTGGATGGAACAATAAGACAAGATTAAGACAATATGGATGACTGAGGAAGGTAACTAAAACGTAACGTGGATGTAACAGTTTATGGTTTATACGGTCAATAAAACATGGAATTATTTGTTCAGGTTTACAGTGACGTATAGTAGTAGTAGTAGTAGTAGTGGATACCAGTGAAGTAAACAAGATTCGTAGGTCCATTACGACAGAACGACAGCTCTGCCAAAATGATAAGCTGCAGCAACTGTTGCTGCAGGTACCAGAAAATTTGAAAAAAAAAAGTAGCTATAGCACAGGAGGTGGGCGCCTCGAACTGGTTAACTACATTACCAATAAGGGCAAATGGTTTCAGTCTCAATAAACAAGAATTTACAGATGCCATTGCTCTAAGTTACGGTAGGCCAGTAGAAGGTTTGCCCTCCCAATGCGTGTGTGGCTCTTCCTATGACGTCGATCACGCCATGGTGTGCAAGAAAGGGGGCTTCATATGCATGTGGCATGACGAAGTAAGGGACCTCACAGCAAATATGTTAAAGGAAATCTGTCATGATATCAGGGTAAAACCGTCCCTCCTTCCAATGGACGGTGAGAATTTCCAACATAGGACTTCAAACACATCCAACAAAGCCCGTGTTGACGTCGGTGCTCGAGGATTCTGGACGCTGGGACAGCAAGCCTTCTTCGACATCAGGATTTTTTATCCCATGGCTGCATGTTACCATAACTTAGCTATCGATGCTGCACACAGGAGGAACGAGAACGACAAGAGAAGGGCATATGGGGAGAGAATTCAAAATGTTGATCAAGGCAGCTTCACTCCTCTAGTGTTCACAACCTCTGGTGGGATGGGCCCAAGTGCAAGATGTTTCTACGCCAGACTCGCGGAGCTGATCTCCGAACAGAAGCAGCAGCCCAGAAGTTATGTTACAGCCTGGATGAGATGTCGACTGTCCTTCTCTCTCCTTCGGTCGGCTTTGCTCTGCCTCAGGGGAACGAGAGCTTCTGCCCCTACTCCGACAACTGCTGCAGATATTGACTATGAGGCTACAGTCACTGAATGCCGCATAGATATTCGGCTCAACTAAATTAACACAGATAGGATAGCTTCTTATGTATTAGGATATTTAATACTAAGGTAAATAAATGGTGGCGAAGGTGTGGCTATTGGGGGAGGCTGGAGGCCACGTAGGAGTAGTAGTAGTAGTAGTAGTAGTAGTAGTAGTAGAGAAACAATACAAAAATATACACCAGTGTTTTACCGGGTGTCTGGATTGGACCTTCATTAATGGTGCTGCCACCTAGCGGGACACACAGTCATCCTCCTCAGTATATGTTAGTGACGTCATACCTTGGGTAGAGATGGCCGTAAATGATAAACTATGACATCATATTGTTATACTCTATGTCATGTTGGGTAGATAATGTGTTCTCTCTTTATTATACCGTGAAGAGTATGTGGTATGTTGTAGGGTCATTATAATATATCTCTTATATATATTGTAGTGATATGTTAAGTCTAATATAAACAGTGTGATATAATCCTTAATATACTATGTTAGATATGGTGGTGGGAGTTAGGTTATATTTTGTGAGTGTTTAGCATATTGTGTGTGTGTGTGTGTGTGTGTGTGTGTGTGTGTGTGTGTGTGTCAAAAGTTATGATTGTGATATGTTGATATGTTGCATTTTGGGATGTTGCTTCTTGCAACCCCTCACACCTCCCCCCCCCCCCTTCCCCCACATCCCCTCAGCCCTTCCTTTAACACTCCGGGCACCGGACCCGCAGTGCAGGAAGAGTGGGGGGGGGGGGGGGGGGGGCAGGAGGAGGAGGAGGAGGAGAGGGAGAAGTAGAAGACGGGAGAAGGGAAGAGGAGGGGGAGAGGGGGAGAGAAGGAATAAGGAGGAGAGGGAGACGGAGGAGGGGGTAGAAGGAGGGGGAGATAGCTTGAAGGTAATATCCCAGTCTTAATTATTCCTGGCTATTTGCTTAACACAATAAAGTGACTTGACTGAAGTTCCCGTCAAGGTGGCCGGAGGGGGGGGGGGTAGGGAGGGAGGCATGCTAGGTTTGTGAGTGGGAGGGAGGGTAGAGAAGAGATGGAGGGAGGGAGAGTAGGTAGAAGTGTGGGGTAAGAGTGAGAGATGAGAGAGAGATAGAGAAAGAAAAGTAAAAAAGAGACAGTGAGAGAGACAGAAGAGCAGAAAGAAAGAGAAAGACACACACACACACACACACACACACACACACACACACACACACACACACACACACACAATAAACATTCACGTTAAGTTCCCCGCAAAATCTAATTATTATCACCACCATAATGGACCAGACATCTGTCAGGTATATTGGTATATTATAATGATGATGCTAATTATTTTATCCTTAATACGGCCACCGGATAACACAACACGGGTATACGGACCTAGTCATTTAAGAGAGTATGTTTACATATGCTACTCCCTCATCCTCCTACCCTGTCACCCTTCTCTTTTCCCTCCCTCTCTACCTTCTCTCCTTCCTCCCTCTTCTCCTTCATCTCTCCGTCCCCTTCCTCCCTCTTCTCTCTTCCTCCCTCCCTCTCTTCCTCTCTCTCCCTTCCTCCCCCGCTCTCTCCCTCCCCCTTTCCTCCCTCTCCCCCTCCCTTCTCTTGCGTGTCAGGCCGGGTTGCCTCTCCACCCTTACATATTAATGAGACAGGAGAGAGAGAGAGAGAGAGAGAGAGAGAGAGAGAGAGAGAGAGAGAGAGATTGTGGACGTTGAAGTGTGTGTTTGCTGTCTCCTGTATTTATTCATTATTGCTGTTTTCCTCTACATCATTTCTCTCTCTCTCTCTCTCTCTCTCTCTCTCTCTCTCTCTCTCTCTCTCTCTCTCTCTCTCTCTCTCTCTATCTCTCTTTCACGACTACTGCTTTATCTTATCGCCATCCTCCTCCTCTCCTCACTTCACAAATTCACTCTTATCACTCACCCCTTTCCCATCACTCCCCATTTCTCACCCATTACCCCCCCCACTATCCATCTCTCACCCCTCACCCCTTCCCCATCACTCCCCATTTCTCACCCATTACCCCCCCACTATCCATCTCTCACCCCTCACCCCTTCCCCTCCCCATTTCTCACCCATCACCCAGGAGCACTGAGTTTAATTAAATGGGTGAAATTCTAATATGAAGTTTCTGGAAGCTTTATAGTTTTGTGGTTAGGATTTGGGATTTTTTTTTGTTCACTGGGATTTTGTTTAAGGATTTTTTGATAGGGGGATTTTAGTCCGGTGAATTATGTCCAAGGATTTTCTTAAGTGGGATTTTAGTCAGTGAATTGTGTTTAGGGATTTTGTTTCAAGATTTTAGTCCAATGGAATTTTAGTCTTGTGGGATTTTATCGAGTGAGATTTTGTCTAATGTGATATTTTTTAGCATGTTACTGCCCAGTGGGATTTTGTCCAAAAAATTTGTCCAAACATTTTCTACCAATGGAATTTTATCGAGTGGGATTTTGTTCAGTGATTTTGTCCAAGATTTTTGTCTTGTTAGGGGTTGTCGTCACCTGATTGCCTCTGCGGGGATCCCAGAGTCTCGAGCAAACTAATTAAACTACCTGATTGGCGGGCCGTTCAACCAATGGGATGCCCCGTTGACTCGTGCGTAAATACAAGACGACTTCGTGATGATGGTCAATAATGTCTCTCTCTCTCTCTCTCTCTCTCTCTCTCTCTCTCTCTCTCTCTCTCTCTCTCTCTCCATCTATAAAAATCTCGTAAATAAAACACAGACCAACAATAATCTCTCCACTATAGTCAAAGATCGTGTACAATATATCTGGTTAAATCACTTACCGTAAACATTGAATATCGGGAATTACAAGGAGCCTTTAGTAATAAACCTCACTAAGTTTATCAGATTACATACCAATGACCTTCCCTGCTTCCACAGTTCCCCCCAGCCGGTCATACCCTCCACGGATGACGTAACAATGCTATCATGAACACGATATCGTCCAAAAATAAATAATAGAACTGTTATCTCTCCTTTAGACACGGACATCTTATTAGCCGGAGCCACAATGAATGGTGTGATTAACTTTTTATTGACTAAAGACTATAGAACCTCCGGCATAAGAGAGGGGGGGGGAGGGGAGAGGAAGGGGAGGGAGAGAACCTAACCTAACCTAACCTAAACTAACCTAACCTATTCCCCCAGGTAGCTTTAGGATATTTAATCATCAGGTGAAACAAGCTGAGGAGCTAATCTTCAGGTGATCTGGAGGGCGGGCACGGGGGGAAGTGGGCGTAGTATCAACAAAAACTTATCGCACAGCTAACATAAACAACAACAACAAACACAACAACAACAACAAAAACAAACACCTGTCTTTAAACCCCAAAATAGAACTTAGGATAAACATAAACAAAAATCTGCTGTTTACAAAATAAGATTAGCTGAGGACCTGACACTCCGCCTTGCAGCATCCCCAGCACCATGGCACCCCTTATACTGCTACTTATAGGCTGAATATATGAGTGTTGGGGGCCCACGATGGTAATGTGGGCGTCTTGTATATATTAGTGGTGGAGGCAGGCGGTAGTGTGACCAGGGAACATCGCGTTGTACATGATAATGACGCTCCGGATTGGCCTAGAGGGAGGAGCCATTTTATTGGTTGTTGAAGAAGGTCTGCATGGAGGATTACAAGTGGAAGTGAGGGAGACGGGAGAGGATAGAGAGAGACGGAGCAGGATAGAGCGTGTGGATAGACAGCATGAAAGATTAGAAATGGAAGGAGGGAAGTTAGGGAGATGAAGGAGGATAGACGGTGTGGATAGAAGGAGACGAAGGTGGGTAGAGTGTATGGATAGAAGAAGATGGAGGAGTGTAGATTTTGTGGATAGAGGGAGATGGAGGAGGGTAGAGCGTATGGAGGATTGGAAATGGAGGAAATTGTCAGCATGGATGATTGGGGATAGATGGATGACACTTAACTAAAGTCTTTTGTTCTTACGGAAGAAAAAAAAACTTAGGAACTCTTAAGAACTCATCCCTGTGTGGTAGGATTTGTGGTATATTTACTTATGTTCTCAAGTTACCAGTTAAGAGAGAGAGAAAATTGCCTTTGGAATGTTGGTGAATCTATCTTAAAGTTGAGTGAGTGAATGAGAGTGAAATATTTGTCTTAGAAAGTTATAAGACTCATGAGGCAGCCAGATAAGATCACTATAGTATACTTTATGTCGGTTCATGTTATCTTCTATGATGCCACACGTCGGATAACATTAACAGTGATGGGTTATCTAAGCGATATCTCTCGGTCCTGGATAATGAACCTTACGGAGATGATATCGGGATAATTATTGTTAATATAGTGGCAATATTACCTGCTGGATATAATATATTAATTTATGTATGTATATTATTTACAACTATACTAATTAAGACCATTTATTCATATGTATATTTTTATTACACTCTGAATTAATAAGTTGTATGTTCTAGTGTCAAAGTATAACAAAGGAAGATCGGACACTGGCCCCAACTGCACTGGCTAACCATTACCCCCGAACATGATCTGACAGGCAATTAACATCACGGTCCCAACTACTGCTGGGTAGACAGAGGCAAATGATGCAGTGTGTGTGTGTGGGGTTGGGGGGTCAGGAGTAGGGCATCAGGTATGGAGGGCTAGGTGTAGGAAGTCAGGTGTGTAGGGTCTCAGGTGTGGGGGCTGCAATAGGACAGGTGTAGGCCGACAGACAAGTAGACAGGAGCCCTTCATCACCAGCTCTCACCTGAGATGCCTTACAGATACGCATCTCACATTACCCCACCCAAGGTGAGACTCTTGTGGGGCAGGTAGGGCTGGTGAGAGGAGTAGAGGCGAGAGGGAGGGAAGGAGGGACGGAGGGAGAGAGGGGGGGACGGAGAGGCGAAAAGGAGGGAAGGAGGGAGGGAGAGGGAAAGGGAGAGGTGAAATGGAAGGAGGGGTGAAAAGAAAGGAGGGAAGGAGAGAGGCAGCATTGAGATAGATAGATAGATAACAAATTTCTCTTTTGCCATGTCTGTGAGTGTGGAAATCCATTCAGTAGGAGCCCAGTGTGTGTGTGTGTGTGTGTGTGTGTGTGTGTGTGTGTGTGTGTGTGTGTGTGTGTGTGTGTGTGTGTTGCGGCCTCTGCCCTGCATGGCAGTGAACAGTGACATTACCCACATGAATCTGACCTCTCTATATATAGCTGTTAATGAATATGATGTATTTCTTTGTGTATGAACCTCTGTCCTGTGTGGCAGTGAGAAGTGATACCACCCTCAGTGTCAAGACCTGACTGAATTACTCAGAATAGGCAAACTGTACTACAAGCTTTGTCAATAAATGTGTTAAACTAAATTAAAAAGAGACCACCACTCTTCTTCTTCTTCTTCTTCTTGAGAGAGAGAGAGAGAGAGAGAGAGAGAGAGACAGACATTAAGATGTTTCAGGCCTGGACACTATCTTAAGTTCAAATCTCCGCCTGATGACAGAGTTGGCTAATATACGGTGTACACGCCACGCACCTCTCTCCCTCCCTCCGCCACGCCACGCCACGCACCTCCCTCCTTTCCCACGCCACTCCACGCATCTCCTTCCTCACGCTACGCACACCACGCCACGCTCCTTCCACGCCACACACCTTCCACGCCATGCTCCTTCCACGCCACACACCTTCCACGCCACGCTCCTTCCTCCCCACGCCACACACCTTCGTCCCCACGCCACACACCTTCCCACGCCACACACCTTCCACGCCACGCTCCTTCCTCCCCACGCCACACACCTTCGTCCCCACGCCACACACCTTCCCACGCCACACACCTTCCACGCCACGCTCCTTCCTCCCCACGCCACACACCTTCCTCCCCACGCCACACACCTTCCTCCCTACGCCACACACCTTCCTCCCCACGCCACACACCTTCCTCC
>CAUDMG010001775.1:7820000-7885000 GCA_958450375.1 Homarus gammarus
TCTTGACGCAGGGATTATGGTTGTCACAATAGCATTTTTTACCCTAGTTATTCGCTAGTTAGTTTCTATTGATAGTGAGATAGATGTAAATGGAGAGAGAATAAAGAAATAGTGAACTCTAGCAACTCTTCCTGTATCTTACTCACCAAGCAGTTGTTGACGTCATCTGTTTATACATGACGTCACTGTATATTTATGTATACACTGTATCTACATGTATATATTCGTGTACAATTTGTCCATTAATATTTAGGTTTTTGGGATCACATGAAAAATAGCCCCCCAGCTTATTTCACCCTGACGATTACTTGAGAAGGGGGTTAGGTTAGGTTAGGTTAGCATTAGAGTGGTTCATTTTAACGTGAGATAATCTGGGTGTCTAATCTTCACGTGGTCTTTTTATTCTAAGATGGCATTATTATTTTCAGGTCAGGGAATCATAACAGTGACTTATGACGCACCCTGTATATATATATACCTGTCCAATGACACACCCTGTACCTGCCCACGACACACCAGCATATATGACCTAATATGTAAATTAACCTGAGAATATAATACGTTCGAGTGTACTGGGAAATACCTCAGTAGCGTCTCTCACTTCATTTACATATTCCTCATCATTTCTCAACGCCTTAAGTGTCACACCTGAGGCAGATACTATGTACAGGTGTCTCAGAAATACTTACGTTAATATTATGTTCTCTTATGGTAAGTTCTTGAGGATGGGATCGGACCTCGAGCTTTAGGGAATCCAATTCTTAGAAAGAGGAGAGAGAGAGAGAGAGAGAGAGAGAGAGAGTAGGTGAACGCTTCTAACGTCACCCCTAGAAGCTGGTGTGGACACTTTCGAACACTGCTTCAAAATAATTCGATTCGCTGTTGATGTCTCCGGATACTTTCAACGTATCCGAACACCGATGATGGTGATGATGGTAATGACCTATTCGAACACTGTGGACAATATTCGAACACTGTGGACAATATTCGAACACTGTGGACAATATTCGAACACTGTGGACAATATTCGAACACTGTGAGCAATATTCGAACACTGTGGACAATATCCGAACACTGTGGACAATATTCGAACACTGTGGACAATATTCGAACAGTGTGGACAATATTCGAACAGTGTGGACGCGTTCAGACGCTTTGTCGTGACGTCAGGCGGGCACGGGCGAAAAATAACAACGCCGCCAAACGGAGTCTACCAAATTATGGCCAATTATTGGTGCCGCTGCTCTTGCCTGGCTCTCTCTCTCTCTCTCTCTCTCTCTCTCTCTCTCTCTCTCTCTCTCTCAGTGAAACCTCATAGATACCGGAATTAAAACCATTACTAACGAAACAGGAGGCCAAGTAGATAACGAGGTAAAGACAATCTAGTAATTTTACCATTAGAAAACAGAACGATACCAGTAAAAAAGTTCTTAAATTCCACAGTAGAAACCACGTACAAAACAGAGATGATATTTTTTTGTGGGGGGTTAGGTTAGGTTAGGTTAGGTTAGGTTAGGTTAGGTTAGGTTTGGGGTAGGATGTCTAGTGCCTGTACCGAGAGACATAACTAACCCGACACAACCCTAACACACTATTAGCTTAGCTAGGCGGTCAGCCCGCCCTCTCTTACCTCCTCCTAAATTTCTTCAATTTCCGAACTATAACTTCCTTCCCCCACCTCTAATGTTCCCTCACCCCTCCTTTCTCTACCCCTCCCCCCCCCCCAAAAAAAAAAAAACCACACCACTTATCACTACCAACCTACCACCACCACCCACCTACCACCACGCACCTGCCACCACCACTACTAGCACCACCACCAACAATAACAACAACAACCACCACCACCACTACCAGCACCAACCACCAACATTAAGTAAACTGGGTGAATGAGGTAATGGCGGTAGTGTTTGGTGGAGTGATAATTCTATAGCATTATCAGACTGTGTCAACCCCAGGTGGCGGCTGACGGCAACAATTATAAGGACGATAATCATAATAATTCTTGAGAGAGAGAGAGAGAGAGAGGTGTGACTTGGTGTTATTACTGAGGTGTCCAGGTGATGTTTTTGCTGTGTATGTATGTATGTAGTAGGCAGCTACCAAACAGGGAGGTACTACCACCTGGGAAGATATTGGAAGCATAATGTATTGTCTGATGGTAGACCCTGCTGCCAGATGGCATCACGAAAACTGTGACCAAATCCCAGGTTGGTCATCTGCCTTTCTGCCTCATTTACACAATATTACAGGGACTCAATTGTTTCTCTTACTTTATATACTGTGTATCGTTTCTCACTCTTGATTTATTTTTTCGTTTTTGTATTATTTATGGATATAATTATTATTATTATTATTTGTATTTTTTTATAATTTTTATCTATTTTATTAATTCATATTAATTATTATTATTATTATTATTATTATTATTATTATTATTATTATTATTATTATTATTATTATTTCTCCCACCAGGCCCTGATGTGGGTCAGTGACCTGTGCGCGGGTAGAATAATCCCAGTAAAATAAAAATGTGTATGTATTACTCTTAAGATTTTCAGCTACCTCCAATAATATTACACCTTTTCCGCACCTGCAACACATCTCCACCACACCTGCAACACATCACCACACCACCCCTCCAACACACCTCCAACACACCTTCAGTGCCTCGAACACATCTCCACCACACCACTCACACGTCTCCCACATCACCACTACACCTCCAGCACCTCCACCACACCACTCCATCTCCACCACACCTCCAATAACTCCCCTACAGCTCCACCACCGCAACACCCCTCACACGTCCCCACCACCTCCAGCACCACACCTCCAGCACCTCCACCACACCTCCATCACACCTCCAATACCTCCCCTACAGCTCCACCACCGCCACACCCTTCACACGCCCCCCCCCTCCACCACACCTCCACCACACCCCTCACACTTCCCCCTACACCACCACACCACCATCACAACACCACCACCACCTCCAGCACCGGGCCTGAGCACCTCCAGAGCTGGGATAGGTTGGGACCGTCATTACCCAGGCCAAAGTATGCAAGCTGAGGAGATCTACATGGGTGATAAGGTGTGGGAGACCCAGAGGGGAGATTCTTCAAGGTTCCTGCGTTAAAGTTTACCCCTAACAGGTGATGTCAGGACGCGTCTAACTGCTGGCTTACTTTACCTGCGACACCAAGGTTGATTCTTGAAGGTTCTTGCGTTAAAACATATATATATATACACCTTTAGTCTCTTAGTAGGATAAATGCGTCGTTACCTTGGATAACTACGACTAAAATGTGAATATTTCAAGGTTATTAAGTATCTTTAATTACCGATGTGAGAGTTTACCTCAATGTCTTACTACATCACAATAATGATGGTCTTGTATAACGTTAAATTGGAGTAAGTTCCTGGGGTCCACAGAGGGTGTTTAGGGGTCCACAGAGGGTGTTTAGGGGTCCACAGAGGGTGTTTAGGGGTCCACAGAGGGTGTTTAGGGGTCCACAGAGGGTGTTTAGGGGTCCTCAGAGGGTGTTTAGGGGTCCACATAGGGTGTTTAGGGGTCCACAGAGGGTGTTTAGGGGTCCACAGAGGGTGTTTAGGGGTCCACAGAGGGTGTTTAGGGGTCCTCAGAGGATGCTTAGGGGTCCTCAGAGGGTGTTTAGGGGTCCTCAGAGGGTGTTTAGGGGTCCACAGAGGGTGTTTAGGGGTCCTCAGAGGGTGTTTAGGGGTCCTCAGAGGGTGTTTAGGGGTCCACAGAGGGTGTTTAGGGGTCCTCAGAGGGTGTTTAGGGGTCCACAGAGGGTGTTTAGGGGTCCACAGAGGGTGTTTAGGGGTCCTCAGAGGGTGTTTAGGGGTCCTCAGAGGGTGTTTAGGGGTCCACAGAGGGTGTTTAGGGGTCCACAGAGGGTGTTTAGGGGTCCACAGAGGGTGTTTAGGGGTCCTCAGAGGGTGTTTAGGGGTCCTCAGAGGGTGTTTAGGGGTCCACAGAGGGTGTTTAGGGGTCCTCAGAGGGTGTTTAGGGGTCCACAGAGGGTGTTTAGGGGTCCACAGAGGGTGTTTAGGGGTCCACAGAGGGTGTTTAGGGGTCCACAGAGGGTGTTTAGGGGTCCTCAGAGGGTGTTTAGGGGTCCTCAGAGGGTGTTTAGGGGTCCACAGAGGGTGTTTAGGGGTCCTCAGAGGGTGTTTAGGGGTCCACAGAGGGTGTTTAGGGGTCCACAGAGGGTGTTTAGGGGTCCTCAGAGGGTGTTTAGGGGTCCTCAGAGGATGCTTAGGGGTCCTCAGAGGGTGTTTAGGGGTCCTCAGAGGGTGTTTAGGGGTCCACATAGGGTGTTTAGGGGTCCACAGAGGGTGTTTAGGGGTCCACATAGGGTGTTTAGGGGTCCACAGAGGGTGTTTAGGGGTCCTCAGAGGGTGTTTAGGGGTCCACAGAGTGTGTTTATGGGTCCACATAGGGTGTTTAGGGGTCCTCGGAGGGTGTTTAGGGGTCCACAGAGGGTGTTTAGGGGTCCACTGGCTTAAACTCACAAAAGGTTTAATAAAGAAAGGCTCCCCCCCCCCCCCCTCCTGCCTGCTGTTGTTGTGTATCTGTTGTTTATGTCCAGGAATGGTAAGTGAACAAGTATACCCGTACAGAGTACCCGTCCAATTGTGGTTCATGTGTACCCCCACTTAAGGCGGAGGGTTGAAGACGTCTATATATATATGCAAGAGCATCACTTAAGACAGGCCATTGTGACCCTAATACAGGAGTCAGAGAGATTCAGGACAGTTGGTTAGGTTAGATTAGGTTAGGTTACCAAGAAAAACATATCAATCAAGGTTGCCAAAATAGATAACGGACATAGCTGTCAGTGTTACCAGAGCAGGTAATAATGAAAGGCCTTCCAGCCTACCTGGGGGAGGGTTTTGTCTTAATTGTGTTGGGTAAGTTGGGCCTCCCTTCACGAGGTGGTGTAGGAGCGTGACGTGTGTGTGTGTGTGTCACCCTCATGGTCGTCACACGTCGCTGTGTCACCCTCATGGTCGTCACACGTCGCTGTGTCACCCTCATGGTCGTCACACGTCGCTGTGTCACCCTCATGGTCGTCACACGTCGCTGTGTCACCCTCATGGTCGTCACACGTCGCTGTGTCACCCTCATGGTCGTCACACGTCGCTGTGTCACCCTCATGGTCGTCACACGTCGCTAGGGAGACAAATGGTAACAGTCCTTTTGAATGTTAAATCTTTTGTGATGATTTTTTTTCCTGACGCTAATCAGTAAGAAATTACTTATCATGCAAAGAGATAGACAGAGAGAGAGAATAAATGAGAAAAGGGGAGACAGACAGAGGAGGAGACAGGTAGAGAATGAATCAAAAAGGAAGAAGAGATCGAGAGAGAAAATAAAAAACTACGCCCCCTGTTTATCCCTTCCCTTACCCCTCACCTCCCCTCTCTCATCCCTCACTACTCCTCCTCCTCCCACAAGGGGGCGCTTGGCTCCCTCGGACAGACGGCCTCGAAGACCTTTCATGTGGACTAGAGCGGCGGCCATTAGATATACCAACTGTATATCAATTATTGGCCGTCAGGTGCTGGCAAAAAACAGGTTACCCTTACAAAGACGCACCACAGCCGCTCATAGCTTCCCTGTAGTGCAAATAATTGACTCATTCGACGCAACAACCACCACCAACAAAGCCAGCCTCAACAGTCGAAAATCCCATCGGATACTTCCCCTGAGGAACGACCCTACCATCCTACCTTACCTGTGTTACCTGTGTCTTTCTGGGTCTTACCTGTTCAATTATTGGTCTTTAATTCTCGTTTGGATGTGCGACTTGTGGATGAGTCGGCAAATATTTCCACAGTGGGGGATGGGACTGGCTCAACGCCTCCAGGAACTGTCTGACGCAGGGGACTGGCGATCCTCAGACCTCTTGGAGAAGGGGCGAGTATCCAGTACCACTCAGGCAATATAAAGACGTGGAAAATGAAAGGAGTTGTGAAGGTGTGGAAGACATCAACTCTCAGAGCCTTCACTTCATTACCGCTTACAATACTTTACACTTTACACTCCACACTTGACACTTTACCTCACCTTGTGTTAAGTCCCTCAAGAAAATATTGCTGCCTAATGAATTGATGATCTATAAGTGAAATAATAAGGCAATTGTTTACTGTTAAAACTGTTGATGTATACATGTATGTTAAATGTTCAGAGTGCTATTTAACACAAGATAAAATATTGTTCATTTATAGGTAAATATTGATATATACGTTTAATAATTCAGGTTGTATTTAGAGTTATTAAATTAGTGTATATAGTAATACTCTAATGCTTAAGATCATGTGAGTATCTAGTGAGTTGATGAAACACGTGTCTAGTGAGTTGATGAAACACGTGTCTAGTGAGTTGATGAAACACGTGTCTAGTGAGATAAAATATTTATATATTGCAGTTTTTTGATATAAAGAAAAATTATATAAATTGTTTTAATGTTTATTTAATCTATTTAACAGTTTAATTGGGATCTGTGATTAGTTTACCCGTTTAGACACCTGTCAGTTAGTCCTGCTTAGACACCTGTCAGTTAGTCCTGCTACACCTGTCAGTTAGTCCAGTCTAGACACCTGTCAGTTAGTCCTGTCTAGACACCTGTCAGTTAGTCCAGTCTAGACACCTGTTAGTTCTCGTTATCTCTTGGAAACATTCAGCCGTAAATAAAGTAAATAATGAGTGCTACAGTGACACACACACACACACACACACACACCTGTATACAGACAAACACTCATTGTCTTTTCACCTCTCATTGCCTCCCCCCTTCCCTCCCTCATCATCCCACCCCTTAACACACATATACATTCTCCCCCCTCCCCCTTCTCCCCCCACACAAGAAATATATTCTCTCCTCTCTCTTTGCCTCCTCCACCAATCTGTCTCTCCCCTCCTTCCTCACACTCCTCCCCCTCCTTCCTCACACTCCTCCCCCTCCACAAACGCATTCTCTCCCACACTCTTCCATTCCCCACCCACTGCCGCCCCACCAACTCCACCCGTCCTTACCACCAATGCCTTCCCCCACCATCTCCCCACCACCACACCTCCTCCCCCACCCTCACCACCCCTCCTCCCCCCTCACCACCCCTCCCCTCCACATAACTCAGGGTTACAGTAAGGGTCGTGTTGGTACTATTATGAGGTTACACTGTTGACTGTGATGGCTGGTCCTCACTCACTCACATATCGCTCCCCGCCGCCTCACCCCTGGGCACTCCTCTCTTCTTGATGCTTTTGGGGGCGTGGGGGTGGGTCTATGGGCGTGGGGTGAGTCTTTGGGCGTGGGGGATGAGTATGGGCGTGGGGGTGAGTCTATGGGCGTGGGGTGAGTCTTTGGGCGTGGGGGATGAGTATGGGCGTGGGGGTGAGTCTATGGACGTGGGGTGAGTCTTTGGGCGTGGGGGATGAGTATGGGCGTGGGGGTGAGTCTATGGGCGTGGGGTGATTCTTTGGGCGTAGAGAGGTGAGTCTGTGAGCGTGGGGGTGAGTCTATGGGCGTGGGGTGAGTCTGTGGGCTTGGGTGATGAGTATGGGCGTGGGGGTGAGTCTGTGAGCGTGGAGAGGTGAGTCTATGGGAGTGGGGTGAGTCTGTGAGCGTAGGGGTGAGTCTATTGGCGTGGGGGTAAGTTTTTAGGCGTGGGGGTGAGTCTTTCGGGCGTGGAGAGGTGAATCTGTGAGCGTGGGGGTGAGAGTATGGGCGTGGGGGTGAGTCTTTGGGCGCAGAGAGATGAGAGTGTGGGGGAAAGTCTATGGGCGTGGGGGTGAGTCTCTGGGCGTGGGGATAAGTCTTGGCGTGTTATTCCCGCCGTTTGTCAGGGTTGGCGAGTTTTTTATAGCCAGGGGTGAGCGCCGCCTGGCTACACGGCCCCGCCCACAGTTTGGCGGAATCCACGTGTACGAGGCCCAGGCGTGCTGTGATTGGTCTTTACTCACTATAATCTACGTTGATTGGTTCTTCCTTACCGTAATGTATCAGCCTTAACTTAATCTAACTAATATTAACCTCATCCGTAATGCCAACATAGTTAAATGAACACAGAGACGTTAAATTAGGTTAGATATGAGGTGAGGTTACGTGAATTTTGGTTAGGTTAGGTTAGGTTAGGTTAGGTTAAGTGGTTGTAATCCTATGATATTTTTCTCCACAACAGAACTTTGAGTTGACTAAAAATAAAATAAATTATTACACCTGCCACACCGTCTGCCACTCACCCTTTCCACCACCCACACCTTCTGCCACCCACACCGCCTGCCACCCACCACCCACACCGTCTGCCACATACCACCCACAACCTAACCTCTCACCACCACCACCCACAACCACCCACAACCTAACCTCTCACCCCCACCACCACCACCACCCACAACCACCCACAACCTAACCTCTCACCACCATCACCCACAACCACCCACAACCTAACCTCTCACCCCCACCACCACCACCACCCACAACCTGACCTCTCACCACCACCACCACCACCCACAACCTAACCTCTCACCACCACCACCACCACCCACAACCTAACCTCTCACCACCACCACCACAACCACCCACAACCTAACCTCTCACCACCAGCACCACCACCACCACCCACAACCTAACCTCTCACCACCACCACCACAACCACCCACAACCTAACCTCTCACCACCACCACCACCACCACCCACAACCTAACCTCTCACCACCACCACCACCACCACCACCACCACCCACAACCTAACCTCTCACCACCACCACCACCACAACCACCCACAACCTAACCTCTCACCACCACCACCACAACCACCCACAACCTAACCTCTCACCACCACCACCCACAACCTAACCTCTCACCACCACCACCACAACCACCCACAACCTAACCTCTCACCACCACCACCCACAACCTAACCTCTCACCAACATAACCCTTCCTGCCAGCCATCCATCAGCCACAGTCTCCCAGGGGCCTCATACTAGGGGCACGGCTCGGCCAGACACACGTCTTCATTACTCCCCCTTCGTCCCGCTCAGACACCCAGACTTGTTTTATTCCAAGGATGGAAGGAAGAGTTATGATGGTATAATTCATTTTTTTTATTTTTTTGGCTTACAGTATTGGTACATTAGGTTATATTGTGATGTTTTTGTTATTGTTATTATTATTGTTGTTGTTTGCTGTTATTATTATTATTATTATTGTTGATGTTGTTGTTGTTTACAGAACCCTGCTCTTACATATAAACTTTTCTCTAGTGTATATGTTACTGATGTTAATTAAGTAGGTTACTATATGTCTTTGTTCGTCATGGGAAGAATAATCAGACAGTTGGCGGGGTCGGTGTGAAGGCTTCAACACCTCGACTGAGACGGATCAAAGCTTGGACTCATAGGCACGACACACACCAGATGGTTCATTGGCGATAGCAAGCTTGGAGCACATGACCCAGTGTTGCCTTACTGCCTCGTGTGTCATGTGGGGGTGAAGGGTGTGGGGAGGGGGGAGGAGTGTGGGGAGGGGGGAGGAGTGTGGGGAGGGGGGGAAGGGAGAGGTGAAGGGTGTGTTGGGAGGGGGGGGAGGGGTGAAGGGTGTGGGGAGGGGGGGAAGGGGAAGAGTGTGGCGAGGGGGAGGAAGGGGAGGGGTGAGGGGTGTGGCGAGGGGGAGGGGAGGGGGGTGGGAAGGGGAGAGAGTAGGGTAAAGGGAGGGAGGGAGGGTGAAGAACGTGGGAAAGGGTGGGGGGAGGGGAGAATGATAAGGGTGAAAAACATAGGAAGGGGGAAGAAGGGTGATAAGGCGTATGGGGAGGGCTAAAGGACGGAGGGGGATAAGGAAGAAAGGGAGAAAGAAAGGAAGATAAGGGCGAGGGAGAGGGGTGAGAGACGCGCCCTCAACTCAGGTCACGTGCTGGCCAATTGAGGTCAAATTACCGGAAACGATCACGTGTGTCCAGCCTCACTAAACTGTTTATTCTACGTCACGGAGTGTGTGGCTGACCTTTGACCCCTGTGAGGTCACTGTGTGTGTGTGTGTGTGTCTTTTAAGCTTGAAGATGCACACACACACGTACTCTCTCTCTCTCTCTCTCTCTCTCTCTCTCTCTCTCTCTCTCTCTCTCTCTAATATAACTAAAAAGAAAAGAATTAAGCGAAGACGTAAACAGAGATAGAGAGAGAATATAGGAGAGAGAGACAGACAGATTGCCAGAGAGAGAGAGAGAGAGAGAGAGAGTCCGGAGTTACCTGCCAGGTTGATCGGCTCATATATTACAAGTATCAATCATTTATGTTAATGAAAACCTGAACGTTCATTTACCTGTGTGTGTGTGTGTGTGTGTGTGTGTGTGTGTATTCAACTACTAGTTATCAATCAATTTATTTATCTATCTATCTATCTATCTATCTATCTATCTATCTACAGTATATATATAATGAAGGGTAACATGATATCCTTTCATTTCATAATTCAGAGTCTTCTTAGATAGAGAGAGAGAGAGAGAGAGAGAGAGAGGTGTAATGGCTGCTACAATTTATCACGTGAAGGATTATTATCATTCATAGTTAAGTCTTAAGAGTCTTTTATCATCCTGTGTCCTGTTGGTTGTTTTATTATGATTTGTGTGTGTGTGTGTGTGTGTGTGTGTGGGTGTGTGTGGGTGTGTGTGTGTGTGTGTGTGTGTGTGTGTGTGTGTGTGTGTGTGTGTGTGTGTGTGTGTGGGTGTGTGTGGGTGTGTGTGTGTGTGTGTGGGTGTGTGTGTGTGGGTGTGTGTGTGTGGGTGTGTGTGGGTGTGTGTGTGTCTGTGTGTGTGTTTAGGTGTTTTTTGGTTTTTCCTGTGTTTTATTTTGATTTGTTCTTTTCGGTTTGTTTTTGTTGTTGAATATTTAGTTTTTCTGTAAGTGTTCTTTTCTTACTGTTGTGGTGTTTTACTTGTTTGTTCGGTGTTTTATTTTCTCTGTTGATGTATTTTTATTTTCTGTGTTTGTGTTTTATTTTGTGTTGTTTGTTTCGATGTATTATTTTAGTTTATTGTATTTTTCGTGTTTTATTTTTATATCATACTCCAATGTGTGTTTTTGTTTCGTGTTTTAATTTTCATGGGCAGTATTCTTCACCCCTTGTGTGTTTTATCTCCCGGTGGTTTAATATGTGTTGTGTGTGTTGGTAATTCATCACAGGTAACAAGCAGTTAACTTGGGGTAGGGAGAGTGGGGGGGGGGTGAAGCGGGGTGTAGTGGGGAGGGGGTGTAGGTAGAGATGAGGGAGGGGGTAAGGGAGTAGGTAGAGGGGGTGGGAGGGGGGGGGTGTTGATGAGGGATAAAGGTGTGTAGGTAGAGATGAGGGAGGGGTAAAGGAGGAGGGGGAGGCTGGGGAGGGGGGAGGGGCCCATAATACCTACTTACTATTCACACATCGACGTCAACAAACACCATCCAAACGTAAATAAACATTGATCAGCTGACTCCTCCATGACGGTTACCAATTTGGGATTTGTCAAGACGAATTTCCCACAATACCCCAATAAAACACAAACAAAAACAAACAAAACGAATTAAACTAAAAAAAAATGATAAAAAAACTAATCTAGTTAATCTATATTTTATGAATTAATGATTAGAAATAAATAGTGTTTTTGTTTTTGTTTCTCGGTCAGTGATGAAGGAGAGAACGGTCCTGTCAAACAAGGATATTTACTTTGGGTGAAATATATGCAAGACAGACAAGCTCTCTGATCAATAAATCCTCAGACAAGAGGCTCTTCCACACCTGCAACACGGGGGTCAAATGATCCTCAACATTGGTGTGTAGTTTTTTATTTTCTATTTTATTTTTTTTAAAAGTTTACTACACTGTATTGATCTGAGGGAGGGAAGGAAGGGTCGCGTTCTCTCACCTGTTCCCACTTCCCTAGATACTGTAGTTGTGTCTATCTCTGTGTGTGTGTGTACCAACAGCCTGACCACACACACACACACACTCCGGTAGTAAGGATCGCATCGGTCACGCAGCAGGGTACGAGAAAAACAGACCGTGACGTAATATTAAGTTCAAGTATAAACAAAGTCGCCTTTTAATAACACAATGTTGACGCCGGCGGCCATTTTTACACCTCAGCTAAAGAAAATAATCGGCTCTCTTATATTTTTTTTAATTATTATTATTTTTTTTTAGGTGAGTCTTGTGGAAATATCAAAAGGTGAATTATTCCTCTGTATTTTGAAAGTTTGTCTTATCTGGTGGTACAGTGGTGTAGTTACAGTGATAATCTGGTGTACTTATAAGGGTACAGGGGAACAATACAATGGTGAAGGAATACAGTTCTCTCTCTCTCTCTCTCTCTCTCTCTCTCTCTCTCTCTCTCTCTCTCTCTCTCTCTCTCTCTCTCTCCACACATACACACACAGTTACAACCTCATTAGTGAGTGTTCCTATGCGTACACAGGCTCGACCAGTCAGACATGCAAGCAGTCATGTCAGACCAAACTGGTGTTAGTAGTAGTGGCAGTTGTGGTGATGGTGGTAGTGGTGGTAGTTGTGGTGATGGTGGTAGTGGAGGTGATGGTGGTAGTGGTGGTGATGGTGGTATTGGTGGTAGTTGTGGTGATGTTGGTAGTGGTGGTAGTTGTGGTGATGATAGTTTTGGTGGTGGTAGTAGTTGTGGTGCTTTTGATGATGGTGGTTGTGGTAGTAGTAGTGGTTGTAGCAATCATGGTGATGGTAATGCTAGTGATAGTAGTTGTGGTGGTAATGGTTGCAGTGGTAGTGATTGTGGTGGTGATGGTGGTTGTTAGTTGTACCTACCTCCCTCCCCATCCCCCCAGGCCACTCTCACACTTGCTTCTCCTTCCTTCCCTCCCCCTCTCACTCCATGAAGGTAAGTCCCCCCTGCTTCTCTCACCATGAGGTAAAAACGTAAACATTGCCTCCGTCGACAGTCTGAAGAGAAGGTTTTTTAATGGGTAATCGGTGTTTACATTTTTAAAGGGGCTGTGTGAGTCCGGTTGGGTGAGGGAGAGGGAGAGAAGGGAGAGAGAGAGAGAGAGAGAGAGAGAGAGAGAGAGAGAGAGAGAGTGTGTGTGTTTTAAAGGAACTTATTATATAGTTAAAGTATCGTTATAACAGGGTCACATTATAATGGCATTATTGTACTATAACTTAAGTCAGTCAGTTAGATACAATCACACATATTCAGTTAAGGGAAAAACTCATCTTACGAACTTTTGAAAAACGTGGATTCTGAACTACGAATTCACCAGTAAGTTATTTCTTTACCTTAAACACAATGAAATATAACGTTACGGTAGAGTCTTTTGGGTGATTTAGTCGCCATCTTTGTAAACATTAGAGAACCAGATATGAATTGTCTTAGGTCTCGATATAAAGGGAAAATTTTGACTTTCGAGCATTTTAGAATTCTTGGCGGATCATTGCATGTGTGTTAGTTGAAGTCTCTCTCTCTCTCTCTCTCTCCCTGTATAAATGAGTGTATCTGTATAACTCGAACCAATGTACACCCATTACAGAACCAGAACACAAACCCACCAACCACGAAAAATCTCAACACCTGTCGACCAATCACCTCACGTCATACCCGCATACGCGTGGATTTTTCTCTTTCTCCGAGGTCCCCTGCTGTTGGCTCAAGGGGGTTAAAATTAGAATATTCATCCGAGTACACCCGATCGTATCTCACTGGCTGATTATTTGATCGTACCTGTGATAGAGGTGTGGTGAGGAGAGGACCCACTGTTGCAGGTGAGGAGCTAATGGAGAGGTGTGTGAGAGGGAGAGGGAGAGGTGTGTGTGTGTCCAGCAATATGTCAGAGAGATATTGAGAAAAGTGAGAGAGAGAGAGAGAGCTATACCACACCAGCGAGGAGGAACAAATAAGATTCAGGAATAAAGAAGCTTCGTCAGCTGCTGTTGTTGTTGTGTTGTTGTTGATGTTTCTGTTGTTGTTGTTGTTGTTGTTGATGTTTCTGTTGTTGTTGTTGTTGTTGTTTCTCTTGTTGTTACTGTAGATGTAGTTATTGTTGTTGTTGTTGTTATTCAAGACGGTACAATGGCGATAGTTAATTTAAATGAGGTACACCTGTGGCCCGCCAGGTGAGTGTTTACAGGTGAGAGAGAGAGAGAGAGAGAGAGAGAGAGAGAGAGAGAGAGAGAGATCAGTTGGCGTGGTCTCAACTCTGATACTTTACGACACTGGTTCGACACAGCAGCGACGCCAACGCCAACACGCCATAAACAAGGTGCCGATTCTCAGAGCTTCGTAAGATCAATTTCGATCCTCGTAAGTTAAGGTGAGAACTTATCTTATCTGATTCACTTAAGCTACGAGAGAGAGAGAGAGAGAGAGAGAGAGAGAGAGAGAGAGAGAGAGTCTTGGTGTATTATTAACGCCATTTTCTCCTCCATTTTAATGTCTCATAGGTTATTTGGTTTGGTTAGGTTAGGTGTCATAGTTTAGATCAGGGTTAGATTCGGTTAAATGTCACAGGTTAAGCTACTTCGGTTAGGTTAGATTGTGTGCCACAGGTTAAGCGAGTTAGATACATTCACTCACTCCCTCGCTAAGACAACCATCTTACTTCTCTTTGAGGATGTGGGGCCCTAGAGTCACCTCATGTCAAGTCGTAAGATCAACACTGGGTGACTCCACTGAGCTGCTCACACCTCCACCGCTTATCGTGTTACCTGTTGGTGCCATGGTGTAGCGGCCGCTTTGTGTGGGGTGGTTGGAATGGTGGTGGTAGATGGTGGTATGGGGAATGGGGCGAGTTAGGGGGTGGGGGTGGTTGGGGAATGGGGGTAGATGGGGGGTATGGTGGTACTAGGTGGTGATGGTGGTAGGGGGATAGTGGTAGTTGGTGGTGGTGGTTGGGGAATGGGGGGAGTTAGAGGGATGGTGGTGGATGGCGATGGATGGTGGTAGATTGTGGTTGTTGGTGGTGGTAAGGGAATGGTGATTGATGAGGTAATTGGTGTCGATGTTCAAGGGATATTTGTTTCTGTGTTTATGTTCGAGGAATAGACCTAACCTAATCTAACCTAACCTAACCTAATCTAACCTAATCTAACCTAACCTAATCTAACCTAACCTAACCTAACCTAATCTAACCTAATCTGACCTAACCTGACCTAACCTAACCTAACCTAACCTAATCTAACCTAATCTAACCTAACCTAACCTAATCTAACCTAACCTAATCTAACCTAACCTAACCTAACCTAATCTAACCAAACCTAACCTAACCTAACCTAACCTAACCCCCCATGTGACATCAAGGTGTTTAATCATCAAGTGAAATAAACTGGGGTGTCAAAACTTCAGGTTATCAACATTTTTAGTAAGACAAAGACGAGAATTTATCGAGCTAATGAAAAGTTTCTTAGGTTTACTGATATGATCGTATTAACCAGGCGAACAGAGAGACAGAGACGGGAGAGAAAGAGACAGAGGCACAGAGATAGTGAGACAGACAGACAGAGAAAGAGACAGACAGAAACAGAGGCATAGGAAAAGACAAAAAGACAGAGAAAGAGAGACAAAGAGAGACAGAGAGAGAACATCCTCCCCAAGCAAGCTATGCAAATTAGTCTCCCAATTACTTCATGCACTCGTTTATACTAGAAAAAAACTTGATGATTTTTACGTCATCGCAAGCAGGACAAAAATTCGTCTGTTAATTATCCTGTAATGACGCCCATCCTGGGGTAACAAAGGCAGCAAGCACAGGCAGGGTGAGAGAGGAAGGAAGGGGGGGGGGGAGGGTAGTGGAGGAGAGAAGGAGGGGTGGAGCAAATAGGGGGAGGTGGGTAGAGAAGAGAAGGAAGATGGAGGAAATAGGAAGGGCGAAGAAGAGAAGGAAGGGTGTAGATGAGAGGGAAGGCCGAAGAAGAGAGGGAAGAGGTAGGAAAGGGAAATTTGGCCTTCAAAGGTTTCGTCTGACCTCCAAATAACCTCAATGAGGTTTTAGTCTAGTCTCCATACGTATTGAGGATGTCTCGGCCTGGCCTCTTAAAGTGTCCTCGGGGAAGGGTCTCGACCTCTAGGGGGTGAAGCAGTAACACCATAAATAACTTGAAGGTGTCGTCATTAGTGTTACCAGCCACAACATTCTTCAGTGACCCAGACCCAATATACGGTGTTCCTCAGGGCCCGCGCTTGGTCCCTACTTGATTTGTAATCCTGATTTAATTTATAATTTTTGTTATTTTTGTATTCTTTTCATTTCTTTTTTTCACTTTCATAATTGTGTATTTGTATTTGTTATGTTTGTTCTTCTTTTATTATGTTTTCTTTGTCTCTTTTTTCTTTTTTTTTATGTTTTGATTGTGGATTTCCTTCACCCTCTTCTCCTCCTCCTCCCTCTTCTCACCTCTCTCTCCTCCTCCTCCTCCAGCTTGTCCCCCAGTACCCCCTCCCTCCCCACATTACAACACCTCACCTGAAGTCGTCCTCCCTTCCCTCCCTCCCTCCCTCCCTCCCTTCCTTCCTCCCTCTCACCTAAAGAACTTAAAAAAAATCTTCTTTTATACATAAACCATAAAAATGTCCTTCTTTATACCTAAGCCATAAAAGCCATGTGCTGGGCAGGTGGCGAGAGGTGGACAAAGCCAGCTGGAAAGCCATCTTGGGGATTAGAAGGCTATTAAGGAATCATGATGGGCTAATGAGTAGTCGTAATTGTCGTTATTAAGTGAGGATTTCAAGAGAGAGGGGGGAGGGGAGACAAGGGAGAGGGGGGGGGAGACAAGGGAGAGGGGGGGAGACAAGGGAGAGGGGGGGGCAAGGGAGAGGGGGTGAGACAAGGGAGAGGGGGGGGGGCAAGGGAGAGACCGAGGGAGGGATGGAATGAAGGCGAAAGGAGTGAGGGAGGAAGGAAGGGAGACAATGGATGGAAAAAAGTGATGATTTTGGGAGGGAGGGAGGGAAGGAATAAATGAACAAGGGAGGAAGGAAGGAAACGTGAGATGGAAGGAGAGAGGGAGGAAAAAGAGAAAGGTGGGAGAGTGAGATGGAGAAAGGGAGGGAAGGAGGAAAGTGAAAAGGGAGGAAAGGAGGGATGGAGGGAGGGCAGATGTGAGGGGGTGAAGAAGGGAGGGAGGGATGGAAAGAGGTAGAGGGAGAAGAGATGGAGGGAGAAAGGAGAGAGATTCATTTGTGGTTGTGATAAGAGAATAGATTGGAAAAGAGGGAAGGATGGAGTGTACAGTAGTAGGATAGGCTAGGGCAGGGTAGGGATGGGATGGGATGAGGGAAGTAAAGGATAGGATAGGATAAGAAAGAGTGGTCATGAATAGGATGGAATAGGGTGAGAAACATAAACAATATGAACAAGTTATTACACACACACACACACACACGCACACACACACACACACACACACACACACACACACAGAACAAAATAGCTACTGAATGATCTGTTAAGGTGGTAATATAATCCCTATAATATGTCACATTGACGACCATAGTAACATACAGGTCTATAATCGCTCTCTTGCCGCTTCCTCTACGTTGGAGGTAAAAAGTAAGGAAGATAATTAGAGGTATAATGGATAGAGGGGATAATGATGGAAATAAAGACGATGATAATAGGGGGGAAATAGGGTGATTTAGTGAGGAAATGAGAGATTAGGGGGAGGGAAATTTCATCTTAAAGTGAGGAGGGTTGTTGGTTGTTGTAGAAACGACAACAACAACAACAACATCACCGATAATAACAAAAATACAATAACAACAACAACACCAACAACAACACCAACAACAACACCAACAACAACAATAATAATAATAATAATAATAATAATAATAAATGATGTTTCTGTACATTTCATTTATTAACTCGTAAACAAGAGTACAGAACAAATACAGATAACGATACAAGTACAGGTACATATCCAGGTAAATAACACGGTACAGTTACAGGTACAGGTACAATTACAGGTACTTCACTGATTAGGTAATTAACAGTTAAGTGGAAGAATATATGATAAAAACAGTACAGACAATAACTGATAGCGAAGATAAATAAAATATTGATAACATTTTTTAAATAATTATAATCCATGTTAATCCTTCAACCCGTTTTTTATAAATTTTTCAGTTTTTTTAATCTGGGATAGAGAAGAATCTATGATAAATAAGAGGAACAGAGCAAACAGCAATAGATTAGAGAGTTGAGGAAACTTTAATAAATGGAGGAAACAGAACCAAAAACATTAAATTAATGGATATTATACATATCATGACAAAGCAAAATAATAATAATTTTCTCCCATTTTTATTATATTTTCCATTTTCTGTTTACCGATTGAGGCAAAGGAAGAACCAATAAAAGAAAGGAAATACGACAGACAGGAATAAATTAGGGAATTGGGACACAAGGTGATAAAGAAGTAAAAAAAAAAATAATTAAAATAAAATACTCTACCCCTTCACCCTCTACTGTACACCTTTCCCGCGTTTTCTCTTTATTTTTTTTCCACGTTCTAATTACCTGGAGAGACGTTTATTTCTCAATTTATAGTCGAGTAGGTCATTAAATCTTGGTTGGCTACTGGGCTACAGGTGGTGGGTCTCTCACTCTCTCTCTCTCTCTCAACATTAAACCTAACGAGAGAAATAGAGGTAAAAGGGGGAAAGAGAATAAGAGAGAGAGAAAGATCAAACGAGACACAGACAGACAGACAGACAGACAGACAGACCACATCCAAACATCGTAAAGTAAAAATAAAAAAATCCAACAACCTTAAAATGTTTCATATTTTATCGTCTTTTTCTTTTTTATTCATCTACTTATTTTTTATTATTATTATTCCCATTTTCTCTTTTGTCTGCTATATAAACATGATAGGGTATGTCAGTCTTCCCGATACCCACCCGGATTGACTGACATGACTGACAATGGATTTTCCGTCTGAGGGAGTTTTTTTTTTTTTATTATTATATACACCGGTGGGCCATAAGACGTGACCTCCCCACTACCGCAGCTTTGACCTGGTCTTGGTTACTTTTGTGGACTGATGTAAAGGATTGAATTTTTTTACCAATCGATTCTGTGTGAAAGAATCAGGAGAATTTTTTGCAGAGAGAGAGAGAGAGAGAGAGAGAGAGAGAGAGAGAGAGAGAGAGAGTGTAGTCCGTGGTGTCAGTATGGGTTGGAGGGAGGGAAGGTGGATGGTTATTGAGGTAAGGGGAGGGAGGGAGGGAGGGAAAGGGGTGCAGGTGAGGGAGGTTAAGATGGGTTGGAGGGGGGGGAGGGAGGGAGCATATGTGAACGAGACCAGGTTAGAGGGGGGGGGGGGCTGGTAAGGAAGGAGGGAGGGAGGCTAGACGGGAAGGGGACAGTTTGAAAGGGTAAAAGGGAGGGAATGAGAGACGGGATGGAGGGAGGCTAGAAGGGAAGGAAAGAAGGGAAGGAGGGAGGGAATGGGAGAGGCTAGGAGGGAGGGAATGGGAGAGGCTAAGAGGGAGGGAATGGGAGAGCTTGAAAGAAGAGAATGAAGGAAGGAGGGAAGCTAGGAGGGAGAAAGGGAGAAAGAGGGAGAGAAGGAAGGAGAGAGGGAGGGAGAGCGACCACTGTTTATGGGCCGGGCTGGGGCGGTGTGGCGGCAGAGGCAAGATAAGTATCGCCTGGCCATCAAGACTCCACCATGGGCCGTTTCCCCAGACCCCAGTCATGTTGGTGGTGGCGGCGTCGTCCAGGGGCCCGCTGCCGACCACCGACAACCTCAAGCTATTTTCCCAGTTGGGGACTAATGGCTTACAAGGCAACACCGCGGGATCGGACTCCGGAAAATGCATGCGTGAATTCCGTTACTGTGTTGTTGTTGTTGGTCAAATTTCCTAAAGAGACGAAATTTATCCGTAATCCAAGAGTGTTCCGATATTGTTGTTAGCGGTGTTTGTGTTGTGAGTTGTTATTGTTGTTGTTAGTGTTGTTAGTGTTGTTATTGTTATTATTGCTGTTATTGCTGTTAATGTTGTTATTTGTGTTGATATTGTTGTCCATATAAGATGAGACAATTATATTCACTCTTCCAAATAAGGAGATGTGTTAATGTTTACATGTTGATGAATCTTACGGATGTTAATTGTGTTGTATTTCGGAGTCGGGAACTACAAGGAAATATTAGCCACTTAAACTTATATCACCTTAAGTAATGCTAACCTAACCTAACCTAACCTAACCTAATCCCCTTCGTAGCGTTAAGGTGTTTAATCATCAGGTGATATAAGGTGGGGGGGGGGGCTAATTTTCAGGTGTAAAATACCAATAACAGTAGCACTTGCGTCTCACCTCTCCACTGTTACTCAAGTTATCCCAAACATCAGATAATATATGAAGTAAAAATCCAGGTAATAAAATCAATTAACTTCTTACACACACCTGTACAACAAATTCACACACTGATCAAGTTTGTTTACGAATAGAAAGTAAGAAACGATCCCTCTCCAATAAACAAACATCGACAAATATAAACAAACACACAAACCAAAAACACCTTAAAATTAAGTACATGGTAACCAACTTGCCTTAAACCACAAAAAATAAACCACCAAAATAAAACAACAGTGAAGATTAAACCTTTCTTCACACCTGCCAAACGCCACCCCCACACCTCTGGCTAGGATGAACCTTTGCTCTCGGACCAACAACTCGCAGTCAAATATCCCAGACCTGTACCCTGTAGGCGAGGTGCACACGGCACATTTATCTCCTGAAGGACCATTGATTTCCATCCGCCTGCATGTAGGAATCCACTGACACGAGCCTGGGGGAGGGCGCCGGTCCTTACGCGGGAGAGACGTGCCCTTACGACCCCGCGATAACCGCCCCTGCGCCATCAGGGAAGAGAGGTGCGATTACCTGACGGAGGTGAGGGCGTCCGGGGTACATGGGTACTCGTATCATCGCCTGGGAGAAGTAATTAAAGATGAGGAGTGTGTGTGGTTTGATATTCGTGCTGAGGAACGCATCTTAATTCTCTCTCTCTCTCTCTCTCTCTCTCTCTCTCTCTCTCTCTCTCTCTCTCTCTCTGTCAAATCTTCACTCCGACATTATAGCGTACTGAAGCAGCTCTGTGTTGTCCAGGATACGGGTTATGTGCTGTGGTTATACCTGTATTGTGGTCGTACCTGCCTTGTGGTCGTACCTGTATTGTGGTCGTACCTGCCTTGTGGTCGTACCTGCCTTGTGGTCGTTATGAGTTGTGACTTCACTCTTCTCCTCCGTCAATTGGAGTTTCGGTGGACGACCTTGAGTACGTTAATTTAACCTTTTGAGTACAATTACTTAATCTACTGTGTACAATGACTTAATCCCTTTACTACGATGACTTATTCCCTTGAGTACAATGACCAACCAACTCACGCCAATTTTGAACCCCTGAACTTAAATAGGTGTTAAGATTCAGGTGTGTTGGGGTTCAGAATCAGTATGGTCCCGATTATGAACCTCCTCACAGAACCCCTTAAGGCACCATTGGCAGGTTAATTAATAGGGAAGACAGCAAGAAGCAGCAACATTCACAAGTATACAGACGCTATACACCTTTTACCCATTAGAATCGAGACCTATCAGGAATGGGACTTATTGGGTGAGAACCTATTAGCAATGGGGACTGTTATGATTAGCTCAGTTAGCAGAAGGGTCTGTTAGAATTTAAGGTTATTATGACTAGGGCCTATTAGGACTGGAAGGCCTATTATCAATGGGGTCTATTAGTTCTTCCTCTTATCAGCAATGGGGCCTATTAATACTGGAGTCTGTTATAACTTGATGTATTAGCACAGGGACCTATCAAGACTGGTTCCTAATAGATCTTGAACCTATTACCACTGGGGCCTATAAGCACAGGGCCTATTAGAACTAGGGCCTATTAGGACAAGGTCCCCACCCTTCACCCGTCACCAAAAACAGCTGCAGCAGTTCACATTCTCCAACAAGCTTCCCACAAACCATCGTTACCTGCCCTACCCTAATGGCCAGTTATCACCTGCGTCTCTGATAGTATCGAGGAAAACTCAGCCACGGGGAGGGATGGTTTGGTTAGGTCAGTCAGTCAGTCAGTTAGTCAGTCAGTTAGTTAGTTAGGCCCGGCCAAACATAATTAGTTGAGGTCTGGTGATGTGATCTACTGACAAGAGATAGGGAACGGCGTCGTGAGGGAGAGGTGGGGAGGGGAGGGTAGGATAGAAGAGAGGGGGAGGGAGAGAGGGTCTGGTCGGGTAGGAGGCGAGGGCCGGGAAAGAGAGATTAGGGGAGGTGGGGTGGGGAGAGTCTATTACAGGAGGGGAGTTGGAGAGAATCTAGTAAGGGGAGGGAGGTGGGGAAGTCTTGTTGAGGAGGGGAGAGGTGGAGAGGATATTCTAGTGTGTGTTTAATAATAATAATAATAATAATAATAATAATAATAATAATAATAATTAACGGTTATTGAAAGAGCATGGCAGCCGGAAGGCTGAAAATATACAGTTACATAATTGGGGAATGGGTCACTTGATTGAGAAATAATATACAAGTAACGTAAGTGATACAAATATGATATATAATAACAAGGTGGGGAGAATGTCATACTACAGGGCATTTCAACATAGTGACAGTGCAAAAAGGTAGATTGACTGGGAGTGAATACACTGGTTGATTACGAGTTGTTGATAATTTTTACAATGGCTGGGACTGGGCTTTTCTTATAACGATCACTATGTGCTCGTATTGGCTGGATGCGGTTATGGTATCGAACAGCAATTCGCGGACGAGGGATTTCGGGTGATAGTTGGAGCCGGTGTCGAGGATGGTGCAGAAGCTTCTTACCAAATTTGCAGATGAGGTCGTGGTGATGATCAGAGAGAGCCGAGAGGGTCAATGTGTTAAGCGCTTCTTGATATGTGGAGTGGGAGGGGGAGGGAATAGTCTTGCATGCCATCTTGTGCACTTTTTCTAGGTGTTTCCGTTGTGTGGCATTTAGGGAGGAAGACCAGGCAGGGGAGGCATAGATGAGCTTGGGAAGTATGAGTGTTGAGTAAACACTGAGGAGCTCGGGGGCAGGAACTCCGAGGAGGTGGAGACGAAAACTGAAGGATTTGACAACTGTACTGATGCTTGTTTTCCAATTTAGTTTGTTATCTATAGTGACGCCGAGGAGCTTAGTGGAGTCAACATCCTGGAGTGTGTTGGGGCCCAAAGTAATGGGGGGAGGTGGGACAAGGTCGGAGGAGAGGTTGATATGCTTAACCATGGTTTTGGTATGGTTGATGGCGACAACTACAGACGCCTTTCGTTTTTCCAGATGGCAGTATATATAGTCGAGAAAGCTGATAAGAGAGAGAGAGAGAGAGAGAGAGAGAGAGAGAGAGAGAGAGAGAGAGAAGACCTAACACCCAGCATCAGTCGTCCCTCATCTGGTCTCCACCTCCTGGCCCTGGCCCTTCAGGTGGTTCATCATCTGCAGGTGACCACACACACACACACACACACACATACACCATAATGTCTGTATATATACGAGAATATAGCAATGCCAGGCAGGTAATGGCACTAACTACACACCCACAGCCAATTAGGGACAACTTTCTACCTATGAGACACAACCCTTCCATCACCTGGTCTGATGCTGTTATTACGACAGTTGTTAAGGCGGTTGTGGTGCATGGAATGGTGATGAGGAAGTCAGGTGGTGTGTGTGTGGGGGGGGGGGGTTATATAGTGTATCTGTGTACCTGTGGTCTCTCAGGTGTATCCCCTTATGAGACTAATTAACACATCCTGGTACACCTTGACTTTATTCCTCCCCTTCTTCTCCCCCAACACCCCATCACTTAACGTCACCATCATCTTCATCACCATTTTCATCATTCATTTCGCCATCATCATCATCTTCGACCCCATCATCATGATGATGATCATCACCATCATCATCATTCATCTCGCCATCATCATCATCATCATCACGTTACTCACTATCATCACTATCATCATCACCATCACAGGAGCAGCATCATCATGAAGTGTACCCAGATGCCGCCGTAAAACACCCCGTGTACGCCCGTTCGTCTACCACCTGATGGCAGCCTCCGCGTCCCATTCATTACAGAGATCCATTCATTACTACACATTATTGTCGCGATGGATGATGTTCTTTCCCGGGGCCTTCCAGGGTTAGTGGTTCCTACCCTAAATATGTCAACCCCCTCCTCTTCATCCTTGTTCCTCCTCCCCCTCGCCCTCTGTCTTCGTCCTCCCATCCCTTCCTCCGCCATCCATGTCCCCCCACCCCAAAATCCTCGTCCCCTCACCTCTTCCTGCCCCCATCCTCGTCCCCCATCCTTTCCTCCCCATCCTCATCCCCTGTCCTCTCTTCCCCATCTCGTTCACTTCTGTTATGACAAATAGTTCATTCTCAAAGGTTCCTTCGTTAAATTCCTCCCTCCCCCTCCCCTATCTCCCTATCCTCGTCTCCCCACCCCCTTCCTCCTCCCCCACAAGTTATATAAAACAATAATGCTCTTTAACTACAGTAAGAGACGTGTTGTGTTGTGGTGTACATCTGTCACCTGTAGGGCCGGGGTGTGTCAGGGCACAGATTGATGGACAGCGAGAGAAGGTACTGCCTGTGCTTGTTCCTGATATGGGGTCACTTTGCACTATAGCGGGCCACTTTGCACTATAGCGGGCCACTCTGCACTATAGTGGGCCACTCTGCACTATAGCGGGCCACTCTGCACCTGTAAGAGATCCTGGCCGGAGATGTTCATCACACAAGTACTAATTATGGCCACATGACTTCATAATTAGTTACAAGATGAGGGGATCACCTCACCTGGTGATTAAACTCCTTAACCAAACGTTACCTAACCTAACCTAACCTAAACTAACTTACCCCTAACCTTACTATAATCTTTACCTAACCTAACCTAACCCACTTCTCCCCAGGTAACGTTAGGGTGTTTAATCATAAGAGGCAATAAGCTAGGGTGTCTAATCTGCAGGTGAGCCGATGAGTAATGGCAAGAGTAGGTGGATTGTGGTGTGAGTTATTGTGATTGTAACATGAGGCTCCCTGTATCATGACTAACCTCCACCTATTAATTATCGTAAATCCTTAAGGTGTTTGTCATAGTTACGTTAACCTTTACCTGTCTCTTCAACTGACTGGACAGGTGAGGGAGATTTTTATCCCACGCTAGCTCTCTCTCTCTCTCTCTCTCTCTCTCTCTCTCTCTCTCTCTCTCTCTCTCTCTCTCTCTCTCTCTCTCTCTCTCTCTCTCTCTCTCTCAGACTTAACCAGATCACGTTAAACATTGCAGCACACAACACGTGTTTGAAGTTTTGGCTACCAGCTTATACCCCGACCAACCAGCCCCGAACAACCACCCCCGACCAACCATCCCCGACCACCAAGACTGCACAATGATTAGGAGTCGAAATTGCGGTAGTTGGTGGTAATTGGAAGGGTCGTGCATGTTATATACAAGGCGTCAGATTGACCTTAAATCCGGGGCCTTCATTGAGGATTACTTTAATCCAGTGTAATCTAGGTTGATTTATCCTTAATGCAAGCGTCATGTTAAGGTGGGATTATGGCTTAAATATATGATGGTTTTGGGGTGGTGGGGGGAGGGGGGGGGGTGCTTCCGGTGTGTGTGTGTGTCTCTCTCTCTCTCTCTCTCTCTCTCTCTCTCTCTCTCTCTCTCTATCACTAAAATTCTGTACCACCATTATCTCAACCCAATATCAAAAGCACACACACACACACACACACACACACACACACACACACACACACACACACACACTTACATAAGATTACCCCCCCTCTTTCGACCCACGACGCACTCCGCCCTTCACCTGTCGTAAGTAAACGCATAAATACGCACAAATATGCATAATCGGGGCGTATTTTCTCCTCCTTCTGTGCTGATCGTCGTCACGTTATGAGAGCAGGTAATGAGGTGTGTCTGAGGGTAGTGTTTCGACTGTCTTGTGTTAATATGGGCACACCTGTTGTTCTCTCTCTCTCTCTCTCTCTCTCTCTCTCTCTCTCTCCCATGTTGTGTATAATTGATTTTAAAGTTGTCTTTACTCGTTTGTTTGTTCTTGTTCTTTTTTGTGTTTTATTGGTTTTCTTATTATTATTATTGTTATTATTATTCCTGTTGTTGTTGTTGTTCATCTTGTTCTTGTTCTTGTTCTTCTTGTGTTTGTTCTTGTTGTTCTTGTTATTGCTCTTCTTTCTCTTCTTCTGGTTCTTCATCTTCTCCTTCTTCATCTTGTTTTTGTTGTTCTTCTTGTTCTCATTCTTCTTATTCTTGTTCTTTTTATTGTTGTTGTTGTTGTCCTCCTCCTCCTCCTCCTCCTCCTCCTCCTCCTCCTCCTCCTCCTCCTCCTCCTCCCCCCCTCTTCCTCCTCCTCCTCCTCCTCCTCCTCCTCCTCCTCCTCCTCCTCCTCCTCCTCCTCTTCCTCCTCCTCCTCCTCCTCCTCCTCCCTCCTCCCCCCCTCTTCCTCCTCCTCCTCCTCTTCCTCCTCCTCCTCCTCCTCCTCCTCCTCCTCCTCCTCCTCACATACCACCCACAGGACAGGTTTAAATAATAAAATAAACTTACTTCCCCATAAATTTACTCTTAATTCAACAGGATTTTTTCTCTGCCTCTGTTGTAAATATTTGTCTAAATGTCTTCTATTTTTTTATAAGCCTTTTACTGTCTCTCGTTTATAATTTATTCTTTTGTTATCTTCTATTGAAATACATCAGGTTTAGTGAAGGATGTTTTCTTTATTCAGTCTTATGTGTTTATTTAATATCTCTCTCTCTCTCTCTCTCTCTCTCTCTCTCTCTCTCTCTCTCTCTCTCTCTCTCTCTCTCTCTCTCTCTCTCTAATCCTTAAAGCCTCCTCCTCCTCCCCGCCTTCATCACCAATTCCACCTCCATCATTTTTCGTACCCACCTATCTCTTCCTCCTCCTCCTCCTCTTTCTTTCTTTCTTTCTTTCTTTCTTTCTTTCTTTCTTTCTTTCTTTCTCCTCCTCCTCCCTTCCCCTTATTTCTCTCCTCTTCTTATTCTCTTACCTCTTCCCTTTCTTCCTATATTTATTCTATACTTACCTCCCCATTCTCCCTCCTGCCTCCCCTCTCCCTCATTCTCTCAAACTCCTCCCTCCTTCCATATCTCCCTCCCTCTCCCCCTCTCCCACTCTTCCATTCAACTCTCCTTTCGTCTTCCTTCCCCCCTCTTTCCTTTTCCTCCCTCTCCTCCTCTCCCTTTCACCTCTCCCTCCCTCTCCCTTTCTTCCCTCTCCCCTTCCCCGTCTCACCTCTCCCTCCCTCGCCCCTCCCCCCTCTCACCTCTCCCTCCCTCTTCCCCCGTCTCACCTCTCCCTCCCTCTCCCCCTCTCACCTCTCCCTCCCTCTCCCCCCTTCCCCGTCTCACCTCTCCCTCCCTCTCCCCCCTCTCACCTCTGCCTCTCCTCTCCCACATATAAATGGGGTACGCTTTCAGAAACACAATTCATCCTCTGATATATGATCCACCTCTCTCACTCTCTCATCCTGTTTACTCTCTCCTTCCTTTTTATCACTGTTCTCTTCTCTTCCTATCTTTAATTCATTCTCTCCCCGCCCTCTCTTAACCCTGGCCCCCAAGTTACTTTTTTTTTAGTCTGTGCCTGAACAATAGTCGTTTTATTATTATTATTATTATTATTATTATTATTATTATTGTTGTTGTTGTTGTTGCTGTTGTTGTTGTTGTTGTTCGGGTAGGATATCTATTATATTTACTCCCTGTATATTTATTTAATTACCTTATCTCCCTCCCCTCTCCCCTTCCCTACCTCACATACTACTCTAAATCCTTTGTCTCCCATCTTCCCCTTCCCCCTCCTCCCTTCTTACCCTTCCCTTCATACCACTCACCCCTCCCCGCCCCTTCACTCTCCTTACCCTTCCCTTCATACCCCTACCCCCTTCCCATCCACTTCTCTCTCCTTACCCTTCCCATCTTCCCTTCCCTCTCCTCTCCCCCCCGTTGAGAAATACACAAGCATCCCTCAGGACCGGACCCATCCACTACAGAAATCTGATCCACTACTTCAAGGAACACTATTATATGTGATGCTGGTCTTCCTCTTTGTGTGTGTGTGTGTGTGTGTGTGTGTGTGTGTGTCTTCTTCTTCTTCTTCTTCTTCTTCTTCTTCTTCTTCTTTTCTTTTTCTTCTTTTTCTTTTTCTTCTCCGCAATGACGATTTAATTATTGTAATATTTTAAGTTTGTACAGTTTATTTAACGAACCTAACCTAACCTAACCTGACCTAACCTGACCTAACCTGATCTAACCTGATCTAACCTGACCTAACCTGACCTAACCTAACCACAACAGTGAGAAATAATCAATATCGTGTTTAATAGAACAGCTTGTTTACACGGACCAGAGAATCAGCTGATTTATAACTGAGGTCTCTGGCTGTCCGGGAGAGAGAGAGAGAGAGAGAGAGAGAGAGAGAGAGAGAGAGAGAGAGAGAGAGAGAGAGAGAGAGAGAGAGAGAGGCCCCCCCCCTCACCTTCTCCCCATTGCGTGCTGGCGGCCTCAATGTGGTTACTCGGTATAATGGGTAATGGGGACGGGAGGATGAGCAATAACGACTAATGGAAGAGAGAGAGGCCGCTAATAATGGTTAATGGTATGGAAGGATAGAGAGAGAAGGAAAGAGAGCGAAAGAGAGACTGAATTAAAGCCAGTTGATGTTTAGAGGAGTCAGGTTTGTGATGTGCCATTGGGTCATTTTACCTGAACCCGCTACCGACACGGGATGAAATTGATTTGTGGGTTGAGAACTTGTAATAAGAAAATTGTTTTAGTGGGAATTATTTTTTTGTTTTCTTTTTTTTATAATCTTTATGATGAATAAGACAATGATACATATATTACAATGTTCTTCTCTCTGTTATGTGACCTATATTTAAACACCAGGTGAGGTCAGGTCAGGTCTCTCTCTCTCTCTCTCTCTCTCTCTCTCTCTCTCTCTCTCTCTCTCTCTCTCTCTCTCTCTCTCTCTCTCTCTTAAAGAAGGAAAGCCGACCCCAACGTACTCCGTAAAAACCATTCTCAGAGATGGAAGAGGGAGACGGGAATAATGAGGGATAACAGAGCATAATGAAGGTGAATAATGAAAGGTAAAGAGAGGGGAAGAGGAAGAGAGGGGAGAGAAGGGCGCTAAATAGGAATAATTCAGATATGATGAGGGATTGACAGGTGTAGAGAGGGAGAGAAGGAGAGAAAGATAGAAAGATATAAAGGAGAAGAGAATAATGCACACAAGAAGATGGTGATGATAGTGACACAGGCAAAGGTGATGAAAGTGAGTAGATAGATAGATAGATAGATATATAGATAGATAGATAGATAGATAGATAGATAGATAGATAGTTATATAAATAGATAGATAGATAGATAGATAGATAGAAAGATAGATAGATAGATAGTTATATAGATAGATAGATAGATAGATAGATAGATAGATAAGATTTAATAGCCTCCCCTTCCCCCTCCCTCAGCCTCTCTTACCTCCCCTTCCCTACCTTCCCCCTCCCTTTCCACCCTCCATCATTTCTCCTTACCCCCCTATTCTTTTCCCCTTCCCTTCCTTTTCCCTCATCCTCTCTCTCCCCCACCTCCCCCTTTACCCTACCTTTCCTATCCCCTCCCCTCTCCCATCTTTTCATTCCCTTCCCTCTACTCTTCCACCCGTTTCTCCTTCAATATCCCTCACCTTTCCCTTCCTCTTCCACCTCTTCTAGCGACTCCTTCCCTCCTCCCCTTACACAACACCAGGTACTACAGGTGTTAACGAGCCGCACAATATCACCAGCACCATTACCACTTAGTCTTATCTTCAGTTAACACGACTCTTGAGATACCTGCTATCTCCTTCACCATCAACACCTGAGAGATGACAAATACATTTATTTATCCCACGGTGGTGTGTGTGGGGTGGGGGGGGGGGGGGAAGACGAAAGGAGGAGGAAGATATAGGATAGGGAGAATGGATAGAAGGAGAGAATGGTTAGGGGTCGGAGGGTGAGGTTAGGTGAGGTTAGAGGCAGTCAACATCACAATACACATGCCTGGTGGTGATGGTGGTCATGGTGGTGATGGTGGTGATGGTGGTGATGGTGATAACAGCAACAACAATAACATAAGCAGCAGTAAGACCAACAACAATAATAACAACAGCAGTAAGAACAAAAACAACACAGCAACAACAACCACCACCACAGTAGCAACAACAATAGAAACATTAATAACAGCAACAACCACAACAATAACAACCACAGCAACAACAACCACCACAGTAACAACAACAACCACACCACAACAGCAGCAACACAAGAACAACAACAACCACAGCAACAACAACCACAACAGCAACCACAACCACAGCAACAACAACCACAGCAGCAACAACAACCACAGCAGCAGTAGCGTGACCAACACAGAGGGAGCACCACGCCCTGGCCTCATTGCGCGTGCCTGGTGGTGGTGGTGGTGGTGGTGGTGTGAGGGGGAGCCTAGACTACGCCAGTGTTCCTGTGTACACTTGGGAGGGTCGACTGCGGACCGCCCCTCTCTCTCTGTCTCTCTCTCTCTCACTCCTCTCCTCCCTCCCTCCGTCCCTCCCTCACGCACGTACACAAGCGACTGTTTACATCTATGTGTCTCTCGTGTTAGTGAGTCTCTCTCCTGTAGGCGCTGGTGCCCCACGGGATCCAATAAGGAGAAGACTGAGGTGTTCGTGTTCAGGGCACCACCAGTCTGTGTTGTTGGTGACCCGAGACGCACGCCACATACTTGCCACAGTACAGGAATGGCTGCTTGGTGATTTCATTGTGTTGGTGACATATATATTCACAGCTACAGGATTTTGTGTCCAAGAGTAAAGGGATTTTTTCCAAGTGCGGATTTCAAGAGATTTATTTATTTTTTTTTTACATCACAAAAGGATTCTCGACAACCAGAAGACCTGTTGTGTGTGAGCCAAGCCAACCCCATCAATCAAGGTAAGTTGCAACAGTGATCGTGCACAATTCTATTGTTGCTTAGGTATTTCACGTACACCCACCCCCTCGCGCGCACACACACACACACACACACACACACACACAGTCTCTGCAATACTTGTCGCAGTGAGTTGATGGATTAATACTTGTCACGTCCCACGCCTCTGTTGAGTGTCCAAATGGGCCCCTAGTTCTAATGGGGCCCCAATCTCATTGAGTCCTTTGTCCTAATGGGCCCTTAATTAATGGACCCGAGTTCTAATGGGTCCCAGTCTTAATAGGCCCCCAGTTCTTATGGACCTTGATGTTAATGGGTCCCTATTATAAAGATTAGTTAAGGTAGGAGGGGACCTATTAGGGAGTGAAGGCCCTATACCACCTGTCGGACCATGCCTTATCTCCCTCTCCTGCACCACCTACTCCTCCTCCTTCCCTTCTTCTCCTCTTCAACCACCCCCTCCTCCTACTCCCCTTCCTCTTCCCCTTCTCTTCTTCCTCCTGCACTACCTCCTCTGCCTCTTCCTCCTGCACCATGCCCCCTCCCCCCCCCCTGCCCCTTCCTCCTGCACCATGCCCCCTTCCTCCCCCCCTGCCCCCTTCCTCCCCCCCTGCCCCTTCCTCCTGCACCATGCCCCCTCCCCTCCCATCCCCCTTCCTCCTGCACCATTCCCCCTCCCCCCCCGCCCCTTCCTCCTGCACCATGCCCCCTTCCCCCCCTGCCCCTTCCTCCTGCACCATGCCCCCTCCCCCCCCCCCCTGCCCCTCTAATCGTCTCGTACAACATGTTAGAGATACTGATGGTGTCTCTCTGTGTTGGTTGTGGTTGTTTTGGTCCGGCTGTGTTTATCAGTTGTTACAACCTTAAGTAGGAAGGTGTTGGGTTATACACAGGTGAGTGTTGTTGTGTACCTGCTGAGTCTCTCTCTCTCTCTCTATCTCTCTCTCTCTCTCTCTCTCTCTCTCTCTCTCTCTCTCTCTCTCTCTCTCTCTCTCTCTCCTTAAAATGAAGTAAAAGGAAGAATGGTGTAGAAAAAATGACAGACAGACAGACAGACAGTGAAGAAAAGAATAAGACAAACAGAAGAAGGCCGATGCACAGAGGAGAAAGACAGACAGACAGACAACAGACATAAAGAGAGAGAGAGAGAGAGAGAGAGAGAGAGAGAGAGAGAGAGAGGTACTTCAAGACAAACACCATCCTTCATTACCATCTCCCAGAGCCCCTTGCATGTACACGATCCCTCACCAGGTGACCCATCCATATCTGTCCCTCTACCACTATCACCCTCCGAGCCATACCTGTTCCTCTACCACCATCACCCTCCTAGCCATACCTGTTCCTCTACTACCATCACCCTCCTAGCCTTACCTGTTCCTCTACCACAACCACCCTCTTAGCCATATCTACTCATCCTTCTATTCACTATCCACTCTCCTTCGTATTTATCTTTCTCCCATGATCACCCTCAATTGTCTAACCATCCGAGTTCTTGGTACCTCCCTTTTCACCCTCTAACCACCTGGCCCTATTCTCTCTGTTTCAAGCTTATTCATCTTACTGTCCACCCTATCTTATCCCAAGCTGATATGGCCGTCCTTCCCTCCTAGCCATACCTGTCCGTCTCCTAGCTTCGCCCTCCTAGCCATACCTGTCCGTCTCCTAGCCTTGCCTCCCCAGCAGCCAAAACCTTCCAGATAAGAGGGGGAGTAAACACGGCCTCACGTCAACAGCCGGGAGGGTAAACACAGGGAGGCGCTGGAGGGGTCCTCGTCGTCAAGTTGTCCCAGTAGTAATTGCTCGTAACATCAAAGAGTGCCACTGCTAGCAGAAGGCGGGCGAACGTTTGCTTGGCGTAGTTTTCATAGTCGTGTCATTCCGGACTAAAAAAAAAAGATGGATGACACTGGCGAAGATTTTGATGAGCTCAAAGTGTAAAAGTGAGACGAACGCTTGTCTGGCGTAGTTCCCATAGTTATGTTGTTGTGTAATGAAGGTATGTCAGACGAAGCATTATCTGACGAGGCTTCAATAAGCACAATATGTGGACTGGAGAGTAAGATGAGGTGTTGGTGGCTGGCGCTGGCTCCCCCCGTCAGTAGAGAACCTTGATGGACGTCGCTGGTCGCCTATAAATCCTTCTTCCTTGTCTCCGTCAGATGAAGTTATTCATAAGAGAACACAAGGAGGTAATACAAGGGCCATGAGGTACACCCCCCAATGGCTCACCACTTGCCTATATCTGTTATATTTACAGCCTGGAAAAATGGCCCTAAGTGCCTGATGGCCACAATGGGCTTCCAGACACCGCAGCTTATATAAACAAAACCATCCATACCACGACCCGGAACTACACTCCTTCAAAAACAACATCCAGTACCTCCCTTACCCATGACAACAAGAATAATAAAAACAACTGTTCACTAACAAAAGAAATTCCTCAAATTCCTAAATGGGAATCGAATGGGAATGACAGTATCGTTCTAGCTGGCGACTTTTGGCACCCTCTTCACCATTCCAGGGCCGACCAGGATATATTGATTCCCTGGGTCGCCGAGCTGGTGGTGGTGGAGGTAGTGGTGGGGGGTAGTACTAGTGGTGGTAGTAGTAGTGGTAGTGGTGGGGGTAGTGGTGGTAGTAGTGGTGGTGGTAGTGGTCGTAGTATTGGTGGTGGCAGTGGTGGTGGTGGTCGTAGTAGTGGTGGTAGCAGTGTTGGTAGTAGTAGTAGTAGTAGTAGTGGTGGTAGAAGTGGTGGTAGTAGTTGTGGTGGCAGTATTGGTGGTAGTAGTGGTAGTAGTAGTGGTGGCAGTAATGGTAGTAGTGGTGGTGGTAGTAGTGGTGGTAGTAGTAGTAGTAGTGGTGGTGATAGTGGGTAGTAGTGGTGGTAGTGGTAGTGGTGGTAGTAGTTGTGGTAGTAGTGGTGATAGTAGTAGTGGTGGCAGTAATGATAGTAGTGTTGGCACTAATGGTGGTAGTAGTGGTAGTAGTAGTGGTGGTAGTAGTAGTGGTGGTAGTGGTAGTGGTGGTAGTAGTGGTGGTAGTAGTGGTGATGGTAGTAGTGGCGGCGGTAGTAGTGGTGGTAGTAGTGGTGGTAGTAGTAGTGGTGGTGGTGTAGTGGTGGTAGTTGTGGTGGTAGTAGTGGTGGTAGTAATGGTAGTAGTGGCGGTGGTAGTAGTGGTGGTAGTAGTGGTGGTAGTAGTAGTGGTGGTAGTAGTGGTGGTAGTAGTGGTGGTGGCAGTAATGGTAGTAGTGGCGGTGTTAGTAGTGGTGGTAGTAGTGGTGGTGGTAGTAGTGGTGGTAGTAGTGATGGTAGTAGTGGTGGTGGCAGTAATGGTAGTAGTGGCGGTGTTAGTAGTGGTGGTAGTAGTTGCAGTGTCGGTGCCAGTCTGCCTGTCTGCCGGAGCTACGCTGTATGTGGGCTCACCAAACTTACCCAAGCCCCTCTCTCTCTCTCTCTCTCTCTCTCTCTCTCTCTCTCTCGTTTTTATTATCGTCCATTGTTTCTCTTTCTTTTGTGATTCATTAATTTACTTCAATAAAATTATCCAAAATTGACCAATAGAAAACTACAGTATTGTTGGACTCGATGATGTTCAGATCACTCAGCACACACTTTACCCGCATACGAGTGGACTTTACTAATCCTCAGTCACAGTGAACAATAACCAATCTCCTCACACCATACCCGAATGCACGTGGAATTTGCCAAATGTCGGAGGATGATCAGTGTGTGTGTGTGTGTGTTGCGTTTATTTTATGTAATGTATATGTATATCTATATGTATTAAGTGTAGGAGGATAATGAGTGCTCACCATCACACAATGACGTCATTATCACTACCTCCACTGATCACTATATAATCTGGCCACACTATTAATCACACGCTCGGTCCGGCCATTGAGAACCAGCGGACCTTGACGCCTTCCTCAGGTGGACCAGATATTGACCAGGGTGTTGTGAAAGGTGAAAGGCATTGTGCAAATAATATCCCTATTGAACAAAATTCTCATTGGACTAAATCCCCACTGGATAAAATACCCACTGGATAAAATACCCATTGGTTTAAGCCCCATCGGACAAAAATCCACTGGATTAATTCCCATTGGATTAGGACTCCTTGGAAAAAAATTATCTTTGGATTAAACCCCATTGGACTAAATTACCCACTGAACATTATTTCACTGAACAAAATACCATGGTGAAAAAATCCCATTGAGTTAAAACCCAGAATACAATTTTGTTATATTATATTGAGTCACGTTCACTTTGTTATATTATATTGAGTTACGTTCACTTTGTTATATTATATTGAGTTACGTTCACTTTGTTATATTATATTGAGCTACGTTCACTTTGTTATATTATATTGAGTTATGTTCACTTTGTCATATTATATTGAGTTACGTTCACTTTGTTATATTATATTGAGTTACGTTCACTTTGTTATATTATATTGAGTTACGTTCACTTTGTTATATTATATTGACTTACGTTACGTTCAATTATATTAAATTGAATTACGTTCGGTTTCGTCATATTAAATTGAGTTACTCTCCGTTTTGTTATATTAAATTACGTTATGTTCGTTTTTATTATTATTATTATTTAGAATTTGGTCGAACAAACTCGTGAATCAGCGAAGCTTTAAACCCGTAAGAGACGACCGACAAATTGCTCAGCATATTGGAAGAACATCCGGCAGGCGGGGATTCTTAATAGTTCGCACAGATACATTACATTTCACTCATGACGACTGGCGTTACAAAGGCTTCTTGCTTAATAATTAATACAGTTTCTTGTGGTAAAAAAAAATATCTAAACTGCGCTGATGGAGAGTTTGTAAGTGGGTGTATTAATATTTTATTCGTAGAAAAGTTGTGAAAAAAAATTGGGACGTATATTTGAAAATCCGAACCATTGATCTCCCCCTCCCTCAAGTGTCACCTCCAGCCAGTTCTCGACACCCATCGCTTTTTTTCCTCCTCCTCACCCTCTCTCTCTCTCTCTCTCCCTCCCCTCTCCTCCTTCCCCTCCCCCCCCCCCCTCCCCTTCCCCCTCCAGCTGTGTTATACGCTATTGTTATTCGGACTTCATCCAGTTATGAAATGAGATCGGAAATCAAGTGCCCCGCGCATCTGTCATCCCAGCACCCTTCGCCGCCGCCAGCCTAAAATATTTCCATTGTTTACATATTTCTTAATCCTCTCCGCAATCCCACAAATCCCAATTACTAGGACACCAATTTTTGCATTTTAAAACCAATTATGTAATATGATAAAATCAATTTGGTAGGCGGAGGTGAAAAGCCGATTATAAAAACACACACACACGCTGGGCTAAAAATGATTGAAATGGAACTAAAACAAAGCTCACGTGATGGCAACAGCCCCCGGGGTGAACGATCAATAAGGAGCTAAAATACAAGTGAACGAAACTCAGTGATAATTTGGTTGAGTTTTCCCATTTATTCGGAGATACTGACTTGGCCGGGCGGGCTGTAGGAAGCTAACGTCCAGTAGTATAGTTTATGTACACAGTAGTTCATTATCAAGAAAAGTTATGCAAAAATAAACAAACTGAGTTTATACTCGATATTTGCTCATTATGTGATTATTATTATTATTCATTAAGTAATATTTCACGCACAGGAATATTTAAAAGTTAATTTTCTTCTAAACTTTCAAATTATTATAAAACTTGATCATATATTATAACTATTTTATAAATATTTACTCTATCCTTATTTATACACTTTTATAGAATCACTGAGAATATGTATAATATTTTTTCATAATTATTAACATTTTCAATAGACTTTAATATATTGTCGCTTTGTTTAGTTTATGACTTTAGTAATTTATCTTTGTTTATTAATTTCCTTTGGGTTGATGAATAAAAGTCATAATAACACATTATACTGATGGTCGTTACTTGTTGCACTAAGAAGTAAAATAGATGAGTTTACACTTAATAAAATAACATTTGTGTTTTATAACATTTGTGTAGAAGACTGAACGATGATTAACATAGTATTAAAAGTACTTACACGATTTAAGGTAGTCTCTCTCTCTCTCTCTCTCTCTCTCTCTCTCTCTAAACTTTCGCTCTATCTGTCATCATATACACTCGTGTATATATATATATATATATATATATATATATATATATATATATATATATATATATATATATATATATATACTTTCGCATTCTCTCTCGCTAAAGTCCCTCTCGTTATATTTCCTCGTTCAACTATTGGTGTTATGGTAATGTAATTAACGAGGGGTGATGGTTGAAGCCTTGTTAACGAGGAGGTCCTGATAACTGAGTATTGGAATATATTGTGAAACTCTCTCTCTCTCTCTCTCTCTCTCTCTCTCTCTCTCTCTCTCTCTCTCTCTCTCTCTCTCTCTCTCTCTCTCTCTCTCTCTCTTCCTAGTCTACGTGATATAAAAAACAGAGACGAGAACAGAGTGAAAAGATAAAGAGAAAAAGAAAGAGAAAAAAAAGACAGACACTTAGGAAATCAGCTGATTTCGTGACCCAATGAGACTGAGCGAGAAAATGTGAGAGAAAGAGAGAGAGAGGGAGAGAGAGAGAGAGAGAGAGAGTCACTTAGACTCGCAATGAAATGAGACTGAAAAACCGAGATGGACGCATACGATTGAAAGAAAAGAGATAGATTGATACATAGAGAGAGAGAGATAAATAGAGAGAGAGAGAGAGAGAGAGAGAGAGAGAGAGAGAGAGTGTACAAGTTAGGGTCGTGACCAGCTGGGGTGGAGCACAAAGGAACAGTTTCAACACGTAATTTATTTCCCCACTATCAAAAATCATGTTGGCCTCCGAGACAGCGTCCATGGTGCATGATGGAGAGAGAGAGAGAGAGAGAGAGAGAGAGAGAGAGAGAAGAGTGGGTGTGGGGAATAAGGAGGAAAGGGGGGGAAAGAGAGAGGGGGTGATCACTGACCGGATTGAACCCTGCTACTCTGGCGGTGCACTAAATAATAATAATAATAATAATTGGGAGTTCTCACCTGGTTGTACTTGTGTGTGTAACTTTCCTCCAGTACTAAGGAAATATGGATGGTTCAACAATAATATTAGTATTTACCATTTACAATATATTTATATAAAGGTGAACAAGGGTCAAGGGTTCAGTGGCCTCACAGTTTATAGTTTAAAGATCATGTGAAGCAAGACAAGGGAAGGAGAGAGAGAGAGAGAGAGAGAGAGAGAGAGAGAGAGAGAGAGAGAGAGAGAGAGATCGCATAATAAGTTGTCGTAGTCATTATAGTTCAGGGCCTGGGGACGTATTCACAAAAAATCTCTCATTACATTTTTCCTCGTAACTGGAGATGTGAGGATGGTGCACCTAGCTGCCTCACTTAAACTATAACACAAATATATAACTTACAAAAAATTAACACCCAGACTCAACCTTAACTAGAGACGTTCACTTAACACCAATTAGGAGACATTAACTTACACAATATTTACAAACATCGTTGATGGTAGTTTTGTCTCCTAACTGGTGCTAAGTCAACGTACATAGTTTAGGTACATGAATTAACGTCAAACATACAGATAATACTCATGAAGTGATGAATAAATAAAAAATATGAAAACAGCTTAAATCCATCCTTCCATTCCTCCCTCTCTCACCCCCACACTGCCTCCCTCGCTCACCCCCACACTCCCTCCCTCTCTCCCTCCCTCACCCCCACTCTCCATCCCTCCCTCCATCAGCCACCCTCTTCCCTCCCTCACCCCCACTCCCTCCCTCCCTCACCCCCCACTCTCCATCCCTCCCTCCATCCTTCCCTCTCTCACCCCCACTCCCTCCCTCCCTCTCTCACCCCCACTCTCCATCCCTCCCTCCATTCTTCCCTCTCTCACCCCCACTCTCCATCGCTCCCTCCATCAGCCACCCTCTTCCCTCCCTCACCCCCACTCCCTCCCTCCCTCCCTCACCTCTCCCTCTCTCCCTCCCTCACCCCTCTGTCTCCCCTAAATTGACCATAATTGATATAGATGGTCTGGTCTCTGCTTGGTGAAGGTCGTAACTCTAACCTGGTGATGGCAGGAACGACCCTCACCCACCCTACCTCCCTAGTCACCAAGATCACCCATGTTGACATAAACACCACGAACGGGACCCCCTAAATCTGATGCTTTGTAACCCAACCCAACCTAATCTAACCCAACTTAACTTAACCTAACCTAACCCATACTCTCCCATCTATCCCAACCAGTCATCTCCTACCCTGTCGTCTCTTACCCCTTCCCTCTACCCCATCTCCTACCCCCCTCCCCCATCTCCTACCCCCTCCCCCATCTCCTACCCCCCTCCCCCATCTCCTGCCCCTCACGACCAGGCTCATCAGCTAAGTAGTTCTCTCCAATAGACCAATTTTTCCGGTTATTTTGGTGGTGGTCTGGTGACTACTAGATGACGGATGGGGGGAGGGGCAGATGTGATGAAGAGAGGGGAAGAGGTAGGTGAGATTGAGAGAGAGAGAGAGATGAAGAAGAAAGAGAGAGAGAGAGAGAGAGAGAGTAGAAGGAAAGAAGATGAGATTCAGGGAGAGAAATGGGGAGAAGGGAAGAAGAGAGACAGACAGCTGCCACCAACAAGGTATTACCCCCACACAACACAACACAGTCAGCTGGTCTCACACACTACCATAACGACCAGTAGCCTAATACTAAGACCACCCGCGGGTCATTAGAGGTCACGTCAGGTCACAAAGGTCAATGAGCTACTCGGTGACGTTATTTTTACAGGATCCACGCGTATGGGGGTTTAACGTATGATAATTGGTGCTTGGTTACCTTGACTTCGGCTGTTTTCCTGTTGACTATAATGATTCGTGTTACACTGAGGTGTTACGGGGCGTCGTTACAGTGTTCTCGTTATGGGGCGTCGTTACAGTGTTCTCGTTACGGGGCGTCGTTACAGTGTTCTCGTTATGGGGCTTCGTTACAGTGTACTCGTTACGGGGCGTCGTTACAGTGTTCTCGTTATGGGGCTTCGTTACATTGTACCCGTTACGGGAAGTCGTTACAGTGTTCTCGTTACGGGGCGTCGTTAAAGTGTACTCGTTATGGGGCGTCGTTACAGTGTTTTCGTTACGGGGCGTCGTTACAGTGTACTCGTTATGGGGTGTCGTTACAGTGTACTTGTTATGGGGCGTCGTTACAGTGTTTTCGTTACCGGGCGTCGTGATATTGACTGTTACGCTGAGCAGTGTTACGTGACCCCGTGGTGAAATATTTAACGATCGTGAGTGTGTGGCCAGTGAGGGGAGGAGGGGAGTATGGCCAGTGAGGGGAGGAGGGGAGTAGGGGAGTATGGCCAGTGAGGGGAGTAGGGGAGTATGGCCAGGGAGGGGAGGAGGGGAGTATGGCCAGTGAGGGGAGGAGGGGAGTATGGCCAGTGAGGGGAGGAGGGGAGTAGGGGAGTATGGCCAGTGAGGGGAGTAGGGGAGTATGGCCAGTGAGGGGAGGAGGGGAGTATGGCCAGTGAGGGGAGTAGGGGAGTATGGCCAGTGAGGGGAGGAGGGGAGTATGGCCAGTGAGGGGAGGAGGGGAGGGGAGTGTGGCTGTTGAGGAGAGGGGAGGGAAAGTGAAGTAGGAAGGGAGGAATGTGGGAGGAGGAAGTAAGGGAAGGAAAGTTTTTTAATTAGAATAATGATATTAAACACACACACACACACACACACACACACACACACACCGTAGGGTCAAGACCTATTCAGGCGCTGCTCCTGCTGATCAGCGGCCCCCCTTGGCCATGTCTGCCCATTCCTGAAGTCCTTCTTCCCTACCCATCCTCACCACTGGGTTATCTACATAGTCAAAAGTGACAATTTCGTTTCGGAAGGAAGTGGAATCAGTGTTGAACAGTGATGAACAGTGTTTAAGTCAGTGAATTCAGCACTAGACAGTACCCGTGAGAGCTGTGACCCACCAGTGAGATAAGCACCCCTGGGAACCATCCTCTGACCAAGCGGTGTTAATCCGTCCACCCTGGGAACAACAGAGGGTCGGCCTTACACCTGACTACGAGATAACACAACACCACCTAGCAGAGAGTGAGGTACTGTGACACCACCCCACACCACCCGGTGTCCCCATGACCACGTGAGGTCCTTCATATCAACACCTACGGACGAGTTACTGCACCACGTGGCCTCCGTGACCTCACACAGTATGGCAAGAGACCAGCCCGGACCATCAGCTGCAAACTATAATAATTTGTATGTTTAAATCACGTTCCTTCTCCTTTTAGTAATGAAAGCTTTTGTTAAACGACCCACCCACCCCATGTCCTAGTATGTAATAAGTCATTTTTGTCCAATGTATATTTTCAGCCTTCGGGCTGCAGAACTTTTTCAATAAACCGTTAATTATTATTATTATTATTATTATTGTTATTAATTATTACACACACACACACACACACACACACACACACACACACACACATACACACACGGTCAAAACTGTACCAAGAAGCTGTCATTACACTTGGCCACATCCGCCGTCAACCACTGGCAGGACCGGAAGTGTTGACAGCCTCGTTACAGACAGACAGACGTCAAGCTTCTGATGGTAATAACTACCTTGTTCTGGGAAAGTAATTTGGCTGAGACCATTTTTTTTCTCAGTGATAATTCTCTTTTAGAGGTTTTTATTAAATATATGTGAGGTCGTAGTTATCATTAGTGGACCTTTTACGTGTGTTTCTACCTGTACTTGTTAACTGTACCTGTAAATGGGTTTGTACCTGTATCTGTATTTATCTACCTGTAATTACATCTCTTATCAATACAGTTTGTCATAAAATCCAATTGAAAAACATGGAATATTTCTATAAACATTCACAATAGAAAAGACTAAGACTTTAAAATATGAAACATAGAAATAAGACATTAAATATAAACCTTATCGCTGAATAACTAAAAGAAGATATTAATTTGGTGAGAATCGTTGAAGATATATCTGGCAACACCCGACACCTACAAGAGTTGCCACCTAGTGTAAATATCGGGTACAATATTGGACCGCATTCCGCACTTAAACGAAACTCAGCGGTGGTAGACAAAGTGTTCACTGGGGCGTGACTGTCGTTCACCACACTACCACCACACTTACACGTGTACCACACTTACACTTACACCACACTTACACCATACAACCACTTACACCACACTTACACTATACAACCACTTACACCACACTTACGAGTACACTTACACCACACTTACGAGTACACTTACACCACACTTACGCCATACTAGCCTACTACCACACTACCACCAGGACAAAAATGCATGATGTTTTTCTAGTAGTTTCACCATTAATAGTGTTCCCAGGTGCAAATTAGTGTACAAGTGCAGTACCTCAACCCGCGCCACTGTATTTGTGAATTATGCAAATTACAGTGCACGTATTTGTACTGTTATTATGTGAAAATTACTCAAATTACTGTCACCTGTACTTTACCTGTACCTGTACTTCACCTGTATCTGTACCTGTACTTCACCTGTATCTGTACCTGTACTTTACCTGTATCTGTACCTGTACTTTACCTGTATCTGTACCTGTACTTTACCTGTATCTGTACCCGTATCTCTACCTGTACCTTACCTGTATCTGTACAACCGTCTGTAATCACTATACTGTACTTTAGTTGCCCCTGTAGGCTACGTTTATTCAGGTCATAAGTTAGGTCGTCAGGTTAGGTTAGGTTAGGTTAGTAAATATATTAGTCTCTAACAAATAGAAATCAAGAGAAATACACCTGGAGAGACGACCGGACCTTGTCGCTTTCTCTCTTTTTAATGTTTTGTTAATCTCGTCTCGACAATGGCTCTAATCTCTCTCTCTCTCTCTCTCTCTCTCTCTCTCTCTCTCTCTCTCTCTCTCTCTCTCTCTCTCTCTCTCTCTAATATCTTGTTCTCCTGGGCTCGGTAATGGCCACAAGAACACACTAACTCACCAACGAACTAAGCAATGTGGTCAGTAATCCCGGGTTTATATGTCTCCCTCCCGGCCAATATATTTCCCGGTGGTGGACAGGCGAGGAGCGGCCACCGAGTTTTACAGCGTTACACATAATCTGGGCCACAATACACCACACCTTGGTCTTATTCCTCTCTCTCTCAGTTCCTACCTACCTGCCTGCACCCGTCCACCTCCCCCTCCCCCTTCTTCCTACCGACCTGCCTGGCCCCGTCAACTTCCCTACTTCCCTCTATCCTTCCTATCCCCGGCCCCCTTCAACCTCCCTCCCTCCTTCCCATCCCTGGTCCCGTCTCTCTCCCTTCTTCCCTCTATCCTTCCTACCCCGTTCTCCCCCCTCCTCTCCTTCCCTATCCACCTCCCTCCCCGGCAGCCACCCAACCCCGACTAGAAACTATTTGTACCCTGTCCTCGCTACTGTAACTAGGACTCTCTTCGTCTGTCATTGAATTCTACTATCCCAGGACTCTTAAGGATAGGAGAAGGACGTCTATTGACTCGTGGTTTTAATGATAGCTTTCTCCTTTTCCCCCTCTCGTCATCCTTCCCCTTCCCCCCTCCCACTCTTCTCTCACTTCATCCTTCCCTCCTTCCCCCCTCATCCTTCCTTTTCCCCTACTATCCTTTCTCCATCCCGTCATCCTTCCCCTCCCCCTGCCCCCCCCCTCAGACCACCATACCTGGAACGCTTGTTGTAATAACCCAAGAATTTACCTTTTGGTTGTTATTGTGGTTTTATACCTGAGGGTCACTCTTAGGGAGGGTGGGGGGGTTGTGGGGGGAGGGAGGGGGGTTGTGGGGGGAGGGAGGGGGATTGTGGGGGGAGGGAGGGGGGTTGTGGGGGGAGGGAGGAGGGCTGTGGGGGGGGGTGGGAGGGGGAGGTTGTGGGGGGCTGGGAGGGGGGCTGTGGGGGGAGTGTGAACGAAGGCAGGTATAGAAAGAAGTATGAAAGATGGAAGAATGAGAACGAGAAGAGAAAGAGGGTGTAGCAGGAAGTGTATAGACGGGGGGAAGGAGAGGAAGGAATGTAAAGAATAAAGAATACGATGAAAAGAGAGATAGGAGACATGAAAGAGAAAGCTAAAAAGATAACAATAAATAGAGAGATGAGGGAGAGTTAGAAAAGCATAGAGACACCAAAGAGACGAAGAGAGAGAGAGAGAGAGAGAGAGAGAGAGAGAGAGAGAGAGAGAGAGAGAGAGATACACCCCCCCCCCCCAGCACACACACACACACACACACACACACACCACTAATCAGGGAATCTCATCTCGTAAGATTATCCCCCGCTGGTTGGATCATGCAAAACCCTCCGCTAATCTAATCAAGACCTGTACTTCGGGGGGTGAGGAAGGCTAATCAGTTTCTTCCGGTGTTGTTCTCTTGGTCAGTTTATTCGTCCGTGTGTTTGTGTTTATCGTTTATTTTCTGCTTGTGTGTTTTTTAGTTTTATTTGTGGTTTGGTGTTTGTGTATTATTCTCTCTCTCTCTCTCTCTCTCTCTCTCTCTCTCTCTCTCTCTCTCTCTCTCTCTCTCTCTCTCTCTCTCTCTCTCTCTAACCTAACCTCATTTTCAGGTGATCCAACAAGAAACTAAACTACTTATCCATCACATTAAACTCTTTTACACACACACACACACACACACACACACACTCTCACTCTCACACACTCTCTCTCTCACACACACACACACACACACACACACACACACACACACACACACACACACACTATAGACCTTCAGTGAATGTAAATATGTCAGGAATGTGTTATAATTTCTGTCTCATTTAATTCTTCTTTCCCTCCCTCTCACCCTTCCCTCCCCTCCCTCCCCCTCACCCTTCCCTCCCCTCCCTCCCCCTTTGTTCTCTCAGCTTTCTCCTCCTCGTTTACTTCTTCTCCTCATCATCAATACAATAATACCCCCATCAGCTGTTCGGCCACCTCACTGATCATGAAAAAAAAGAAACAACTTCGCCCCTAGACCACCCATAATGGCGCCCGTCTGTAAGTTAAGAGTTGTTCATTCTTGTGACAAATCCTTCACCAGCGTTACCTTTATACCTGTTGGTGTATACACGAGTGACCAGTGACCGGGGTGAACCTTTCATTTTCCTGTTGGCTATATTTTCCCTTTTTTCTCTCTTCTTTTTATTTTTCTCCCTGTTCCTCTCTCAAGTCGTCCCCTTCTCTTACTTCTTTCCCCCTCTCACATTTTTTTTCTTCTCACCTCCTCCTCCTCCTCTCACTAACTTTCCTCTTTTCCTTCCTCCCCCTTTCTCCCCTTCTCCTCTCTATTTCACCTCCTCAATTTCCTCCCCTCTTCCCCCTCTTCCTCCCACCTTCTCCCCTCTTCCTCCTCCTCCTCTCACCTTCTCCCCTCTTCCTCCTCCTCCTCTCACCTTCTCCCCCTCTTCCTCCTCCCCCTCTCACCCCTCCCCCTCCTCTCACCTTCTCCCCCTCTTCCTCCTCCTCCTCTCACCTTCTCCCCTCTTCCTCCTCCTCCTCTCACCTTCTCCCCCTCTTCCTCCTCCTCCTCTCACCTTCTCCCCCTCTCACCCCTCCCCCTCCTCTCACCTTCTCCCCCTCTTCCTCCTCCTCCTCTCACCTTCTCCCCCTCTTCCTCCTCCTCCTCCTCTCACCTTCTCCCCCTCTCACCCCTCCCCCTCCTCTTCTTTACGGTGGTCACTTCCGTCTCCCTGTGTGGTTCTGGTCGCCGCTTTGTCACCGCTGCCACATTTGTTCTCTCCTCTGATGTCCCCATTCATGTCCCCCCTCTCCCCCGAGCCTCGACCTTCACTCGCTACTGTTCCCGGTTTGGTTCCTTTAACGCCCCGGAACACCTAACTTTGCCTTTCTGTGTTACTTATTGTTCTGGGTGATGGTCTGGCCTGTGCTACCTGCTCTTACATGCTCCATCCAGTGTCGCCGTCTTCCTTCTCTACTGTTCCTGACCAGGTTTCTTTTATGGTTTCATTGATGCCCCAGAATGCCTAGATGCACCAGACATGGCATACTTCGCTACTGTTCCTTATAGGGATCTAGTAATACCCCGGAACACCTGGCTTACTGGTGCTACTGTTCCTGGTGTCGTTGGAGCAGTGTTGTGGCGTCGGGTTGGGTGTCTGGTTAAGGAACATTCAATACCCAGCCGTCTATTTAGTCATGCGTTCTTGGGGGAGGCAATGTACACGTCCTAAAAGGTGTGACAAAGGTTCCCCGGTCGCTCACCCCTAAATAGGTGTACCTGGCGAAGGTTAAAATGAGCTACACATCCAGTCTTTCTCTCCCGGTCAATGGTGCGGACTGACAACTGGTCTCTCTCTTGGGGACCACCTGTGTGTGAGTGTGTGTGTGTGTGTGTGTGTGTGTGTGTGTGTGTGTTATAATAATAATAATAATAATTAACGGTTTATTGAAAGAGCTTGGCAGCCAGAAGGCTGAAAATATACAGTTACATATTTGGGGAATATGTGTGTGTGTGTGTGTGTGTGTGTGTGTGTGTGTGTGTGTGTGTGTGTGTGTGTGTGTTTTGACTATAAAAATATATAATGCAGTTTTGTCGACATAAATTTTTCCTCTCCCCCCCTCCCAGTCACCCTCCCTCTCCACGCCCTTAGCTTGTTGGTGGGCGTGTGGGTGGGCAGATAACCAGAGACTAACCTGGTAAGCCGCGCCTGTGACCAATTGGGCGTGTGTTCGACCTGGCGTGACCCGACCTGACCTCACACACGCCACGCTGGGAGGTCAACCGCTGACGACTGTGAGAAGAGTGAGAGGTTTTTGGTGACACCTGGGGGAGGGGGGGGGTCTGATGATTAGGGGGTGTAGGGGGTAGGGAGGGGTGGAAGGGAGAAAAGAAAGAAGGAACTGAGGAAGGTTGGGAGGAGTGAGAGATTGAAGGAGAGAGGGAGGGAACGTAAGAACATAAGAATGGAGGAAACTGTAGCGGGCCTATTGGCCCATATTTGGCAGTCCCGTTTACACCCAATCCCTATTGCTCATATAAGCATCCAACCTATGTTTGAAGCTATCCAGCGTATTCGAGTTAATGATGATATTTGGTAACTTGTTCCACTCGTCCACTACTCTATTTCCAAACCAATGTTTACCTATTTCGCGCCTAAATCTAAGTTTGTCTAATTTAAAACCATTGTTACGGGTTTGCTCCTGGTTGGTTAGTTTGAGTACCTTTGTAATGTCCCCTTTGTTCAGCCCTGACTTCCATTTATACACCTCTATCATGTCGCCCCTCACTCTACGTCTCTCGATGGAGTGCAAATTAAGATGCTTCGGGGGGAGGAAGAATTGTGTATTATGTATAGTGAAATCTGTTATGTACGTGTGTTTGTGTTAGGTTCTGGGGACAAGTTCTTGTTTATGTATTATATGTATTTTACCATAAACAGAACCGCATCAATATACACCAAATTCCAAACTAAACATATGTACTAAAAAATACCCACTAACAAACACATAAACATAAACATTAAAACCAAATACCCAACAAAGACAAAACAAAAAACTATAAAAGCAAAGAAAACAATACCAAGACCTAACAAAGACAAGCAAGAAAAACCACCAATAAAACAAAGAAAATAACACCAAGACCCAACAAAGACAAAACAAAGACAAAAACAATAAAAACCACCATTAAAACAAATAAAATAACACCAATACCCAACAAAGACAAAACAAATAACAGGAAAAACCCTTAAATAAAGTAAAGTGTCTCTCGGTGGCCCGGGTACAACTGACCAACCCAAAGTTTCAATGGGACTGAGGGCCTTAGTAAACACGGCTTGTTTACCTCTAACTAACTATGATGTGTTCTATCTCGATCGTGCACGTGTCCAGGTGAGATTGACGAGCTCTGTCTCTCTCTCTCTCTCTTGATTTTCGGAGAGAGAGAGAGAGAGAGAGAGGTGAAGATAGACAGTAAAAAGAGACAGTGAAGAGACAGTAAAAAACTAAAAACACTCATCCCATATTAATTCCCCAGCTAATCCCTCAGCCATCTTTCACTAACATGTGTGGTCTCCTTAATCCAATGGCGGGGGGGGGGGGAGGTGATGGGTTGGAGGAAGAGTAGGGGAGGTGAGAGTAGGGGAGGTGGGAAGGGGAGGAGGATTTACCAATTTCCTGATTCCTAATATTAATCCGGGGATTATATGTGTATTTTCCTCTCCCTGTGAACCAAGGGAGGGAGGAATGAGGGAGGGAGGAAGGGAGAAAGGTGAAGGTTGGAGGGAAAGGGAAGAAGGAAGGGTGGGAGGGAAGAATGGACAGAGGGATGAAGGGAGAGAAGGAGAGAGGAAGGAGGGAAGGAGGAAGGGAGTGACCATATAGCTGTCTATCTATCTATCTGTGTGGGCTTTACCTGGTCCGTCCCCCACCCCCTCCCTCCCCCTCCCTCCCCCTTCCCCACCCCCCTCCCTCCCCCTCCCTCACCCCCCCCTCACCCCCCCCCTCCCTTGTAATCCTCACAATAGATAAATCTGACTATTAATTTCCGCTGATGGTTGTCTTCAATAGGATTTGTAAAGTTGTTTTGAAAATATTGGGATTACCTGGAGGTGAAACTGGGCGTGGGGGCGTCGGGGGCGTGGGGGGCGTGGGGGCGTTGGTACTGTTGTGTGTCTTCTGACGTAAGGAGGAGGAGGAGGAAGATGGGGAGAAAGAGAAGAAGGAATAATTTGAGGGGGAGGAAGATGAAGAGAGGAGGAGGAACAAGAGGATGAGGAGAAGGAGGATGGGGAAAAGGATTAGGAAGGAGAAGAAAAGTCAAAAGACGAGGAAGAAGAGGAGGAGGAGGAAGAAGAGGAGGAGGAGGAAGAAGAAGAGTCGTGGGAATCTTCTTGGAAAATAGTTGACGGCAGAATAACTTGACTTAAGATACAAGATGATGAGTTATTGTTATTATTATTATTATTATTATTATTATTATTATTATTATTATTATTATTATTATTATTACCTGGTGGTTAGATTAGGTAAGGTGAGGCACAGACACAGGTGTAGGTACAGGTACAAGTATTATGTCACCTGGTACGAGAGGCCTAATGAGTTACCTTAACTTATATACTGGTTGAAGGAGTCAGTTTTTTGGCCTACACTTCCGGGCTAAAGATGGCTTACACCTACCCACCTCCCTCACGTGTTCTCTCCTCACCTCTGCACCCACACCCACGCCCAGTCTGACGCCCACATGTTGCTGCCAGTTCCCCCTTCCAACTCACTTTCACACACACACACACACACACACACTTTCTCACACCGACAGCCTCATAATCCCACGCCCATCCACTCTCCCACGCCCACACTGAAGCTTTCCCCGAAGCGTGAGTGGGCGGCCATTGGTCACGGGATCCAGTTCAGTGGGCGTCACGCTGAGTTGCCGCCCCGGGTAAACATTGTCAGTTGCCAGTTAGTATAAACATGACGAGTTGCCGGTTAGTGTAAATATTGACTGTCGAAAACGTGGATAATGAGCTGGAGTGTTACGTCGTTGAGGTGTGAAGGAAAGAGATTTATCGCCTCTCTCTCTCTCTCTCTCTCTCTCTCTCTCTCTCTCGTAAAGGAGAGCGAAGCAGGAGAAAGATATCATAGAGAGAACCAAACCAAACCTAACCTAACCAAACCAAACCAAACCTAACGCGAACCTAACCTGCACGTAATATCCGAGGAGAGAGCCGCCAGGGGCCAGCCAAGTCAAGCCAGCTCTCAGACAGTGTGTTGATAGCGAGGTGACTCACGATCAGCTGACGTTGCAGGAAGTGATCAGCTGTGCGGTGAATGTAAACAAACTGACACGTGACGTAAACACAGATGGATATATCAGGCATTGGTGCGCCATAATATTTAGTCTTGTTCGTACTCTTAATGGTGTTTTAATGATGATCATGATAGTTGAGGCGCGGACAGCCGGGTGTGTGGAGGCTTAATCACGTGATGTAAACAAATAATGTTGTTTTAAGAAGCGAGATTGGAAATAGATGGGGTAGTGTGAGAGGCCAGATTGGAAATAGATTTAAGAGTCAATATTGGAAATAGGTGTTCTAGACCAAAATTGGACACACAAAAGTCAAATCACTAAAAGAGGGGAAAAAACAAGCGGTAATTCTTCAATACAGAGGGGAGAGGCCCGGGTGAGGGGAGAGACAGAGAGGCCCGAGTGAGAGGGGAGACAGAGAGGCCGTCGGTATAGAGGGGAACCTTGGACGTCCATCTCACTTCCGACGTGTGAGGGGAATAAGAGTCTCGCTCCAGTGACCTTTAGCACCTCCCCTCGGTACCCCCCCCCCCCCCTCTCCTTGCAGGTCAGAGGGGATTTACCGAGGGGACTGATGGATTGGGGGCTTTAAGAGGGGACTAAAATACAGTGGGTGTTGGGTTTTTTAAGGGGGACTGACTCGGTAGAGGCGAAAGTCTGTGGGGGCTGGACGAGAGCTGCATAAGATGGACCTAAGAGGGCTAATAGTTATGAGACTACCCTAGTAAGGGGCTGGGCGAATCTACCTGGTCAGAGGGGACTTACAGAGGGAACTAATGGACGTGGGGCTGTCTGAGAAGGTTAAAGGGGACTTTATAAACAATCTAAGGGGATCTAAGGGGACTCACTAAAAGGGGCTAATGGATGTCGGACAGTCTAGGAGGTGACTGGGGAGACTGGCTAATCAGAGGGGAATAGCCGAGGGGGGTAAGAGGACTAGGCCAGGAGGAGCGAGTGACCATAGTTCCTCTCTCTCTCTCTCTCTCTCTCTCTCTCTCTCTCTCTCTGTTTGTTTGTCTGACAGGGATGAAGGTGTTGGTTGGGGGGGGGAGGAGAAGATGTAATGAAAGGGAGGGAGGGAAGGAAGAAGGAAGGAAGAGAAGAGAATGTTACGGATGAAAGGAGGGAGGGAAAGAGAGATGTGGAAAAGAAAGTCACATAAATAAGTAAAAAAGGGAAATAGAGAAGGAAATCATGATAATAATTAAGATAACGAAGATGAGAACAGAAGGGGACAGAAAATAATGCCAGTAAGATAGAATAACGAAGAAGGGGAACAGAAGGAACAGTGATGATAATTATGGTGGAAAGTGACACGACTTATGAGAGTACCACAAACTCAAGAACAATTTAATAAACCAGTTCTCTCCTCTCCTTACCCAATTTATTTGCATATAAGAGCTCTATAATTTTTCATTTATATTTATCGTAATAACAGCGGTGTAAATAGCTCCGTCTTGCCGTGAAATATGTAGTCTGTTTACACGGCTGAGGTCTCGGGGCGGGTGAAGAATGCGTTCGCCAATCCGGAGAGGCGTTCTTGTTACGTCACCTCCCTCGCAAGCTTCTAATTTAATTGATATACATGGTAATCGGTGTAGGGCCAGGCCTCTTATTCGGTGCCTGCTCCCGTGCCGATTACTGTAAAATTCAATTACGCTTGTCCCATTCTTTACGCAGGGCAGCTTGTATACGTCTGGTGGTGGACGATACGATAGGTTTGAGTTGCTCTGTACGATACATCCTGGAGGGTTTGTTTTCATTTTGGTTCTCGGGATGAGTGATGTATGAGAATTATTTTTTTAGCATACATGTTGTTATTATTATTTTTTTCTTATGTAAATTGTGAATTGTTTGTTTTTATATGTTGCTTACTGCTGCTGCTGCTGCTGCTGCTGCTGTTCTTGACCCAATGTTGTGTTTTTGTTAATTTTACTACTACTACTATTACTACTACTACCACCGTCACCACTACCACCACCACCACCACCACCGTCACCACCACCACCACCACCACCGTCACCACCACCACCACCACAGTCACCACCACTACCACCGTCACCACCACCACCACCGCCACCACCACCACCACAGTCACCACCACTACAACCATTTAAAAAAACCAGGTGTACAGGTCAGGTGGTTCTCAGTAGCCTCTTTACCTATTAATTTGTGAGACCATTAGGGACCATTACAGACCATTAAGGACCATTACAACCATTATTACTCTATCTTTACTGAATACGTGTAATAAAAACACCCAAATGGGCCCGGAAATTGTGCTCGTAAAAGGACATCAACTCTTTTTGTTTTATTTTTTAATTGGTGAGTTTTTGTGTCACTCAGAGTCGACGGTTCGTGAGATGATCCACATTATGTAAATTAATAAACATTCATAAACATTAATGTGGATAATAACAGAGAGATAAGATGATAAACAGATGGTAATTAATTGTTAAACTCTTGTGGTTTATGAGGTCGTTACTGTCCAAAGTTCCCGAGTGTCGTAAGGTAACTGTTTTACCTTAACTCTAATAAAGGTAGACTATCAAAGGTTAGTGTGTTAATTCGGATCACATGAAGATTAGCCACCCCAGCTTATTTCACCTTAAGATTAAACCCCCTACCGCTAACCTAACCTACCCTAACCTATCTTAACCTACCCTAACCTACCCTAACCTACCCTAACCTATCTTAACCTAACCTAACCTTCCCTAACCTAACCTACCCTACCCTAACCTAACCTACCCTACCCTAACCTATCTTAACCTAACCTAACCTTCCCTAACCTACCCTGACCTATCTTAATCTAACCTAATCTAACCTATCTTAACCTAGCCTAACCTAAAGACCATCAATTCTAATGACTAAAATTTGACATATTACAATAAGGTCAAGGAGTCAAGGTCAAGACTGAAGGTTAACAAATATCGTGGTTAAGAGACAGTTGAGGTCACGTGTTGTTTGTGTGTTGCATATTTAATGATCTCTCAAAGAGGTTCATTGATCCTGTTGGCGGGAATCAATATTTACGATGTAGTAACTCTCTACGGGTGACGTCACAGTGCAGGAGGCGCGTCATGATGCTGATTAGTGACGTCATGGTATTGGAGTTTTTTTTATTCGCCTTGTGATTGGTCAAGAGATACTGTACAGTCGCTTTCATTGGATCAGACAACCTTACAACTTGTTATTGATTTGTCTCTCTATTCCAAACACTATGACTGGATAGTACATGAGAGAGAGAGAGAGAGAGAGAGAGAGAATGGATAATATAAGATTAGATAAATTACACACACGCACACACACACACACACACACATACACACACACGTGTATACAATACAATGGTGCAAAGACAATATTCAGACAAGAGAAAGAAAGAAAAAGGTGAAAGAGAAAGAGAGACGCGCCCTTATGTGACCCGTAATTATGAAGGAGTTACTGTCCAGAGTCCCTCCCTCCCTCTTGTTACAATTCCCTCATTTCTGCTACACTTCCCTCCCTCCTGTGACATCTCCCTCTCTCCCTCCTTCCCTTCCTCTCTCCCTCCCTGAGTTAGGTTAGGTTAGGTTAGGTTAACAAGCGGATTAGTTTAAGTCAGATTAAATTAGTTAATGTTAGTTTAAGATAGCTTAAGTTAAGTGAGCCCAAGTGAGATTAAGTTAGATTGGGTTAGATTAAGTTTGGTTAGTGTGTCTGTATTGTATATTAATGTGTATGTGTATAATAAATAGTACACAAGGAACATTATACACCATAGATAATGAAAGTAATACTAATAATAATTCACTGTTTTTCCCAGGTGAGTTGTGGTGTGTCTCCGTCCATCCTGGGAGTTACAGGTAAGTCCCAGAGCGTGTTACCTGGAGTACTCTCTCTCTCTCTCTCTCTCTCTCTCTCTCTCTCTCTCTCTCTCTCTCTCTCTCTCTCTCTCTCTCTCTCTCGTTTCCCAGCTCGGTCATTCACGGAAGCTGTCTGGTTGTACGTGTCTCGGCTCGGTTGTGGACTGCAAATTGGTGTGAGTATTTCCACTGAGGTAACGACTCCAGCCACAATAGACACAATCTTGTGCGGTGATGCATATTTGGGACGCATGAAGAGAGACCCCGGTTAAGTTTCTTAGTGACGTTAACTAGAGAGATGAGAACGTTTATAGAGTTACTAGGTATGTGCAGTTAGGAAGGAATATCAAACTTAACAAACCTATTGAGAATATTTATTTCTAGTAAGTTAAACTCACCAGCCTTTGAGGATCTTAAGTCGTAGGTTAAATTCACCGTTGTCACAAATATTATCTACAGACTCAAACAATCTTGGTCCAACTTCGTTTTCTTCGGCCACCCGGTGTTCCTCAGGGCTACACAATGGGTCCTTGGCTGTTTCCCCTGACAATAGTGGCGGTGCTGTGGGTCGCCGTAGGTCAGACTTGTAAATAGGTTGTTCATTCTCCTTGGATAATTAATAGGGAGGTTCAGTCTCTTGTGTTGCTCTCAGACTTAAAGGTCATAAATAGGGATACCGAAGGAGAGTAAACACACACACACACACACACACACACACACACACACACACACACACACACACCTATTTTCTTTATTTGCATACGTTAGAGTTTTCCTTCCGCTGCTGGAAATATTTAAGGTAAACTAGGGACACTTTTAGGTACGAAGGAATTTTTTAGATTATCCTGCAGAAATTTTAGGTAAACTGGAATTTTTGGGGGATGACCATCATTTCATATATAAACTGGATACATTTTAGATAATGGATATTTTTATTGTAAGTTGACCACATATTAGGGAGGAGGGGGGAGGGGGAGGGTAGAGGGTATATGTGGGTGGTCAGGGCTGCTGCTGGTAGGGCGCACAAACAATGCTTTTAGACAATGGAACCTTTCACGAGCGACCAATTGAGTGAGAGTAGCCAATATCTCTCTCTCTCTCTCTCTCTCTCTCTCTCTCTCTCTCTCTCTCTCTCTCTCTCTCTCTCTCTCTCTCTCTCTTTCATTGGTAAGACAGTGAGGTGAGAGGTGAGAGTCCTCTGTGAGATAACGGAGGAGAGTGAGAGGTGTGATGTTGAGAGTCTTGGGAAGAATGACAGTCCCTGGTGAGTGGACAGGTACAGGTGTGTGTGTGTGTGAGTGTAGATGAGTGCATGAGAGAGTGTTTGAGTGTGTGAGAGAATGTTTGAGTGTGTGGGAGTGTAGTTGAGTGCATGAAAGACTGTCTGAATGAGTGAGAATTTGTGAGAGAGTGCGTGAAAGAGAAGTTTACTGAAAGAGCATGGCAGCCGGAAGGCTGAAAATATACAGTTACGAAATTGGGGAATGGGTCTCTTGATTTACAAATAATATACAAGTAACATAAGTGATACAAATATGATATATAATGACTAGGTAGGGAGAAGGTCATATTATACAGGACATTTCAACATAGTGACAGTGCAAAAAGGTAAGATTGACTGGGAGTGAATACACTGGTTGACTACAAGTTATTGAAAATTTTTACAATGGTTGGGACTGGGCTGTTCTTATTGCGATCAGTACGTGCTCGTATGGGCTGGATGCGATTGTGGTGTCGAACAACAATTCTCGGACGAGGGATCTTGGATGGTGCAGAAGCTTCTCACCAAATTTGCAGATGAGGTCGTGGTGATGGTCAGAGAGAGCCGAGAGGGTCAGAGTGTTGAGCGCTTCTTGATATGTGGAGTGGGAGGGGGAGAGAATAGTCTTGCATGCCCTCTTGTGCACCTTTTCTAGGTGTTTCCGTTGTGTGGCATTTAGGGAGGAAGTGTGTGTGTGTGTGTGTGTGTAACAGTATATATCTTCCTTTAAATTATATTACACACACACACAGTCTTATAGTACTGTACACCCAGGGGATAAGTGTAGAGGGTTGTAGGACGTCACGACCATCACGCCGGACAACAGGTGAAGCAGGATAGACGTGATGGTATGCGAGACGGTAATTCCAATCAACCTCTTATTTCTGTGTCACTGTTATTATGTTATTCTCTCTCTCTCTCTCTCTCTCTCTCTCTCTCTCTCTCTCTCTCTCTCTCTCTCTCTCTCTCTTTACATTCCTCGTTTGTTTATTTGTCTTATTCTTCTCTTTTGTCTTTTTTTCTTGTTTCTCTTTTTTCGTTCTTCATATCCTCAATGTCCACTCCATCTCCTCTTCACTCCCTTCTTCTGTCACTCAGTCTCTGGACCGAGGAGGAGGAGGAGGAGGAGGAAGAAGAGGAAGAGAAGGAGGAGGAGGAGGAGGCACAGGAGGAAGAGCAGGAGGAGGGCGTGTCACTAACGGTCAAGGCTGTGATTAGGTTCAAGTACCTCCTTCAAGTGAGAGGTGAGGGGCTGGAGGGTGAGGTTAAGGGAGGAAGGGTGAGGTGAAGCTTAAGGGAGGAGGGTGAGGTTAAGGGGGGAAGGTTAGGCTAAGTTAGTTTAAGGGAGGAACTGTGAGGTTAAGGGAGAGAGTGAGGTTAGGTGAGGGTAGGTGAGGAAGGGTGAGGTTAAGATTAAGGGAGGAGGGTGAGGTTAAGGGAGGGAGGGAGGGTGAGGAAAGGAGAAGGTGAGGTGTGTGAGAATGGGAAAAGTGAGGGTGAAGGAGAGAGTGGAGGGGTGGTGAGAGAGAGAAGGGGAAGGGGAGTAGCGGGTAGTGGTGAAAAGCTGATCCAGGGGGGTAAAATAACGTTGATAAAGAGGAAAAAATAAGTAACATAAACTAAATATTCTATCACACACACACACACACACACACACACACACACACACACACACCAATAACGACCCTCCCTATCCACCGTGTATTACTAAACCATTGACGACAATTGAGGAAGATTTATCTGTTTATACAAGGTCGGGCAGGCAGTGGCTCCACCCATAAGCTCCTCTCCTCCCAGGCGCTGACCTCAAACGGTGGTTGGTTAACGAAACAGTAGGGATCACCTGAAGATTAGTCCCCCTGGCTTATTTCACCTGAAGGCACTGAACGCTAACCTAACCTAACCTAACCTAACATAGATTATATCAGTTGAAGATTAACAACCTTAACGCGAACCTAATCCAAGTTAACCTAAAAATATAAATTAACTAACCTAACCTAACCTAACCTAACCAGACCTAACCTAACCTAACCTAACGTACCCTAGTTTATTTCACATCCCATCACATTCTTAAGCCAACCTAACCTAACCCTAAGGCAGCATTGGGAAGGTTATTCTCCAGGTGAAATAAGCTGAGGCTAAACGTTAGGTAAAATAAGCTGGGGGTAATCTTTAGGTGATCAGAAAAATCTAACGGAAGGATCTATTAGACTGGCTATCGTCGTCTTGAAACAGTCAGACGTGTTCTTACAGTCACAGTTAGGAGAGAGACCCCCCCCCCCCCCCAAACACACACTCAGGTCTCTCGGATGGTGGTGGTGACCTGAGTGCCCACAGTTAGGAGAGAGACCCCCCCCCCCCCCACACACACACTCAGGTCTCTCGGATGGTGGTGGTGACCTGAGTGCCCACAGTTAGGAGAGAACCCCCCCCCCCTCACACACACACACTCAGGTCTCTCGGATGGTGGTGGTGACCTGAGTGCCCACAGTTAGGAGAGAGACCCCCCCCCCCCCCCACACACACACACTCAGGTCTCTCGGATGGTGGTGGTGACCTGAGTGCCCACAGTTAGGAGAGAACCCCCCCCCCCCCCCCACACACACACACTCAGGTCTCTCGGATGGTGGTGGTGACCTGAGTGCCCACAGTTAGGAGAGAGACCCCCCCCCCCCCACACACACACACTCAGGTCTCTCGGATGGTGGTGGTGACCTGAGTGCCCACAGTTAGGAGAGAGACCCCCCCCCCCACACACACACACACTCAGGTCTCTCGGATGGTGGTGGTGACCTGAGTGCCCACAGTTAGGAGAGAGACCCCCCCCCCCCACACACACACACACTCAAGTCTCTCGGATGGTGGTGGTGACCTGAGTGCCCACAGTTAGGAGAGAAACCCCCCCCCCCCACACACACACTCAGGTCTCTCGGATGGTGGTGGTGACCTGAGTGCCCACAGTTAGGAGAGAGACCCCCCCCCCCCCCACACACACACACACTCAGGTCTCTCGGATGGTGGTGGTGACCTGAGTGCCCACAGTTAGGAGAGAGACCCCCCCCCCCCACACACACACACTCAAGTCTCTCGGATGGTGGTGGTGACCTGAGGGCCCACCGTTTGGAGAGAGACCCCCCCCCCCCCCCACACACACACTCAGGTCTCTCGGATGGTGGTGGTGACCTGAGTGCCCACAGTTAGGAGAGAGACCCCCCCCCCCCCTCACACACACACACACTCAGGTCTCTCGGATGGTGGTGGTGACCTGAGTGCCCACAGTTAGGAGAGAGACCCCCCCCCACTCACACACACACACTCAGGTCTCTCGGATGGTGGTGGTGACCTGAGTGCCCACAGTTAGGAGAGAGACCCCCCCCCCCCCACACACACTCAGGTCTCTCGGATGGTGGTGGTGACCTGAGTGCCCACAGTTAGGAGAGAGACCCCCCCCCCCCCCACACACACTCAGGTCTCTCGGATGGTGGTGGTGACCTGAGTGCCCACAGTTAGGAGAGAGACCCCCCCCCACACACACACACACTCAGGTCTCTCGGATGGTGGTGGTGACCTGAGTGCCCACAGTTAGGAGAGAGACCCCCCCCCCCACACACACTCAGATCTCTCGGATGGTGGTGGTGACCTCTGAGTGCCCACAGTTAGGAGAGAGACCCCCCCCCCCACACACTCAGGTCTCTCGGATGGTGGTGGTGACCTGAGTGCCCACAGTTAGGAGAGAGACCCCCCCCCCCCACACACTCAGGTCTCTCGGATGGTGGTGGTGACCTCTGAGTGCCCACAGTTAGGAGAGAGACCCCCCCCCCCTCACACACACACACTCAGATCTCTCGGATGGTGGTGGTGACCTGAGTGCCCACAGTTAGGAGAGAGACCCCCCCCCCTCACACACACACACTCAGATCTCTCGGATGGTGGTGGTGACCTGAGTGCCCACAGTTAGGAGAGAGACCCCCCCCACACACACACACTCAGATCTCTCGGATGGTGGTGGTGACCTGAGTGCCCACAGTTAGGAGAGAGACCCCCCCCCCCCCCACACACACACACTCAGACCTCTCGGATGGTGGTGGTGACCTGAGTGCCCACAGTTAGGAGAGAGACCCCCCCCCCCCACACACACACACACACACTCAGGTCTCTCGGATGGTGGTGGTGACCTCTGAGTGCCCACAGTTAGGAGAGAGACCCCCCCCCCCCACACACACTCAGATCTCTCGGATGGTGGTGGTGACCTCTGAGTGCCCACAGTTAGGAGAGAACCCCCCCCCCCCCCACACACACACACACTCAGGTCTCTCGGATGGTGGTGGTGACCTGAGTGCCCACAGTTAGGAGAGAGACCCCCCCCCCACACACACTCAGGTCTCTCGGATGGTGGTGGTGACCTGAGTGCCCACAGTTAGGAGAGAGACCCCCCCCCCCCCACACACCCACTCAGGTCTCTCGGATGGTGGTGGTGACCTGAGTGCCCACAGTTAGGAGAGAGACCCCCCCCCCCCACACACACACTCAGGTCTCTCGGATGGTGGTGGTGACCTCTGAGTGCCTCTCCCTCTGCCTGGGAAATCATAACAAGGTGGCGGGCGAGTCTTTCAGGCCACACATGTCAACAATGGGAGACGAGGGTGAGTAGAGATAGTGGTCTCTCTCTCTCTCTCTCTCTCTCACTCTCTCTCTCTCTCTCTCTCTCTCTCTCTCTCTCTCTCTCTCTCTCTCTCTCAGTTGTCTAATATACGGTGTACTGTGGTGCATATTTCTCTATCTCTACTTGTCTCTCTCGGTCTGTCTGTCTGTCTATCTACTTGACTGTCTATGTATCTATATGTTTTTCCATGGCCACACACACACACACACACACACACACACACACACACACACACACTTCCCTACACCCCCCTCCCGTACCACCCTACACGCCCCTCTCCCACTTCCCTACACCCCCCTCCCTCACTTCCCTACACCCCCCTCCCTCACTTCCCTACACCCCCTCCCACACTTCCCTACACCCTCTCCCCCACTTCCCTACACCCCCCTCCCTCACTTCCCTACACCCCCTCTCCTCACTTCCCTACACCCCCTCCCTCACTTCCCTACACCCCCTCCCTCACTTCCCTACACCCCCCTCCCTCACTTCCCTACACCCCCCTCCCTCACTTCCCTACACCCCCTCCCACACTTCCCTACACCCCCTCCCCCACTTCCCTACACCCCCTCCCTCACTTCCCTACACCCCCCTCCCTCACTTCCCTACACCCCCTCCCTCACTTCCCTTACCCCACCTCTCCACTTCACTTCCCCTACCCCCCTCTCCACCTCATTCTCTCCCTTCCTCCCCTCACTCTCTCCCCTCTTTATTTTCCCCCTTCCCACGACCGTTACCATTCTAACCACACCCTCGTGATTTATCTGTCTGTCTGTCTGTCTGTCTGTCTGTACTGAAAGAAAAAAAGAAGGAAAGAAAGAAAGAAAGAAAGAAAGAAAGACAGACAATAAAAAGATTAAAAAAGACTAAGAGAAAGAGAAACAACATAATAAAAGGTAAACAAAGACAACAACACAACCTTACACATCAGAGATATAAATAGAGATTGATAGATGGTCAGACATAACACCGGAATAACATTGACGAATTGATGGTGACAGGTTACAGCCATTCTCGATAAAACCCGCGTAGAGAGGCTGGATGGAGGGGCGATCCAGCCGTGAGCACCAGACAAGAGGGTTTAAATTACCTCATTGATTGAAAGGATGAAATTTATTGAGACATTTTACAGGTAGAGATGATAGGAGAGGTGTAGTGAAGGTGTAGTGAAGGTGTAGTGAAGGTGTAGTGTCTAATGTAATAATGTAAAGTAGAAAGTGTAAACATTTCACACACACACACACACACACACCTGGCCACAATTAAGAGAGTTACCAGGTGTTGAAAATTAAGTCACCACCTGTCTATTGTTCAGCTAGTGTTCTAGACGAGGGACGTGGGCGTGGTTTGTGGGCGTGCTTGTGGTTGTTGGGGGAGGATGAGGTTATTGGTGTGGTTGTAGGTGTAGATGAGATTGTGGGTGTATGTGTGTGTGGGTGTGGATGAGGTTGTGGGCGTGGTTGTGGGCGTGGTTGTAGGCGTGGTGTTGGGTAGGCGTGTGGCGGATACTGACTGTCATTATCCCCCTCTTACCGGAAGTGACGTCACAGTTCACCGCACTGTTTTTATGTGTGTGTGTGTGTGTGTGTGTGTGTGTGTGTGTGTGTGTTTAGTGGCAAGGGCGGAGAGATAGAGAAGAACAGGAGGAAGAAAAAGAGATAAGGAAGCAGGAGGAGGAGGAGGAGCATCACAAGTTGGTCGGGAGGGAAATTATGATGTATCACCATGGTAACAAGAGCAAAGGTTAATGTGCAAGGTGGGTGGTAGAGAGAGAGAGAGAGAGAGAGAGAGAGAGAGAGAGAGAGGAGGGAGGGAGAGTAGGGGGAACAGGGTGGGGGAGGGGAGTGAGAGACGGGAGAGTAGGAGGGAAGATGAGGGAGAGGGGAGTGAGGAAGGGGGGTTGGTGGTTAGGTGAGGTAACTATCCAACTACCACAACATCCGGGGCATCTGCTGACCCCTCCTGACCCCTGCAGTGACCACGTGCCCCCCCCCTCCAGCTTCGTTTCCCAGGTCACGAGGTCATTGAAGAGGAGGGAAGGGAAGAGGAGGGGAGGAGGGCGAAAAGGACGAAGGGGGGAGGAGGAGGAGGAGGAATTATTTTGGAAAGAAGCTCTTTTATCTTAGCTAAATATGTCCTGCTCTCTCTCTCTCTCTCTCTCTCTCTCTCTCTCTCTCTCTCTCTCTCTCTCTCTCTCTCTCTCTCTCTCTCTCTCTATCCAAATGGTTATGTCTGGAACTTTAGAATAATTCCAGTATTTAGTTTCATTCTTATTTTATATACTGACATGTCTAAACCTCCTTATGTCTGACCTTGACCTTATGTCTGACCTCTATGTCTGATCACTCTCTTGACCCGTATGTCTGACCTCTGTCTGACCTCTATGTCTGACACCTATGTCCGACCACTCTCTTGACGCCCTATGTCTGACCGTTCTTCTGACCCCAATGTCTGACCCTTCTCTTGACTCCTATGTTTGACCTCTATGTCTGACCCATCTCTTGACCCCTATGTCTCACCCCTCGCTTGACTCCTATGTCTGATCCCTATGTCTGACCCCCTATGTCTGACCCCTCTCTTGACTCCTATGTTTGATCTATGTCTGACCGTTCACTTGACCCCTATGTCTGACCCCTCTCATGATCTCCATGTTTGACCTCTATGTCTGATCCCTATGTCTGACCTCTACGTCTGACCCTTCTCTTGACTCCTATGTTTGATCTATGTCTGACCCTTCTCTTGACCCCTATGTCTGACCCCTCTCTTGATCTCTATGTTTGAACTCTATGTCTGACCACTCCCTTGGCCATTTATGTCTGTCCTCTATGTCTAACCACTCTCTTGACCCCTATGTCTGAGCATTACCCCTGGGCCACCCTGACGAGCCAAGGTAAATCAGTAATGACAGCCTTCAGACATCACCCACAACCGAATCGAAAACCATTTGAGAGAGAAGGAAGGTGAGGTTAGTGTGATGAAGTGTTGAGAGAGAGAGAGACAGAGAGAGTAAGAGAGAAACGGGGGAGACAGACTGACAGACAGACAGACAGACAGACAGACAGACGAGAGGGTATAAATAAGTTTTTCATTTTAGTAAAACAACTTTATTGGTAAGATTAATGATCATTTTTTGCATTAAGTGAGTAGTGTAGTTTACTGATCACTGCCACGCTGGACACAGGTTCAGAATGAGTCACGCAGGATTGACTCACCCATAAGAAACGAGGCATGGAAGGTAGGAGGGGAGGGGGAGGGAGGTAGAGGGGATGAGTGCAGGGAGAGAGGGAAGGAGGGGGAGGTAGCGAAGCAAGGGTGGAGGTAACGAGGCAGGGAGGGAGGGAGGTAGAGAGGTAAAGAGGCAAGGGGGGAGGTAATGAGGCAGGGAGGTAGGTAAAGAGGGGTGGGCACCACATAGGATGGGGAGTATAAGGGAAGCACACAGAGTGGGGAGCGGAGGGTTGACCACATGGGGTGGGTAACACACAGGATTTGGAACACATAGTTTGTCGAACTCACAGGCTGAGCAGCACATTGGGTAGAGAATACAAAGGGTGGGGAACACATAGGGTGGAGAACACATAGGGTGGAGAACACATAGGGTATGGAACACATAGAGTGGGGAACACATAAAATGGGGAACACATAGGGTGGAGAACACATAGCGTAGGGAACACATAGAATGGGGAACACATAGGGTGGGTAAAATATGGAGTGGAAAGAGTATAGGATGGGGGAGCACATTGGGTGGAGTACACATGAAGTCAAAGAACGTAGAGTGGGGAACACAGGGTGTGGGACACATAGGGTGCGGAGAGGGTCGGGGTCACCTGTGTGGTAGCGGATGTGAGGATGAGCCTGGAGGTGTTATGGGCCACCCAAGACGATGTTCCCAACACACACACACACACACACACACACATCATACATGTTCCTCTCTCTCTCTGTTGTAATGACCTTGTTGGCAACACTAACTGCTCAGAAGGTGTTTATTATTATTACTATTATTATTGTTGTTATTATTATTATTATTATTATTATTATTATTATTATTATTATTATTATTATTATTATATCAAAATAGATTCATTTCTCCTCAGCAAATTAATTCACTCGTTTTCTTATATATTTATATATTTACATATGATTACCTGGACAAGCTAATTTGCATGTGTTTATATTTCGTGCTAACTGAACTAACTTAGATGTCTTCCTTTACAGGTGTGTGCAACGAAGACTTTACTCTATTCCTGAAGTCAGGTGTGTAATCTCTGATATCAATAATTTTATGAGGTCAGGTATGTCCTGATATGATGTCACAACCTCTATAAACACCATTTACTGACATCACAAACCTCTATTGACACCATTTGCTGATGACACTAACCTCTTGACGTCACAAATGTCTATAAACACAATTTGTTGACATCACTACATCATGACGTCATAATATCGTAGCATCAGATGTGTGTTGGATATTCGAAGTAAAATAATTATGGATATTTTGAGACTTATGTTAGTAGTTAATTACCTAGATCATTCGTAGAAAATTAAATGTTTTTAAAAAATATCCCACCTAAGCTTTTGTACTGTAAGTTGCATTTAAGTGACGTTAAAATATATAACATACGCCCGCCAACGTTGATCAGCTCTAATCATACCAAACTGTCGTACAACATTGACACCAAAATGGAAAACAGGACACTCTCTCTCTCTCTCTCTCTCTCTCTCTCTCTCTCTCTCTCTCTCTCTCTCGTGATCGTTGGGTTTGTCCTCTGGTGACATTTGCCCTCAGTAATTTTTTCGTCTCCGTCGCATACCTCTATTTTGACTCCCTTTCTCCTACGTTTCTCTTCTTCTTTCTCCCTTATTTCTCTACCTCTCCTTCCATCCTATATTTCGCTACCTCTCTCTTCTTTCTCCCTTATTCCCCTTCCTTCTCTTTCTCTCTCCTTCCTACGTTATTCCTCTTCCTCCTCTCTCCCTTTCTCCCCTGTAGTTCTTCACTATCCGTATCGTTCCACTATTCCCCTCCCTCTCCTTTCCCTCCCCCTTCCTCTTCCCCCCTTCCCCTTCCTCTCCCCCCCTTCCCCTCCCTCCCCCCCTTCCTCTCCCCCCCCTTCCCCTCCCTCCCCCTCCCTCCCTTCCCCTCCCCCCCTCCCTCCCCCCATAGACTGCAGGGTGTACGGTGGCTTAACAATACCAGGGTGATTGGCCATACCTTACCATCTATCTATCGCTTCCACTATCTATCAGGGCCATCCAGGGCCAGTTGTCAGAGCTCGTCAGTGTATAGGAAGAGGAGGAGGAGGAAGAGGAGGTTGATGAAAGGGG